>OY282449.1:44052060-44643031 GCA_958295655.1 Palloptera scutellata | reverse complement strand
AGATTGTATAGTGCACGTTCGAGATTGTTATTGGTAGTGCGCAATGCTTGCTTAGCATCTTCTTCGCTGTAACCTTTTTCTAGTATTTTCTTAACATTATGATCGATAATCTGCTGACCACCTCCTCCAAAGACCTATACACAGAAAGGCAGATCAATAACAATTTTGAAGTAGTAGCAAATGCTTTTTCAAATTACCTTCTTTGCGCCCGCTTTGTAAGCTTCAGCAATAGCCTCACTACGCATCGTGTTGAATTCCTCGTTCTCTTTGCTCTCCTTATCCTTTTCGGCTCCCGCCTGAAGACTTTTGAAATTGCGATCATTTGGCAGTGTTGTTTCCATCTTTTTTCCAAATGCTATCCATGGCGGTGGTCCAGAGGCACCACTCATGCGTCGGCCAGCACGCGCATATTTCTGCATTGTACGCGCCAACTCCCACTTCTCGACAAGCGCTTCAACGCGTCCGCCCAAGCATTGCACATCTGAAGCTTTTAATATTATAAAGCCAGACATTAGCTGTAGGCGATCAGCGCGAAAATAGATTTTTGTGCCCGGTGGCACATTGAGGCTTAAAGCTGCTATCGGCTCCAACTCCAACGCCTGCATAGTTGTATGACCATCGGTCAAATCCAGCTGGAGGAAACGTGGCGCTGCTTTAGACTCCTCATTTGCTTTCGGTGCTGAAATGTTTCTAATTTTTTGCACTTGTAGCACTATTTTTCCCTGGATCCCATCCTCACGCTTGGTGGGCAACGCGCCTCCTGCTATTTCACGAAAATCCATCTGAAGAACGCATTTTTCAGAGAATTAAATTGTAATTTGATGTACATAGTATATGAACTTACTTCCATTGCAGTGGCAATGATTTTTCGCACATCCGTCTCAGAACCAGGGGCAGCGGACGCAATAACTTTTTTAATTCCATCTTCTGTCAAGTACCTGCAAGTACAATTTATAGAATATATTACAAAGTTATGAATACCTTTCATTATATTCTTACTCACCAGCCTTGCTCTTTTAATTTTATCGATAAATCCATGTTTTAAAATAATTTCTCACTTTTTTCACTACTGCACGAAATTTTTTCACACTAATGCGAAAAATCTATGGAAAAGAAATGTCAAAAGAAGTAAGTAACTTGATGATTTCGAAGCCGTTGTTTAGTAACACCGCTAACTGAGTAAGCCGTCAAATGGTTGCTTTCACAGCGGCTGACACTTCTGTTGAGCCGTTCGTTCTCTGGCGGTCTTTCAATCCCAAATTATTTTAGCATTTCCGAGAGATTTCGAGTCTGTAAAAAATATCTTCCTCACGACTTAGTAAAATATACCACAGCAACTAAAATTTGTTTTCCTTCCATTGGTATAATAATTTATATTAAAGTATTAACGGACTACCATTCGAACTAAAAATTTTTTATGTTAATTACTTTGGTAACTGTATTGCCATTACATGAAGTACTGCATAAACTTATCAATTTATAATAATGCGTAGTTGCAGTTACATTAAGTGATATAAAAATCTTGTTTGTTGTATGTTTTTAATTTGGAACATTATATTTTATTTTTTAATTTTTTTAAATTTTTTTTTTTTCAAATTTTTATTAACTTTAAATATTGAAAAATATAATACATAAATATTTATAAACAAGGGACCCTGTATCCGGATTCAAAAAAAGTTCTGGAACCGGATAATAGGCAAAAGCACGTTTTTGCTATATACATTTTCTTATTATACCTACTCTACCCACTCTAAGTACACGGTATATTTTTTGGTTTTGATCGGGTAACGGTTGTTTGCAAAGACCACAAATTTTGTTTTGATTTTGTTAGGGTTGTTAATAAGTAGTGACACAGTTCATAATTTTTTACAAGGAGTTCAAGGTCACTGTGGAGTGCGGATGAGAATCTGAGAGTAAGATTTCTGTTGTGAAGTCTATCAAATTTGACTTATCAGGCAAATATGCCGCAGATGTCAATTGCTCCATGAATACAATACGAGACATTGATCTTACGGGCTGTAAAGCATCGACAACTATCCATTGATATCGATAGGTTGTGTACATCGATAAGTATCGATAGTTTCTTGTGTTACCGATGCAATTAATGATGCTACAATGACTTCACTGTTAGTGTCAAGCATTGAGAATGAGCCGACGTCGACGTCTCTGTTAATTCGACGTCGACGTCTCTGCTCAGCTTTACGGAAGGGGAATTTACCGAATTACAGAATTTAACCTCTTCCTGACAATAACAAATATTTCCATCAATTTTGGTTGAGATTGCGTAAGTTTTACTCGAGTTATTGTGTACACGGACAGACTGACATGGGACATGGCTAAATCAACTCCGCTTTACACCCTGATAATTTAAATAATCACACCTACGATGCCTAATTATGGGCGATACAAACAATCGTTACTAGATCAAAACCAACATGGAGGACGATTGATTCTGACTGCATTCCAAGCTTTTTATGTTCTTCTTTTGCTAAATAATAGAACACATACAAAAAATCACAATTATAGCGTTCCTAATCTGTAGAAAATATTGTAAATTTTGAAAGAAAAATACTACAAATGCTCCAGATCTTGAATACTGCTATTGATTTCCGATAAACTCTTTCAGTTGTTGCTGAGAAATATGGAAGCAAGAGTATATGTCAAATTAATTGTGATAGGGAAAGAAATGGCAAATTTAAGGATTACTTAGTATATCATAGGACATTAGAATTGTACGGTGTAATATCAACAGTTTTTGTAATTTTCCAAATTTTACTTTTTCGCAATATGCATGAAAGAAGAAAATACTGTAATTTCCGTAGATTTAGCCCATTATAACGCGATTGTCGGCGTAACCGTGACGAAGTCTCTTCCTGACAAAAATTTCCGTATACTCGGTATTTCAGTTCTTCGACAAAGTTTTTTTTTTCTACTTTTGGTAGAAGTAGAAAAAAAAAGTAGGCTAAACTTCTTTCGTATTTATATCCAAACTTTTCTGGCCCAAATACTCTCATAGTAAAACTAAACTTTTGCTCTCACTTCCTTGCAAATAATGAAGTTTACTGGTTGGCGTAGTTACTGGACATTGCTTTTGGAAATATCATGCCAAAAAACTTGGTTTGGCGGAAAATGAGCTATGCTGGAACGGCAATGACTCTGTGACTAAATAAACTTTGGAAAACATTCTTTTCCATTTCCCAAATATAGCTGGGACTAGATAAAAGACGTTAGGGAGCGCATTCTTTCTTTCTCCAAACAACTTAACCAATATAAACCTGGCCATTTAAAAAATCTTTGCAGATAAGTACCACGGGTACTTTCAAATTAGAAACAGTAATGGATGTATCTCGAAGTTCTAATTGACAGCATACTCGATACTGCATATTCTGGAACTGCCTAGTGTTTACACCAGACAGTTTTGCCGAGACGAAAGCAATACATTTACACTTTTTCACTAATACACTCACACAAAGACAATTGTCTTTGCCTTTGTCTCTGATTTTCCATAGACAATGACGGAAACAATTATTTTGACGTCTATTGACGTTGCGAGAAAATATGAGAGAAAACTAAACAAACCGTATAAAAAATAAAAAATTTGAATTTTCAATTTTTATTAAAGTTAGTAAAATTGTTTGTAATAAGTTGTTAATAAAATAATACAATTTATAATTTGCAGACTACATAGAATGTAAAAAGAGAGAAAACTGGAAATGTATTTAAATTTAGGGATTTTTAATTCTTAATAAATTATCAAATTTAGAAAAAAGTTAAAATACAACAGAGTGGGCAAATTAATCGAGCAGACTTGCTAGAAGTTAAGTGTTTCAGTAATTGTAATTTTCTCTTTTTTGACAGCTCATATGGTACATATTCTCAATTGCCTTCTGAGCATTGTCTGATGTAAACGCAGCGTTAGGACCAAATAATCCATTTTTGAAAGATTCAAGTTACTATTGGTCATAACGTTGTTTGTTTTACTCGATCTGTAAGTTTTAAACGTATGTAGTAAGAAAGAGAGATACATTGGCGATCATAAAAACCGCACCGCATAGAAATTTGAAGGAAATAGTTTATAATAAAATAGTTAAAATCGCTTTATTTTAAAGGATATATTTTTTAATTATTTAGAAGACCAAACCAAAAACAATACTAAAAAACATAGGGAGTTAAAAGAAAATCTCACTAGTTTCTAGTTAAACTAAAATTATTGATTAAAATTCACATTTTTAAGGATATTTCTAAATATTGAATAAAAATAAAAGTTATTGAGAGTTATTCAGAATTTTTGCTCGGTTCTATTAACTTTACATCAGAACTAAGCAACAAATTATTAGTATCGTTTTGCTCTTCCTTTTGTCTTTATTACAGCATCTATTCTGGATGGCATTGAGTCAACAAGGACTTGAAGAATATAATCGGCAATATCTTTGTACCAGACTTTACGCAAAGCTGCAGCAAGCGATTTTTTTAGGCCGAGATTTTCGCATCCACTCATGTTGTGCGTGTTATATTTGTGCATGAATGAAAGAGACCTAAAGTTTAATGCCGAATCAGAACGGCGAAGATAAAAGCTTTTCATAGCAATTTTTACTGTTGTAGGTTTGCCATTGCCTGCCAAGATTATTTATTATTATTAATTATTTTTTCTACTTTTTGATTTTGCCTGTGCCGAGATTCGAACCCCGGACACTCTGCGTAGCAGTCCAACGCATTACCACAGCGATTTTTTACTCTCTGGCTTATTCTCAGCCAATTTTAGCTTTGTAATGTCCCTTGAATGTGGTATAAGGGACCCCGAGGGGCTGTTTTCCTTACAGCCCCTCACGATCTGACTTTCTGGAAACTTCACCGTTTTCACTACACAGAGTTATCCTTGTATCTTTCACCACCTGAACGACGAATATACGGAAGATTATCTGCACATAGAAAATTGAATTTGCTTTCCTTGGACCACATGGTACATTACAATTAAGAAAAAAATGAGTGTATACATAGAACATTTTTAAGCGATATTGTCTGTTAAGGAGCATGTTGGGGTTGGTTCAGCTAATTATGTAATTACTAATATTCAAATTTGACATTTTAAGTTATTTGAAAATTCAATTCGGCACCACAATTACAACACAAAAAACAAAAGATTCTATAAAATTGTTTAAAAATTTAGTTTACCGATAAACTACATATATTAATAAATATGTAATGCACTTTTATATACATTAACCGTATTTAATAATATTATCCGTCAAATGTATTTTAAACGAACCAAGTGTGGCTGCCGTTTTGCAATGCGTTGGTAGTCCACTGCAATTTATTAAGCCAGCGTACAGATCATTACAAGACCGCATTTCACTTTAATGCTTAATTTTAAAAAAATCTCCAAAAAAATGTAAAAAAAATTTTATTTATTGAAGAAATTGATAGAAAAGATAATAATTCATTGGAAATAATTGGAAAAGTGTAGTATTAAAGTTAATCAACTCAATTTTAAATATGGCTTTACGTTGTATCAAATTGATACGTAAACGGCAAATTCGATTGGCAAAATAAACGACGGATGCGTGTTAAATTACATCATGAACTTTGTATATCTGATTTTATGCTTTTGCAACTAATTAGCTTCAACTTGCATGGAAACATTTACTCGGCTATAGCGTCGTATGAGTAACAATGAAATATTCTCTAGTTGCGCAGAAATGCAACACTGCGTTTTCATAAAGCTTTTTTTTTTTTTTTTTGTTTACCGGCGAAACGAGCTTTCCGCAATAATAATGACGATAAATACAATGCAAAAACAATGTTGTTGAAATGAAAATGCTTATGGCGCGAGCCACAACAACAACAGCAACAACAAATAATAACAATAACTCACTCACCACATGCATAATATAGCAAAGACTGTGCAAATGGGCACCGTGGGGTGGTGGTTAAAGTGGCAAATAAACGACGGTAAGCGACGCATAATGGAAGCTGTTGATAAAACGCATTGCCTGTAAATACCATACAAGAACAACATCAGTAACCAAGCATTTTATACAACGTTGTATGTATGAATGAATGAATGAATGAATGAATGAATGAATGGAATTGTGTTTGAAGCTTTTCACTTACCAGCCAAAGCAGCGAACAAGCAGGCGTACTGTTTAGGTTAGAAGTGTTGAATTCGGGTTGGATGCGGAGTAGGAGGCAAAGTGCAAATTCCTATGCGTCGTATTGGCACAACAAAATCGCAAACGCAATTCACAACAATTCTCAGTTGCGTTTTGACATTCGTGCGTTACAGACGTTTCTCGAGAGTTTTGTCGTTATTGCGTTGAAACAGTCGTTGTTACGCGATTATTCGGTCGTGTGTGTTTGTGTGTGTAAAAAAGGCGGAAAACCCAAAAAAGGTTGAAATGCTATTCATGTGCCTGAATGCATAAAAAAGGTGAACGAAAAATATACAACAAATTTAAAAAAAAAAAAATAATGTTTTAAAATTAATGCATTTACTACCACATCCACACATTCCATACACATGCAATTGACCCAACAGGTGTTTCTCTTTACTCTCGATGAGTTTCGTTGCTGTGTGTGTTGGTTCGTTCAACAAATTATGCGAAAATTGTGCATTTTTAAATGTTAACATGAAAAAAAATTTTCATTTTTCTATTTAAATTAAAATAAAAACGATTTGAACAAGCAAATCAAATAAATTGAAATATTTACAAATTTGTATTTTAATTCAGTAATTTTTAATTTGTGTGTAATTTTTGTTGCATATTTAATTTGTTGTTGCTGTTGTTATTTTGTTCCTTTTTTGTTTGTGTTTTATTTATTTTGTTTTTGGTTTCTTCTGTTTTGTGATGATGCCCGTTGATTGCGAATATTTTTGTTTTATTATATTTTATTTTTAGCAAAAATTAGTCACAACAGATTTTGGGTTTTATTTAATTTTGTGCGAATTCTTTTATTTGCGACTAGCATATTTTGAAATAGTCGCAAATTTTTCTGAAGGAAGATCTTGTAATATTTAAAATAAAAGTGGAATTTCAATGTTTGTAATTATTGATAAGGACTTAATATCTTCCGTCACATTTCTATACCATTTACAGGGTATATTTGATTTGATCGCCCACAATTAGGAGTTTAGGTATGATTAAATAATCAATACATACGTATGTAAACGTACATATACCATGTCTATATTTACGGAAGAGAACGTAGTCCCCCTATAACCCCTTTTTCAACTTTTTCCCTCTTTTTCTCTAACCTCTTACTTGCTGTCACCCCTTCTTCTTTTCCTAGGCCTTAAGTACAATGGGCTACATAGCCTGAGTGCTTAAGGAACTGTCCTGCACTCGTAGGTCAGGTTCTCGGCTTTCTTCACATCCATTCCATTCCATATCTGTAGCAAACTGACAGAGTAGCTTATGTCCAAAAATTTCTCTTTGTGTTAACCGCAGTTTTAAGTTGACGCCGTTTGTTTATGGCCGCTGAAGCAAAAGCTATTATTGAAAATTATATAAATTGGGTTGTAAAGCTTCTTTTAAAATGCTGATATCGTAAAATAGTACCTTAGATAAATAGGAATATTAAGATTAATATAACTCTATTTTCGCTTATGTCGACTTAAGCTACTCTAACTTATTGTCACAGAATATCTGAATGACCAGTGTACATAGGAATGTCTATCTGTCTGTGGACTCGATTAAAACTTAAGCAACCTCAACTAAATATCATACAGACATTTCTTATAGTCAGGAAGAATTCAAGTTCTGCGGGGGCGTGGAACTTCCGATGGAAGCAAAATTCTTTAGCAAATTAGAAAAAGTTCGGTATATTTTATTGAAATATCTTTTAGAATATCATATCTAAGATAATTACCTCTTATCGGTTAATAGCCACGCCCAACTTCCATAAAAGTAAAATTTTCAACGGGCACTACCAAATGGAATAGTGAAGTAAATTAAATGAAATTTGGTGCATACAGTTGAAATGGCTTCAAGAATAACTGTAAGATGATGTAAATTAATAACCACGCCTACCTCCCATACAAGTGAAATCTCCAGAGGACAATAGCAAAAGAAATATATATTCTGCAAATACAATAAAGTTCGATATATTAATTAGGAATAAAAAGTAATATATTTCATTAAAATTTAATAATGACCACGCCCCAACTGTTAAATGCTAAAAGATATTTTAATTTAGAGGGTGTGTAGGGTATATAAAGATCGGCTTTTCATCTATGTATGTAGTTTAAAGTGAGGTTTGACTTCGAGTTGTGAAAAAGTAATAGCTACTGAGCAACTCTGCATTCACAATTTTTACATGCTTTTTTTCGCTAGGATTGAGTGTAAAAAATCTAACTCCTGGTAAAAATATAAATTATAAGGCATTAAGGTAAATTTTTATATCTAGTCTTATCATATTTAAAAAGGAATAAAGTGACAAATTATTTGCATTATTTTTTTTTATTTTTCCTGCACTAGAAGATGCTTATTAAAATTGGTCAAATTTACGAGAAGAGAGATAGAGATAATGAGAGTGGGGGCAAGGGGCACGTGATTTTCATAAATAGATAGGAATCTATAATATTTATAACTATCGTCCTTTTGATTTCATATGTGATTATTGGTTTGCAGTTTAGGAAGTTCAAAAATACCATTTAAGTCGGTAGAAGTTTTAGATTTTTCATAGTTTTGGTTTAATAAGCTCAAAATGTATTTAAAAGGAAAGTTTTTGCATCAATATTAGCAATTAACCACCAATTTAATTTGTTATATAGAGGATGGGAATAAAACGATCAAGTTGTTAAATCTCTTCCTCATTAGCGTTTATCTTCTTTATTATTCATTTTTGCGCACCATATACCAGTAACATTTTAATTTAAGGTGCGAGTGGTGAATAAAACGCACATATTTTACTTAAGGTTTCATACATTTTTTAATATATGGTTTTAAGAATATATGATCGGGATTATTATGCTCAGGGAAATTGTAACTTGACAGAAGAGAGACAATTTCACAATCTTACACTCAAAACCAATTTCCACACCGTTTAAAAGTTATGAAAAAAAAATAATGTTATGGGTTTAGTGTCAAATGCCATATTCTTTCTTAAGTTTTTGTTCGCGCTCACAATGTTCTACAATGTTCTTGTAGATCCATTTACCGAAATTACTTTGTCCAGTACATCAGTAATATTCATCAATTTCTTCATATTATTTTTATTTTTTTATTGATACATTCAACACACAGGCTGTACCTCTATGAATGCAGAGCATTGTGTTGAATGGAAGGAAGATTGATAGGTGAGAGGCAGAAGGAGAGAGAATGAGAGAGGGAATGCACATGACACCGATAACGAGATAGATAGCCACTGTGGCAAGTGTTATGCCTTTACCACAATGAACTTAAACTTCAGTTTATCAGTGTCGACTATGTCCGCATGTTGCACCAAAGGCCAAACTTTTCGCATCCACTCATGTTCTGCGTGTTATATTTGTACATGAATGGAAGGGACCTATAGTTTTATGCCGAATCCGAACCGCGAAGTGAAAATCTTTTCATGGGCAATTTTTACTCTTGTAGGTTTACCATTGCCTGCCAAGAGGTGGTGTCGTGTATAAATTTTGTTGTTGTTACTTTTTGTTTTGTTTTTATTTTGCCTGCGCCAAGATTCGAACCCATGATACTCTGCGTAACAGTCCAACGCACTACCGCTGCGCTACAGCGACCATATTATGAGTTCTATAAGAAACTTTGAACTGGAAAAAGTCTAGTATCTGTACAAAAACAAAAATATCTTGGTAGTAATATCAAATGAGTTTAGGGCCGTTGAAAGAAACCATTGAAAGATTTAGATTCATAAGAATTAACTTTCACAACTGATATTTAACTAAGTTTTATAACTAAAATACCTAAATTGCTCTACCATCTTTTATTTGGCCATCGAAAACATCTTATCCGACTTTTATGACTTTTAAGCAATTTTTCTCTGTTGGAAGCTGGAAGTTGGGTAATGTAAAAAAAAGTTAGAGAAATAACGGTTATTTAGTGCTTTACATATGTATATTGTGTAATATTTATATAAAAAAAAAATTAAAAATCATCACGAGTACGTGAGAAAAGCATTTGTCGTTATCAATTGTATGGTGCGATAGGTAAGTAAATTGGAAACTTTAAAGGCGTTTTTCTCAAAATTGATATTTTTGAGACATAATAGTCTTGCAACAAATGAGCGGTATAGTGTCAAGAAAATTATGTAGGCAAAAGTTATTTGGTGTCAGACCATCAAGGGTTTCGGTATTGAAAGGACCTTGTTAAAGTGAAATTTCAAAGTAATCTCCCCATTTTCAATTATAGTATATATTTTTTTTTGAGTGTTTGCTGAATGTTAATCTAAACATGAAATAGGAGTTATTATTGGGTTTTTTGGACGGAAATCTAAGTTTTGATAATTTTTTTCACATATCGAGCATTTTTCTTAGTTTTCATGTATTTTGGTTTAAAGAATTACCGATTTTTTGGAATCAGTTTTCACTGCTACTTTTATTGTTTACGACTAGAAAATTTCGAGTATATGTCACGTCTACCTTGTGTCCTGCAAACGTAGGATTTTTAAAGAGTATTGAAGTATTGAGACCAGAGGGTGATTTCCTATGTCGGTGTTTGCATTGACTCGGACATGATTCTTCTCTAAGTCTTTCCTAATCGCAAAAGCCTAAAAATTACCATCCTTCTCTCGACATCTGTTAAGTAGAACTAAGTGCATTTCCATTTACTTTAAATATTTTTTTTTGTTTATTCTTATTTGCATTTCAAAAGAAAACTAAAAAGAATTTTCTCAAACAATAAAAAATAGTCTACAATTTTTAACACTACGGAACTCCATTTTTAATTTGATTTACCTTTAAACTTAATTCCAAACAAGTGAGAAAAAGAAGAAAATACAATAAATATTGCAATTTAACTTTGAACATTTTATTTAATAGTTTTTTTTTTTGTTTAGTAAGTACGAAAAATGAATTGAACAGCATTGAAGTTCAAGTGTTTTTTATTTGATTCTATTAATTACTCATCTCCCAAACTAATTAGTATGTCAAATCAAAATACAAAATAAAAATATGCAAATAAATACTTAATGTTTTTGCATAAACAATTTTATTGCCTCTGAATTCAGTTAGATTATTATATTGAAATTCTACAATTACATATTTAATTGAAGTACAAATTAGGCATATTTATTTTTTTACATTTATTTCTAAGTAAAGGCAATTGTAAACAAAGAAGAGGCAAATTGAATAATAAACATTTAATAAAATAATCGAACACACACAGACCAACAATGAAAATATTATATAACAAATCTACAAAATGAATATTGAAATTAAACCAAGATTTGTTATGAGAATTATTTACTTTAGTTAAATTTTTTTACACAATACAATTTCAATTACATAAGAAGGCAAAAATTCAATTTAATATTACTTAGATAAAGGCCAAGAAGAGATTGTGTGAGGTAGTCCTTCATATACAGGTATGGTATACACTGAGAAAAATGCTTTAAGCAGTTGAATTCGATTTCTGGTACTTATTTTTAAGAATTAGTAATTGAAAAAGTAAATATTAAAGGAAGAAATGGACAAGATACTAAACTGTTTATGTATGTATGTATGTATGTAGACATACTAATCAAAAGATTGAAGAAGTTTACATATGACACAAAATAATATCAATCGCTTTGGTGTCGTGCAGGTCTTTAATTTGTATTTGTAAACTGTACATATTACATATATTAACTTTATGAGTAAGAGTATCTGAGATTTGAATTTTTATTATTAAGCGATTTTCTTACCAAATACATTCGAAGCCAATTTACTTGAATATACAGGATCGGTGTCCCGTCGGTGGTCGCCGTGGCGTAGTGGTGATACGCTGGCCCGCTTTCGGCACAGGAATAATCAAAAAGTTTAAAAAACAATTTTTCTCCACTGCACACCCTTTTGGCAGGCAATGTCAAAACTAAAAAACTAAAAATTGACTAAGAAAACTTTTCCAATTCGCCGTTCGAATTCGGCATAAGCCTGTAGGTCCTTTCCATTCATGAACAAATATATCATACACGATATGACAGGACGCGAAAAGCTGTGCCTAGCCCCTCCATGGGCTGTTGTATCATTTAAGGAAGAAAGAACAAGAAGAAGATGCCCTGTTCATTTCAGAAGCGTATTCCAATCAGCAAATTATATAGAGTACAAATTGAATTATACTCAGCGTTGCCAAAGAAAAAAAAATCCTGTCACTTCGGTCTTAAATTAAGTCACGTATAAAAATGTGGCAGTCAAACTACAAATTGACAGT
The DNA here is from genome assembly GCA_958295655.1 of Palloptera scutellata. NCBI lineage: Eukaryota > Metazoa > Arthropoda > Insecta > Diptera > Pallopteridae > Palloptera > Palloptera scutellata. Next base: position 44,630,684 of record OY282449.1, on the reverse strand, counting down.
TCATAGCAAGCAATAAATTGCCTCCACGATGAGTAGTCACCTTGCCGTCATGTGGAGGCTTAGTTGTGTTAAGACCCAAGAGGCTATGCTGACGTGAACGTTTTTCGTTTCCACCATGTGGTCTTTTATCCGAAAAACAATTAGACCATATTGACAGCCATATTTGGGAAGCCATAAGGGCATCGAAAGAGGTCCCGAGGGAATGTGGACGGAGAACGGTATCCTACAGGTGTAGTGCTCCAATTCGCTATCTCTCGACTGACTGACCGAAACTATGGCTAAATGCCAGCTGCTGAGGTATACGGATTTCAGAAGCTGGTAAGGACGTCCATGAGTATTCCACGAAAACGTAGAAACCCACATGAAATATACGTCATGTCTAAATTACGTCCAAAGTATTGGTCAACATCATGATGACTAGTATTACATTCTCGCAGATAAACTTACAGCATATCAAATCGGTCACTGCTCTCTTATGCAGTGGTCAGGTCATGCGAAGCTGCACACAATTCCCCAAAATAATACTGATGCGCGGAATTACTTGAGGATCGCTCTTTCAATCTGAAGGTGCTACCATGTATAATTATGCCGCGACGGTTGAATGCACGATGTTGACCATTTTGGCAAGTCGTCGTTGTGGCCCGAATAAAGTAACGTCAAACTGGAGGCTGTCATAGTTTCGGCTTACCTCCCCTACGACTCCATTTCCCCCATCCTACAAGAGAATTGATTGAAGTCGTACAGTACGAGGAATCAAATAATTTGGGACTAATAGTCCCATTGCCATTCAAATTCGCAAAATATTGTTTGGGATAGCACGAAGTGGAAATTCAGAGGAAACAAATTATCAGATTTCATTCTGTCCGGTAAACTTGTCATACATAATGTTGGCACCAGTCCGACTTTTGTCAGAAGCAGAAAACAGGAAGTGATTGATCTAACTTTTTCTTACAAAAAGATGTAAGTTCAAGGACTCGATTCCATCAGGACCAAATCAACGTAGAGCGGATTGTAAGCGATATGGCGATGCTCAAAGGAATAGCTATGTTCCACAACTAAGGACCGGGCGGGGGAAGATGATCGCACTCTGCTTAAAAGCTGCAGACATATAAGTTAAAACATAGTTTTTTACATAACATCGAAAATTACATTAGATCGAGAGTACAGTTTCAAACCCCTCTAAATAATCAGCAACGTATATACCAGAGTGGGCGGTCAAGTGAAGACCTGATCATGATTGTGCTTGCTTACCATTGATTCGATGTATTTCCAAAATACAGATTACTATGGAAGGTCTATATCCTTTCAGTTCATCTCCAAATCTAATCTAATCTGAATTTATAAATTGCAAAAGATATTGCCAGCAATAATTATGTCAAAATGACATAAATTCTGTTACTTTGGCAATGCTGGGTATACTAGGAACACTTAATATTACCAACTATCTAAGCTTTTTCTATTTGCCTTATTCACATTTTAAAACAAGTCTTAAGTACTACCTGAATTATGGTATATCATGTTCAATAATCGATTTTGCTTCAAAACTGGAATTTACTCAAAATTACATTCTTAGACATAAGCTAATCTGTAAAATTGCCAATTGTTAACTTTTCACTTTGCTTTCATGCCAAAAATTACCTACATACTACTGTGGGCAAAAGTTAGTAAGACTTTGTTCATAATTTAAAATTTTTTTATTCATTCTTCCAAATCTATTTCGTCCCCTTCAAAGTAATCCCCCCCGGCCCCAATACACTTGTGCCAACGTTTTTTCCAATTCTCGAAACAGTTGTTAAAGTCAATTTCCGGAATAGCCTAAAGCCTTCAATGCGCTTAGCGATTTATGTTTAATGTCTTCAATTGACTCAAAACGGTGTCCATGAAGCGGTTTTTTGAGTTTAGAAAATAGCCAAAAGTCACACGGTGCTAAGTCAGGCGAATAGGGTGGTAGGGTGGTTGCGGAACGATATCAGTCGAATTTTTGGCAAAATGGTCTCGTAAAACCAATGCAGTGATTTTGGAACCAATCGTGCATTCACTCTTCTTAGGCCCAAATGATGTTAAAATGGTTTTCACTGATCCTTCCGATATTCCAACGATGCCAGTAAGGTCTGTGACTGTTAATAGTCGATTCTCGAGCACCAATTCCTTGATTTTATTGACGTGTTGATCATCAGTTGATGTTGATGGCCGTCCTGGACGTGGTTCGTCGTCAACGCGTTCTCGACCATCTTTGAACAATTTGTACCAATCAAAAACACTTGCTTGCGACATACAATTATCACCGAAGGTCTTTTGCAACATTCTGAACGTTTCGGCACCAGAAATTTGATTCCGCATACAAAATTTAATGGAACTTCTTTGTTGAATAATTTCACTCATTGTGAAAATCGCCGAATGCACTTTTTGTACTTCAGAAAGACAAGCGTATACTAAACACTAATGATTATTTTGATGTGACATTTGGCACAGATGTCACCGACAGTCATACCAACCTTAAAAAAATAATATTTTGATGAATGGGTTTCCGCGCGAAATTTAAATTAAAAAGTCTTACTAACTTTTGCCCACGGTAGTATGGTATAAAAAAACACATTCGCCGAATCAATTTATGGTACCTATGCAATATTTCGTATTGCAAATTAATACAAAAGCAATTCATCTATTGTTTTGTGTCGAATGTGAGGCAGGAAGTTCGCCATTGTTAGCCAAGAGGTGCATTTCGTGTAATCAAATTTATTAATTTAAAAAAAAAATTAATATCAGGGGGAGTTAAATTTTCAGCTCAATAACTCTGGGATTTAATGAAGTTAATGACTCTTTAACAAAAACTGATTTTTATCCATACATTTTGTTATTATTACATATATTTAATTTTAATTAGGTCACCGTTCCGTCAATTTGTGTGGCACAAGACCTATGCCCTCCAGGGGGCAGGCAAGCATGTGTGGATGAACTGGTTTCTCTCCAGGGAAACCTATTCTTATTCTAAATGTAAACGTTCTCTGGTTATTAATTTGTTCGTCTCATATAATTAAAATTATAAATATGTTTAGACCTGTATTAAAATTAATTAATAAGTATATCAATTTGTATATTTCTAAATAAAATCAGGTCATAATTGCAAAGCAAATATAAAATTTTGTAAAAGAAAATTTCGCATTTATAAATTGTTGAAAGTGAACGTATAAAAATAAATATTTTTATTTACACTCTAAATTTAGACCAACATTTTTGGCGTGCGTGTCATATTCAACCCAAAAACAAAATGTATACAAAAAATTAGCAAACAAATAAAATACGCACAAAGTGAATTTTACTATAATAATAAAAAAAAAATAAATAAATAAATAACAAAATCGTATAGAAAGGCAACTTATAATATAATGAAATATAAATTTGCAATTAAAGTTTAATATTTATGTAGGTAAATATGTCATAGGTATATATTTATTAATAATAAAAACTTTTTACTTGACAAAACATAAAAAAATTACAATTTGAAAGACATCTTGGCAGGCATATTATTAGTAACTACAGAAAACAAAATAAAGAACAACAATACGAAATATGGTAAGAGTCGAATGTGTTTCTTTCCATATCTCTTAAATGTTTTCGCAAAAACGTGATCAAAATTTAAAAGTTCGGGCTTTGGGGAAAAATTGCCGCTTATATGTTTTCTTAAATTAAGTATCAGTTTTTTAAATCACACGTGGAACAATTTTGAAATAAATACACATGCTACTAAACCGAACACATTCAGACTATCTATGAACGCTTTAATTTACGAGTTCATGTTTATGTAAAAGAAAAAGTTTGGAAAAAAGTGCAAAAACGCAAGAGAAAAAAATTGGCATGTGCTTTACATAAACACATTTTGCGTGTGTGTGATCTTTTAAAATTTTTTATTTTTATTTGTGCGATTAAATTTTTTAATGTGTTGATTTTCGTATTAAAAAAAGATTTGTGCTTTGAGAAAATTTAATTGTTTAAATAAAGTAAGTGCGAAAAAGACACAAAGAAAAATGATGGGATGAATTCCAGACAGATAAATAAAATTACCAATAATATTTAAACATTAACAGGCGAGTACTTTTTACTTTACTTTACTTTTAATGGCACAACAGCCCATGGAGGGCCTAGGCCGATCTTTTCGCATCCACTCATGTTGTGCGTGTTATATTTGTATGTGAATTGAAGGGACCTACAATTTAATGCCGAATCCGAACGGCGAAGTGAAAAGCTGTTCATAGCAATTTTTACTCTTGTAGGTTTGCCATTGCCTGCCAAGAGGTGGTGCCGTGTAGAAAATTTATTTTTTTTACTTTCTTTTTTTTTATGTTGCCTGTTACGATATTTGAACCCCGGACACTCTGCGTACCAGTCCAACGCATTACCACTACGCCACAGCGACCACGGCGAGTACTGAAATTATATAAGTATGGACAGAGTTTAGGTTTTTAAAAATAATGTAATGTAATATTCGAAACACTTTCTTTTAACATTGGATTAATGACAGTTAACTGAATAAATGGTCAAAATCGGATACAACATTTAAAAGTTACCATAAGGTTAACGATTTAGTAAAAGTGCAAAAATTACTAGAACCTCTGCAATTGTAGAATCCACAGTAATTTTATAAATAGTTTTAATTTTCTGAACCTTCTTAACCCATTTTGAGCTTGAGCAGGGACCAAAAGCTATGACTTAGTTATAAAATTTTTTTATAATCGTAATGCAGTTTCATAGGTCTTCAACATGAGATATCAGGACTTAAAAAAATAAAAACCATTTTAAATAATAAAAACTCGTAAGCAATATCATGAGCAATAATTATTTCTGAAATCAAATGTTGTAGAAGTTATTATTAATTAAAATACGGAAATCTGAGGGCAGGTATCCAGGATATTATGAGGTTATTGAGGGAACGTTCCCGCAGTTGCTTAATCGTGATGATAATAATTGTCTCCATGTTACGGAAATCCCAATCACTGACTTATGTACCGTCGCTTGACTGTGACTAAATCCCAACAGCTATATCTCAGTAATAAAGATGCTCTCTGCTTGGGTGTCTTCGACTGAAGACGAGGAAGTCATTTGAAGGAGCTTTTATACAGAATATTCCCAGTGATTTGAACCTTTTCGTACTCTACCCAATACTATACTGCAGTGGGAAAGTCTTCTTTATAGTATACAAGGTTCTATCGAGCGTATTATGTGAAATATTGAAACCCATCGTCAACAAGCCTATTGAACCTTCAGGTCTGATAACTCACATTCACACTATGACAAATTCTGAACAATATACGTTGACAATAAACAGGCCTAACAAGAACAGGGCGATTTCCTGGACCCGCAATTTGTCTAAGGGCCTCAGCCAATTAGATTTCAGTGTAATAATTGACCGTTTCGCTTCAGCTAAAGCACGAAAAGTGGATTTGAAAAGTATAAAGCGAAGCAATAAACTGTAAAATATAAAATCTAACAAATTTTTACAACTGCGTTGTAATTAATATCTGACATTTTGAAGACCAATTTTTTTAATAAAATTTAATTTTGGCGGAAAAAATAAAAAAGTGTGAAAGGGTATAAGAAATGAATTTTTATAAGCAGTTGTGAAGAGTTAAAATAAGTATAGAGGCACCTTTAGTAGAAAACTGGTCCATAAGCTGGTTATCTTTTTCGCCCAGGGCTTGTATGTTCCCGTGGTCGCTGTGGCGTAGTGATAATGCGTTGGACTGCTACGCAGAGTATCCGGGGTTCGAATCTCAGCACAAGCAAAATCAAAAAATAGAAAAAATAATTTTTCTACACGGCACCACATCTTGGCAGGCAATGGCAAACCTACAAGAGTAACAATTGCTATGAAAAGCTTTGCACTTCGCCGTTCGGATTCGGTATTAAACTGTAGGTCCCTTCCATTCACATACAAATATAACACGCACAACATGAGTGGATGCGAAAAGCTCGGCCTAGGCCCTCCATGGGTTGTTGTGCCATTAAAAGTAAAGTAAGTAAAGCTTGTATTTTCCCTCCACGGCCCTGATTATAAAGCCGCCCTCGACAGCACGATTAGGTAGCTCATCCGACTTTTTAAAAATACACTGGGCAACACTCAGTGTAGTTGAAATTGGAATCACTTCTTCCCCGCGCCATTTCAAATAAAATGAGGTTTGAGACCAGGTGATTCCATATCGTGAGACTACTTCACTCTTATGCGGGATTTACTGTAACGAATCTTCCTTCCTCTGAGTAACAGCAGTTATTTTTTTCGATTGTATGCACTGTAGGAGGATGAGAACTTACTGTTTTATCCAATAAAGATCTAGTTGCAAGCAGACGTTTTACAAATTGCTTTGAAAGCGCTTCTCTTCTACCGAATTTTCGACGTGTAATTTTCTTACACTTTCGATAGAAGATTCACCATTTTATAAGTAAATTTTTAGTATTTCGCAAGGTTGTTCAAGCTGATATCGACCCATTTCGTTAACCGCAAATATAAAATTTAGTTTTAGTCATAAATAAGAATGAAATTACAAGTAGAGTTGCCACACTCAAAATATCCAGCAGTTCAAATTCCAAATATTAGATGGACCACTCGTTATAGAAGTTTTTATGAGAATTAACCACCATACCAAGAGGGGAATAGAAACCCCACCCACCTGAGTGAAAATCTAGTACACTACCCACTAGACTATCGAGGTCATCATAATAATCTTAAGTATACCCCTATGTATTTTACATTTGGACATATCTTGATAATTGTCAAATGTCAAAAACATAACTGAATTTTAACAAAAAAAAATGTCAATTCAATGTGTCAAAGTATTTGACTTATGCAATAAATAAGTACTTATGCATGTAAAATTAAAAATGCATCTCGCTGAATGCATCTAAAAAAATGCATTTATCACAAAAAAAAAAAAAAAAAAAAAAAAAAAAACACCAGCACACTCTATAAAGAAGTATTGAATTGTAAATTGAAATGCATTTAAATTTTTCCTTCCATTTATTTTGAATTGAATTTTTTATGGCAATAATTTTATTGCGTATACATACTCGTAAATTCATACACGCGTCCGACTGACTGCCCCATCATTCGTTTGTCCGACTGTAAATTCAGCGGCTATAGGTTCACTTAACGCCGCTATCGTCACTTTGCCTGCCATTGGGAAGCATTGATGGTGGTAATGGTTACGATGATGCCACTGGGTCAATCGTCCGCGTGCGTCAGCTATTCAGTTTATGTTGTTGCTGTGGCTGTTGTTGCTATTGTGGCATTCGCTCATTGTTGGCACGCACTATTGCTGTTATTGTTTATTTGTTTGGTTTCTTTGTGGTTGAAAGGCGATAATGTCGCTTTATGATTATTTACAAAAAAAAAAAAAAAAAAAAAAATAATAATAAAGAAAATGTTTTGCATTATTGATTGCACTTTGCATTTCGCATATTAATATTTCCATTCACTTCACGCGTCTGTTTGCCTTTATGCAGGCGAGTAGCCATTCACATGCAATTTTGATGTCACTGACCACACTCAAACAAAAAATGTTGTTTAATTATTTAAGTATTTGCATTTTAAATTGTACTTACCGAAATATGATTGATTGATTTGGAATTTTGCAATTGCTTATGTTACTACGAGTATGTACTTAAACTCAATTCGAAGAGTAAATGGAAAGGGACAGTGTGCGCTTTAATATGTGGTTGCCAAGCTGAATTATTTTCACGCTTTAATCTTTTGAAATAAAGGTTGTTTGTACATTTAAAACAGAAAAGGAGAAAGAAAAGCCAAGTAATTGGTTGGATGCGCAGGACAGTTCCTCAAGCCACTCAGGCTATGTAATTGGTTAGTTTCATAATGTTTAATAACCAAGTTGTATGAGTAGCCCTTAAGGTTTTTGCATACGATCTTCAACTAGCTTAATATCAGATGTAGACCCATATTAGCTCAAATGAGTTCATTCCGGACTTATGATGCTAATGGGTCAAGTGTACAGTTCGGTCTATTGTACTACCAGGGTGATGAAATTTATAGACAGTCAGAAAGGCCGGCTCATTGAGTATCATTAAAGGCTTCAGCTCTAAATTTATGATGTCCAATATATTTGGCCAGCATGTCTTTTTTCCTGCGATTAAGTGCCTCGCAGTACAGAAGGATGTGCTCCGGGGTCTTATTCGTTTTCCAATAGAAACCCAATAAAAGCGAAAGGTGATGACCAAAATTTTACAGTACCTTAAAAAAAAAGCTTACGAGTTTGTTTTCGCTTAGCTGGAGACATAACTCATCTCTCTTTGACTTACTTACTTACTTTACTTTTAATGGCACAAAAGCCCATGGAGGGCCTAGGCCGAGCTTTGTTGTGCGTGTTATATTTGTACTTTTTGTTTTTTTTTTGAATTTGCTTGTACTGCGATTCGAACCCCGGAAACTCTGCGTAGCAGTCCAACGCATTACCACTACGCCACAGCGACCACTCTCTTTGAGTTTAAGTCCCCAATTCGTGGCTTTAACTGCGTAAGCTTAAGGACATGAGCCCAACAGACTGCCCCACCTCTCCTTTCCTCCCATCTTATTTCATCTTTAATAGTGTTTGATCCTATACCTTCTTTTCCCTTTATTTATCTTTTGTTGCATTAAACATAAGTGGGAAATGGTAAATTTGTTTTATGTAAACAAAATAGAAACAATAGTATTTTCTTTTGTACCAATATTCAAAAATCTGAACAACTACATTCCAAGCGTTTTATTTATTCTTTTAAAGCCGCGGAGTTGAAAGAAAAAACGTTTATAAACTACATTTTATTACTTTATCCCTTTTCGAATGATATGTATGTAATTCATATCAAAATTTAAAATTCCATTGAAAATTTATTTTACATGATAACATAGTGTAAAAGTTTCTTTTAACAAACTCTGTTGAGGAATATTTGAGGAACTCTCGAATGCGATGGAAAGAGGGTAGATATTAAAGGGTAATAGTAAAAGTTTCTCGAGCATCATTTTGATGTAATTTTTTCATGTTTCTAGTTTACTCATATAAAAGCAAACCCCATTTGTCTGAAAATATAACTAGCACCACATAAATGGTGCATGGTAACAATTTTCTAAATTTATTATATGTAATTCTGTCCCATTTTCGTTCGGCGAAAAAATATAAATAAATTTAAATCAACGGGAATCAGTCGGTCGAAAATTCGTGTTCGCCAAAACTGTGTACCAATTCTTACTCTACTTCTTACTCGATTTAGTTGGGATAGCGGGTACCAGTCGGCGGATTTTAGACGTTCGTCGCAGTAGTGTTAAGGGGATAATCGGAAAGTTTATAAAGTTTTCTGACTAATTTTTTCAGTGTTCCTATTATGCAAATTCAACATTTTGTGCGTTCAAGTTTAACCATTTTTTGTTTTATCGTAAATTAAGGTCAAATATTAAATTAAATAAAATTTGTTTTTATTTGATTAAAATGTAATCAGTTAAAGTCTGCTGTTCTTTTTTACTTCTTTAGGTGCATATTCTTTATCTTATAAACAATGGGGGAATAAACTTTAATTTTATTTATTTATAAACAAAATTTATGAATTATAAGTATTCATGGTATCTACTTAATACTTAAAACTAACTAGAAAATTGAAATGTGCGAGCTAGTCATTTATACATTTTGCTACTACGATGTTCTTTAGTAGAAACGGTAAATAGATTTAATTATTTGGCATTCTATTGCTTTCATTGCAGCCTGACTGTCAATAAAGATAGTTATGATCGAAGTCCGAATAGTATTGTCTTATAGAAGTCTAGCTGCACAATGCTGCAACTGTCAGGAAGACGATACGACCGCCTTTGCTGCAAGTTTTCTGAGTAGAACCCAGCTCCAGTTCCCTTCTCCAGCTATGAGTCGAAGGTAGAAATGGTAATCTTAGCAACGAATATGACTCTACATCTTCCCTGATTGGTTATAGAGTTGGAATTATAAGAGTAAAATTTAAATTTAAAGTATTGAAATCGGCCAATACTGGCCAGATCTAGTCAGCTTTGACCCTATTTTAACCTCTCTGTTTTATTTCATTCAAAATTGAAGAATATCTAGACACTCTTAATCTGATAGCTCCTTTTTGGCACAACCTTGAATAATCACACGCAGTTGTTACTTTTCTGTAGAAATAATAATGGATACACCTGATGTGTTGGTTTCTAAATCCAAATTGTTGATGTCGTATTAATTTTTCCTCAAGCAAAATCATACCGATTTTGTGTTTTCGTTAAAACTTTCCTAAATACGAAAATAAGCAAATACGTCTGTTAGATGTTACCTACGCTAATTGTTTTAATATTTTTGCAGTGATAAGATTTTAGTCTGGTTATGTTTTTTTTTTTTTAAAGATTAGAGCTTTTATGGCATTTACTAATAGCTTTTAATAGCTTTTCAAGATTATGGAATATGTTTGCTTTCTATGGTCGTTGTGGCGTAGTGGTAGTGCGTTGGACTGCTACGCAGAGTGTCCGGGGTTCGAATCTCGGCACAGGCAAAATCAAAAAGTAGAAAAACTAATTTTTCTACACGGCACCACCTCTTGGCAGGCAATGGCAACCCTACAAGAGTAAAACTTAATATTAAAAAAAAGCTTTTCACTTCGCCGATCGTATTCGGCATTAAACTCTAGATCCCTTCCATTCATGTACAAATATAAGACGCACAACATGAGTGGATTCGAAAATCTCGGCCTAGGCCTTCCATGGGCCGTTGTGCCATTAAAAGTAAGTAAAAGTAAAGTAAGTATGTTTGCTTTCTGCTCGTCACTCTTTTTTTATGTGTAATATGCTTCTAAAGCAGTGGTGCCTATCAAAAACGGCGGGCGTTATTATTAGACTCCACATGTACAAAGTTCAAAGCTCATTCATTTGCATTTATTATGGATCGCTTTAAGTATATCGATATTTTAAAGAACAATTTTTTGTCAAGTGTGGACAAGTTGAATTTGAAAGACAAATTCATATTCTTACATGACAATGATCCTAAACATTCCTCTAGTCTGGCAAAGGAATGGCTTCTTTACCATGTTAAATCTAAGTTTCCTCACCCTCCGCAATCTGCAATGTAATCGAGCACTTATAAGCCCACCTTCAGCAACAGCTAAACAAGCACCGCATAAGTTCCTTTTCACAATCGAAAATGCATTTGATGGAATAGTGGGAAAATATTTCACCTGAAACTACAAAAAAATTAGTTCTATCAATGCCTAATAGACTGCAAGATGTAATTATTGCAAAAGGCGGGAATACCAAATGCTAAGCAGATGTAATGAACAATTTTACTTTATCGTAAGTAGATTCTTGAGGAAACCAATAAACTGAAAAATGTGCATTATGTACGTTTTCATTTCTGTTTTCTTTATAAAGGGCGAGTTTTTAAGAGCTTGGTTTTTGAAAATAAAAAAAAAAGAAGAAATTTTACAAAAGTGAATGAAAATTACGAATTTATTTGGATCGATAAATCAATTCCTGCCATTTATTTTTAAGCAATAATTTCACTTAAATGTTGCCGGCGGCTACGCTTTGCCAGCTAAGTAAGTAATCGGCTACGCTTTAAGTGGTCCATCCTGAAGGTCCAATTTTGGTACACCTTTTTCCCACATTTAGGCCGGAATCTCACCAATGACGAGTTCAATGTTGGCTTCCAAAGCAGCAATTGTGTTTGGCTTGTCTCTATAGATAGCCCCACAAAAAATAGTCTAACGGGGTCAAATTACACGATATTGGTTGCCAATTGACTGCACCAAAACGTGATATTAACTGCTCAACAAATTCGAATCTCACTTGATGCATGGTTTCGCGTGCAGTGTGGCATGTAGTATGTGGCACCGTCCTGTTGGAACCACATGTCGGCCGAATCCAATTCTTGTATTTTTGTCAAAAACAAAGTCTGTTATCATCGAACGGTACCTTTCTCCATTGACCGTAGCGTTGCGGTCTTCATCGTCTTTGAAGTAGTACGGCCCAATGATGCCGCCTGCCCATAAACGGAACAGCACCAAACAGTGCATTTTTCGGGATGCATTGGTAGCTGCTGAATTGCTTCTGGCTGGACTTCACTCCAAATACGGCAATGATGCTTATTCACGAAAAATTAGCATTGTCGTTGAAGACAATTTTGCACACATTTTTAAACATATTTTTTACAGTGCACGAATTTTGATAATTATTTGCAAATGTTGTTCAGGCGTAAGTCTCTTCATGATGAAATGGCAAAACCAAACTGAACATTTACTTTGAGGCATGTCAAGAATGACACATGAACTGTTAAAAAGCAAAAGCAAAAAAATCACCTTTTATAAGTATCTTAAATAAACATTTGGTTAAAAAAATGTACACTTGCTTAGTAAAAGTTAAATGTTGTTCTTAAAATATTTGTCGTACGTAGACTTTTGTGAGCTTAGATTTTAGTATTTAGTTTTCATATTTACACACACTGTGTGCAGGGTAAATTGGTTTTGATCGAGAGAGTTAGTTATGACCGTCTGACTTAAGCAATATCAACCAAACTTGGTACAGACATTTGTTATTGCCAAGAAGAGGTTAAGTTCAAAATGGAAAAAAATCGGTCAAGGGATCGTGAGTGATATTGAAGGCCATTCCAAAGCGAATGGAATAAAAATCGATACACATCATTCAAATAGTCTATAGAATAACTGTTCTGATAATTGTTAACATTCCACTCTTATTATCATAGGAGATAGTGAAGCAAATGGAACCAAATTTTTTATACACAGTTGACATAATTGAAGCCAAAATTATCATTGGGCAATAATCACGCCTACTTCTCATACAAAATTCAAAATTTTATATAGTGACTCAGTGATAAAAAAAAGATATTTGAAGGAAAAACCATAAAAATTTAACCCATTGAATATAAAAAGGATTTATATTTCAGAAGGTGTGTATGGTATATAATGTTCGGCCACGCCCGAAATTTGCTATCTGGATTCTTTATTTTTTTAAGTTTGCTGTTGTAATTAAATGGTCGCTGTGGTGTAGTGGTAGTGCGTTGGACTGCTACGCAGAGTGTCCGGGGTTCGAATCTCGGCACAGGCAAAATAAAAAAAAATAAAAAAAAAAAAAAAAAAAAAAAAAGTAGAAAAAATAATTTTTCTACACGGCACCACCTCTTGGCAGGCAATGGCAAACCTACAAGAGTAAAAATTGCTATGAAAAGCTTTTCACTTCGCCGTTCGGATTCGGCATTAAACTGTAGGTCCCTTCCATTCATGTACAAATATAACACGCACAACATGAGTGGATGCGAAAAGCTCGGCCTAGGCCCTCCATGGGTTGTTGTGCCATTAAAAGTAAGTAAAGTAAGTTGTAATTAAATAAAATTTCTATTGTTTTGAGTTAAAAAAAAACATCTTTGAAAAATTACAAGAAAGAGTGTATCTGGTAATTACTGCCTAATCCTGATTGAAGAATGTAAATATTAAAAATCCTTATGGTTTATCTATGCATGTATGTTCATATGTATCTTGAGCACATGCAGATTTATAGATTGCAGAAGATGTGGAGAGAGTTATTATTATTATTGGGAATGTACATATATACCACCGTCGGCGGAGAAATATGTGGTACGACCAAGAGTGTCGCGATGCTACTGAAGGAAGAAACGCTGTTTACAGAGCCAGCCTGCAGTCACCCTGCATTCAGTATCGAATAAGATGGAACGATGAGCTGTATGAGCTGTACGCCGACACTGACATAGTCAAGCGTATAAAACTCCAGCGGCTTCGCTGGCTGGGTCATGTTGAGCGAATGGAAGAAAGCGCTCCGGCTAGAAGGCTGTTTTATTCGAACTACGGTGGAGGAACATGCAGAAGGGGACGTCCTAATCTCCGTTGGAAAGACAAGGTGCAGGGCAAACTGACTGCACTTGGCCTTTTCAACTGGCGCCAGCGCGCGCATAGCAAAGGTGACTGACGAAGCTTTGTAGAGGCGGGCAAGACCGATCATCGGTTGTAGTGCCAGTTAAGTAAGTAAGTACATAGATGTATGATTTGTCTGAATACATTCTAGGGAGGTGTTTCTTGACGATAATCAGTACCTTATAAACGAGTATGTTTAAACCTATGAGCAAAAGGGTAACCATTTAAACATAGCAATATTTAAGCTGTTCTGTTGTGGTTACAGCGTAATTAGGTTGAAGGCCAACTTTGACATTTAAATGTTAATTTGTCACCTATCGAATTTCTTATTCGTTATCAGCGCAAAAGGTAATCAAATATCCAGAAAGCACTAAGAATTGTGAGCATTCAAATGAGGTCAAACAAGTTTCTACTAAAAAAGTACTCACTTAACTTTATCATACAGACACACACACACACACAGCCACCTGCATATCGCACACCCTAATTTAAGAAGTGTGTGGTATGTAGAAATGAATTTAATTAAATTTATACTGGCATAAAGTGTGAAAAATTACTTTTCAATCAGCAACAATAGCAGCAGCAAGTTGAACGAGGAGTGAACTAACTGTTAACTGAAAACAGCAAGCTTCAAGCCCAATCGAAATGACGGCGGGCGTTCGGACGTTACCATTTTGCAAGTTTTTTTTTTTTTTATCTTGTACAAGTGTAATTAAATTTATTGTTCACAGTTTTGTCTTTTTCACAATTATTTACACAATGACGACACCAGTGACAACTAAGTACGAAAGCGATGTGCGGGTTAATTGTAACAGTAATTAATACCATTTAATTGCCATTTTATGACAGCTGCACACAGCCGGCATCGTTTGCGGTTGTTGTTTTTTCTTTCCACATACGTTAATAGCATTAGTTTATTTTATGTTGAAAATTGGCAAAGCAAATACATAAAAACAAAAAGTGCCATAAACACTGTTTTAAAATATGCGTGTACAAAACTTTACTTGACACTCTGCCACAATGACAATGTAAACAAATGAAGATAACAAAAAGCGTTAATGTATGGAAAAGGTAAAATGCAAGTGTTGCCACCTTTTTAATGTGAATAAAAACTGCTATCGTTTCTCAGACACTTATCCACTTTGGAGTTTATGGTAATTATGTGTACTGAATATTTGGAATTGAAGCGATAAAATTTATTCGAGTAACCCGGCAGCAACTTTATAGGTATGTAATTCCGCAACTAACCTTCCAATACATACATTAAACTAAAATGGATCTTACTTCCCAATTTATTTATGTTTCATGCTAAAATCTCATAAAATCAGATTATGAAGATTATGAGATTTTTATATGAAATAATTTGGGTAAATAAAAATATATGAAATGAAAATATACTGCGACTTTTACGTGCCCCTGGTTGCTTTACCGCCATCAGAGCAAAGCAATTAATGAATCGGAAATCGATTTGTAAGCGTTTCTTGCGTTTTTCTCTAAACGTCGTTTTGTAAAGTCGGCGGCGAACACGATTTCGAATTTGCCAAATTTCAATTTAAAACCAACAGAATACTTTTACCAATTCCAACGGTCTTATCAGTGTGGTTCAGTTCCTACAGTGTTCTGAATTAAACAATTACTCTTTTCATAACCTTCATATTTTCTTCTGTCAATGGCATGGAGCCCATGGAGGGCCTAGGCCGATCTTTTTCGCATCCATTCATGTTTCTAAGGCAAATTTTACTCTTGGAGTTTTGGCATTACCTGCCAAAAAGCAGTACATCTCCGCCCACCTTAACCTACATTCATACTCCTATAAAATACACCAACGAAAAATCAACAAAAAGTATTCGTAGGCATGCGAACAAAATACAGTCTGTTCAACAAAAAACGTTTTCGACAGGAAGTTTAATATGCAGTCCAATCTCCTGCATTGTCTATAATTGCTTGGCATCTTTGGCGACAACTGGCAGCTTGAATTTCAGCATATTCCACGGAAAGAGACCACCACGTACTTTTGAGCAATCAAATAAAATGTTTTGATGATTTTATTTTCTTTTTGGATATCTTAGCTTTCACACATTCTCTATGGGATTTACATCTGGTGACTGAGAGGGCCAATCCAAAGTTGTAATATTGTGACCCTCTTTCCACTTAGTGCACAGTTTACTTCTGTGTTTCGGGTCGTTATCTTCTTGTAATATCCAATCGATGTTATTTCTCCCATATAATAATTCAGCTGACTTTAATAGACAATCCTTATACAACTTCAGCATTCTAACGGCATTTAAATGTTCCGTGAAGCACTTAAGAAAGCCAAATCCTTGGGCAGAGAAGCATCCATAGACATGAACCTTCTGCGGATGTTTTACACTTTGTTGAATAAATTTTTCGCCATTTTTCATGTTTGATTGGATTAAACAACACAAAAGTGGATTAATCTGTAAATATCACTTTGATCCAATCTCGATCGATGTTTGTGTAAGCCCACTGAAGATGCTTCTCAACAGTCTTTTGTGAAAGCAATGGTTTTTACAAAGTACTGCTACGTTTTATGCCTGATTGCTGAAGTCTGTCGCGAATCGTGTTTAAGGATATATCCAACCCCTTCTCCGATAAAATTTTTTTTTGCTTCCCTTAAACTGATCATTGAATTTTTTTCAAAAAGCCCAATGATGACTTTATACTGCCGCGTGGAGGTGGTAAGCTTTCGGCCTCTTCCTGGTTCGTCGTCAACGTTTCCCGTTTCTGAACAACGTTCAGACCACCTCTTAACAAATGTGCAAGTAGTTTTAAGATATTTTACAGTTTTTTTAACTGACCATTTAGGCCCTTTAGGATGCTTTGTTAAAAAGCTCGCTTCGAAACGTTTCTTGAACTGCACACTCATTTTGTTTACACGTGTTACAGTGGAAAGTACAAACAGAACTAAATTAAAATGCAACAATATGTATTTATGTAAAATATCACATTCCGAAGTGCTAAGTTAACTGAGTAACATTTTTTATTGAACAGACTGTAAATATAAACATATCTTTTATTATAATGCAAATGTATGCAAAAATGTGAATAAAATAATCCATCCAGATAAAGCATCAACAACTACATGTTCAAATATTGGCGTAGTCAGCACCAAAACGCGGGGAAGAGCGAATGCTATACATAGTATATTCATTTTTAAATTTAGATTTAGAAATGAATCTTGTAACAATCTCGCACAAAACCTAAGTGTTCCTGCGAATCCTCAGATGGTGTTAAGGAAAAAACTGATTCGAAGTCCTAGCCTCTCATTTAACTGAGTCGCTCGAGGTTACCCTTCTCTTACAAAACACTACGGATTCAGACAAGGTAGTAAAAAGTAAATCCTCTTAATCCGGAGTAGCTACTGTCATCCTTTTACTGAGATAATAATGCAGGCTATGTCACTGGGACCTTTATTTCTTCTGCTCTCGGCAACAGAATATATCATATTAACAAACTAGCGGGCTTTTGTAGAGCATCTCACTGGTCTATCAAAAGGAATATGGATCCAATGATATTGAGGAATGCTACGAATGTAGCAAAACTTTTAAATTTACACCAAAGCCAAAGACGGTGGTAAGGAATAATAGATCGAAGGAAAGTGTCCTGCATTTTGGTGACGTTTTTTAAATTATAATTCGTAGTTATTCGATAATAATGAAACTGTTTAAAACATTTTTAAGTTATTTTAAATTTAAAAAGTTTTATACTCGTACCTACAAAAATATTTAAAACAAAGTTGTTTGAAACAACAAAATGTTTTGGCTTTACATTATATTAGAAAGTATCTGGGTGTCCATAAGTTACAAGATGTCCATTTAAATTTCTTAGAAGTAAGACTAATTCTAATATTTTCAATAAGAAAATACTGTGTAGGGGTACAACAGATCTTATAGATCGAAGTTTACTCCCCGTCAGTAATGTTAATAAATGCTTAGATAAGATTGTCATTAAGACAAGATATCTTTGTATATTTATCAGGTACCATATTTGTAGGTAAATAAAACTGATATTAAAATTCCAAAATATTTTGCAAATATCGGAAAAAGTAAAATATTGTAATTAAAAAAATTATTATCAGATTCGGTTCTACTTGAAAAGTACACACTAATGTAATTTAAATATACATCCTGTCAAAAAGGTACCGGACAAAGATGATTTAAAAAGCGTGCTTAAAGGGTTTGGTGAAAATTATTTTTGTCGCTGAATTGGCACCACTATTCTCTATCCTGACGTGAGAAGTTGAGTTCGAGCGGAACCTGTCATTTAGTTTATTTACAGTGCTCGGTTTTGTCAGTTAATCTTAAGTGTGTGCGATTTTTACAAGGAATACAAATATCGAACAAAGAATTTGACGCAAATTTTGTATTGAAAATGGAATTTCGTGTGCCGAATCGCTAAAAATTTTACAGAAGGCTTACAGTGAATCGGCTTTATCAAAAACACGAAAATATGAGTGCAATCAAAAGCGGTCGAGATGTGGTAGCAGATTTGATTCGCTCTGGTCGGTAATATTGACTGTTTGCTTTGATAATCGCGATGTTGTGCATTCGGAATTTTTGCTAGAAAATCGGAAGGTAAATGAAGAATTTTATCTGGCCAAAACTAATTCGTGTGGCCAAGTTTCGGGGTAGAAAACTCATGGATTTTGCACCACCACATCGCAATATCTCACAAGGCTATCATTGTGATTGAAAACTACGGCTGCCTTTTGTCTCTTTCCCAAACTCAAATTACCATCTCGATATATCCGTTTTCAGTCGACAGAAGACATAAAAGAGAATCGCGTCGAGAAGTGAAGTCGATTCAGGAAATGTGTTTCAAAAATGTTTTAGTGATTGGATTATTTATTGGTGTAAGTGTATTATTTCGGAAGAGGCCTACGTTGAAGGCGATAAATGTTTTATTGATCAATTCCCGGTACTTTTTTGACTGAAAGAAAATTGCGCAAAATTTTCGAATTTTAGGAATAAAATATAAAAATTAGTAGAACATCGAGGTAAGTTTTATAGTTAGTATGTACATAAATAATTTTGAGAATAAAAAGTTTAATTGTAAAGTGTAAGTAAGTTCTATTGTGTGTGTGCGTGTGTGTGTGTGCGTGTGTGTGTGTGTGTACGTGTAACTGTGTAACTGCATTTTTGCGTCTTGGGTATTTGCTGTTGAGCAGTTTAACTCATTTGTTGTAACAAATGTTGCTTTCAATGAGAATTTAAAGTTTTTGCATGTGATTGAATTAAATACGACCTCCTTTTTGTTTGGGTCTCTTTTAAATAGCTTTGCCATTTTGAAAAGTTTCATATATAATGTTACTTATTAAATTTAATTTCCGTATCCGTTTCATAACGAATGAGTGATTTTAATGTGAATTGTGTGATTAAGAAGAACTTTATGTGGATAAGAAACAATTGGGGAGAAACGTTCGCAAATGTTTGGAATTAAATACAGTGAAATTAAATTTATGTTCATATTCGTGGTGATTTAACTAGCTTCTTCTATCTTTGGTTAGGTCCTCTAGGTCATGGCAATTGGCCAGGGAACAACCTTTTACTCCGTTGTTTGAAATAAAACTGAGTGTTCAGTTCAGATATAAAACTCACAATGAGAATGAATGCGAAAGGTTTGTCCTATATACATACAATATGTAGTTCCTGAATGGGTTAAGCAGTGGTAGTAAATTTAGCATAGGGAAGGCATCATGTAAAGATTTATATGGTAATCGCACCGCTTAGAAGGTTTAAGATATTTGTTAATCTATTTAAGGATAGGTTTAGTTGAAAACTAATGTGATTTTTCTGAATATTACAGACAGAGCAAGAAACACGAATCTGGAACGAATCAATCAAAACTTCACTGTTTATTTGATGAGAAAGTCGTAATCTCTCTGCAAATAATTAATTTCTATACCTTCACATACAAAATAAGTATTTATTACTGCTCAATGCCAAAGCTGTACTGGTAGTTTTCTCAAGGATGTACAGGGCTAAACATACTCCTTCCTTAACCATAAATAGCTAAGCTGTTATGATATTTGATTCTGAACTGAAAGACTTTGTAAAGAAACGAAAGCAACTAAAACGTGCCTACAATCTGATTACAAAATCTTTTCCAAGGTTATTGTAATCTTATATTTCCACAATCTATGTAATAAGCAAGCCAAAGAAATTTAAGATCTTAAATTCTTTTTATCCGTACACGTTGTGTATAAGAAAACGAAAAAACAAGCAGCTCTCTGCATATAAAATTACTATGCTGGCAGAAGTCATTATGAAGCTATTACAAGAATTTCACTATACCCTTACAAAAGAAATCGAAAGCGGAAGGAAAAGATCGCAACAAAAAATCACCGCAAGAAAATACTTACATAAACGTAAACAGGAATCAAATTCAGTGTAAATGATGATAATGTACATACGTATGTATTTAAATGTGGCTATGTGTGCGTGTATGTACGAGTATGAACGGTTGCGGTATGTGCTTCAGCAATGGTTGCCACAAGGATGGCGCTGAAACGGAAATAAACCTTTACCAAAGAGAAGCTTTCTTGAAAATAACATTTACGTCTATGACAACAGTGCGCCGTATCCAAAAATTGTATTAAAAATAAATAGAGGTTGTGGTATTACTTTGTGGTGTTAAGAAAAGAATGTACTGGCATACATACATACATACACAAGTTGTGAGAGTAATAGTTGTTGTTTTTGTTAAACGTGGGAGTAAAGATATGCGTGGTTTTCTTTTTCGTGAAAATAACAATTTTAATTTCTCTGTCGCGTGCGATTATTATGAAGATGAGTTTAATATTAAATTGAATCTTTGCGTTATGTTCAAGTGCCAAACGAATTGGAAGAAGGAATTTCGCAGGAGAGGTTAGAGTGAAATAAAAAACATTAAGTTAAAAAAATTTATAAATGAGTCGTTTATTTTGAAATGGGGGCTAAGGTACTTTGTTTTTAAATCAAGATATTTAAGGGTTTGCGTTTTCACATGTTTAAAAATATTGCTGCCCACTTTCGAGAAGACTTACTTGTAGTTGTTATCTCAGAATACTTATATTTTTCTCAGTATAAATAATTTCTTATAGTCATTGAACAATCACCATTTTTCATTAGGAAAAGTGACTTAAGCCACTTTCAAAATAAACAGTTTAGATGTGTTTTACTGAAGTAAAGTGTTGAAAGGACAGTGATTTAAGAAAATTGATGAATAAATTACATATATTTACCATATAATACTTAATAATAATTTATATCATGTATTTCATATAAAGGTTTATTGAAAAATTTTGTTTTTCAATATTCATGAAATATGTACAAAAATAATTACTAAATATTGAAAAATAAGTATAAGTTATTCATAATTTTTCAATTCAATCGACGTTTGGGAAATCGTATTTTGTTTCAAATTTTTAAAATAACTGTGGTATATTGGAGGCATGTAATGAAGCAATCTTTCAATAAAATCTTTTTCTTCCATGTTATGTACTGTGAAGGATTTGCTGCGGCAGACGGCTATCACGCTATAGTAATCATTTGGAGTGAAGAAAACATTTTGTTTTCTGATCTTCTTCTAAGCATTTACTAACCATTTCTGCCGATCTCAAATGTAAATCATGCTCAATGCCTTTTTCACATTCATCCTCAATCCACAATTTTTCAAAAAACAAGACTTAACTGAAATATTTTTTGGAGAAAATAATCCTGGAGTTTGCTGTTACATATTTTAATTCGCACCACTATTTCTTTCATCTTTATTGAGGATTTGAGTATAATTTGGTTAGTTTCTGCATTCTCTTCCTCGTACACGATGAGTTTTTGTTCCCTTTGTTATTTTGTTTTCTCTTTCTAATGACTCCATAGAGGTTGCTTCTTCATCTGATGAAATAATTCTCATATGACTTTTTTTGGGGTTAACGCTTTTTCGCATTGTAGGGAATATTTCTAAAAAATAATGATGCGCATTGAAAACCGTTTTTGTTTTACCTGATTCGCTGTCTGATAACATTATATAAAAGTAATTTTAATAAAATAATGCTAAATTAGATATCACTAATATAATTTACAAAAATGCGCTATTCTTTCCGACTTATCAAAATTTTTCCAGTGATCACAGTTTTTTAAAAAACACTGATAATAATTCAAATTAATAAATACTTCACACACACTTATCTTCCTTTTCATAAAACATTAATTCTATCTCTTTTCCACTAATCCCAGCAAATAATTTCCTGATTACAGCGACTTACGCCACTTTCAAAATAAATTAGTTTGTTATAGCGTTAATTACCAAAACTTCTCTCGAACAAAATCTCAATAGTTCTCAAAATATTGATTGGAAAATTTTTTAAAATAAATATGCAGTTAAATTGTATTTAAGTTATCATTAATTTGATAGTGACTTATGCCACTTTCAAAATAAATGGCTCAAATGATATTGAGAACATTTGCTGTCATCAAGAGAATACTTACATGGAAATTTGTATACATATGTATGTACATATAGTCGTATGTATACGTTTTTGGTATCCAGATATTGAAGAATGTAAAATGTTTCACATTTTGCAAAAATTATTCACTATGTTCCCGTGTCAGAAGTGGTAAAAAGTGCTAGACTGCCAGCCGACGTGGCTGTGCTTGATGTTCAGCACAGCCAAAGAATCAAACGTAGAAAACAAAAGTGTAGCAGTATGGAATCACCTTTAGGCTGGAAATGGCTAGTTCACAAGAATAAAAAGTAAGGGGAATAATAATAAGTTAATTCCCGAAACTTGGGTACTTTTAAAAACTCACTCGATTATAATTTCCTGACACCAAAAAAGCTTTCTAACTTTCAGACAAAAATTTATTGTAGAATGTTTACCCAAAATTTATTTATACCTTGCGACAAAGTTCGACTTGTCGTCTTTGACATGATATTTGACTATACTACTGAGTAATCCCATTTTGTAACAATTTATCGAAACGAGTAAAATTAGACTTGATTTGAAATTATTTCTCGGGTACTGTGTTTAAAAATATATATAGGGTGTTAAGCATTTAAGTAAGACAACAGAGAAAATGTTGAAAAATTAATGAAGGATTTATTTGAGTTGATAAATAAATGCCTGCCATTAACTTTTTAGAGATTATTTCATGTAAATATTGACCATGTCTGCGTTATACATGATCTAAGTCTAAATATTTAATTACTTTTTCGAGCATAGCGGCTTCCAAGGCTTCCATAGATGACGCCGGTTTATTGGCATAGACGAGTGACTTCACGTGATCCCACAACATATAGTCTTTACTTACTTTACTTTTAATGGCACAAAAACCCATGGAGGGCCTAGGCCGAGCTTTTCGCATACACTCATGTTGTGCGTGTTATATTTGTACATGAATGGAAGGGACCTACAGTTTAATGCCGAATCCGAACGGCGAAGTGAAAAGCTGTTCATAGCAATTTTTACTCTTGTAGGTTTGCCATTACCTGCCAAGAGATGGTGCCGTGTAGCAAAATTATTTTTTCTACGTTTTAATTTTGCTTGTGCAGAGATTTGATCCCCGGACACTCTGCGCAGCAGTCCAACGCACTACCACTACGCCACAGCGATCACAAAATATAGTCTAGAGGCATCAAATCCGAAACATGAGATTAATTTCTCATCCAACTCATTTCTCAATTGGTCCATTGTTTCATGTAGTGACGTCTTGTTGAAAATACATGCCGACCAGATTTAGCTCGTGCAATTTGCGTAAATAAAAGCTAGAAAGCGGGTGACTTTGAATTTTTTCATTAATTTAACGTCAATTTGTAAAAATATAGCACAAAAATTTAAAATCATGAAAACTTTACTAATCTTTAAAATTTGTGAATATTTGTTCAGCTTCAGAAATGATTGCTGGATATTTTTTATTCAATTTGACTTCCCTTTCCGGGATCCGGTGACAAATACCCGACGGTATAAATTCACTCTAAGCAAATTAAATTATTGTTGCTAAACTTAAATTACCATTTTATTGCTACACCATGAATCTTTTAATAGCTTAAATTGAAAGCACTTGTTGCCTTAACAAACGAATAATCCTTCATAACCATAACAGATTTAGAAGACTAAATCCTAAATCCTTCACAAATGACTGTTTGCATGAATCTGTTTACATTCGTTCCGACTATGATGACGAAAGTTAAATAAACGGATTGCATACCGACAACAGCAGCAGCTACTTCCGCTTTTTTCTAGTACGTACTCCTACATAGTTATGTAAATAGTATGTGGCGGCATTGCTGGCAACCCTACTTCTACAGCAATAAATTTAACAAGTGGTCGGTTGCCACTTTTTCACATGAAGGGCAAATTTTTACCATTTCATGTTAACATGACGATGCATGCACTCGTATGTTTCTGTTGTTTGTAACTCCTTTTTTAGGTTTTTTGCGTTCAACTCTATTTAATAAATTGAAAAAGTTTTCAACATTTCCTCCGGAAATGATACAAATTTCGAGCCAGTTTTGTTTCAAATGCAGAACGTTTTTCTTTACATAATTTGTCTTGATAGGAATATGTATAATTTGTTGAATATTTAACTTTACACACATTTATTTTCATTTTTATATGTAAATAAGTATCAGGAGTTGTATATTTTCCCCTGCTTGAGAGCTATAAAGGGATAAAGATTTGTGCACCCATTGATCATTAATATTTGCTCCTCTATTACGTCCTTTCGTATTGACCACAGGGACAACATCAACATGTATGTATATCAAAAGCCTTTTTATTGTTCAGATTTCGTAGAAAAATTTTCATTAAAAGGAATCAGTAATGGAGAACAATTCAAATGGCTTGATTTTCCAGCTTATTGTACCTCTCACTCCGGCTATTGATGTACCGAGGTAAGATTTCACTAGGAAATGTAGGAGAGAGAACACTATGGAAGACGCTTTTCTTAGGCTGGTGAAAACGTTATTATTATTTCGAGCTTACGCCAACTACTTGTGAAACTACCTGACATTGTTGACGCCTGAAGCGAGTTAGTTGAAAGATCTATCGACTAATTTGTTCTTTCTTTTAATGGCACAACAGCCCATAAAAGGCGGAGGTCGAGCTTTTCGCATCCATTCATGTTGTGCGTGATATATTTTTGAGCATGAATGTACGTCGAATTCGAAAGGCGAAGTAAAAAGCTGTTTTTAGGCAAATTTTAATCTTGAAAACTAAAAAAAAACTTTAAACTTTCGCAGTGACTGCGAAAACCCCCTAGTACAAGTAATCAGTAAGAATTTACGATTTTAACCACTTATGGCTAGCTTTTCGGGATTTCAGAACACTCTGCGTAGCAGGCCAGTGCATTACCAACTACGCCACAAATTTTAAATCTAAGTATGTATATAAGTACTTTCTGGGTCCTTTCACTGTATTCTTAATAAGAAAAGTTTATGGTATTCTAAGTATTTATTTATTTGAATTTTAATGCCTTATGGCAATTGATCGCTTACCTCAATTATACATAGGATAACCAGATGTCTTCAATTCGCGGGGACATTCCCCGATCGAATTATTTGCCCGATATGTCACCAACCTTTAAGAGACATCCCAGATTTTTAACGCAGCTGTTATAAGTACATATATTGTGTCAAAAGAATTAGTGCACTAACCTTCACATAGATGGTTTCTGATAAAGTCACGTAGTTGAAAGACTTTCTTTACAATAAATTATTATAATTCTGGAATATGGTTAAAAAATTATACCTACATACATAACATTTGAACATTAATAAAGAACTCCCTTCTTCACGATAACTTAAAAAAAGGTCTCTAGCCCTGTATCTTACATTTCTCTTGATGCTTTAAGACTCATTTGCGTGTGCTACCCCACACTTAAGTAAATCAAATATTGCGAACATTCTGTAGTCGGGTGTTCCTCCTATGTAAAAATAAAGTTTTTCTATTTTGCTTTGAAAAAGAAACTTACCTTCCGAGCTTAAATGCCAAAAAGGAATAAAAATTGATCACGTGATAACTGTGCAGTTTTACAGGGTAAAAGCAAACACAACAAAATGAAAGTAAAATGAAAAGAAGACAACAACCGGAAACAGGTGTTAAAAGTCAAAAACTTTTTCCTCCTTGCCTTGGTTTTATGTAAGTACTAAAAATTTAAAATGAATTAATTATGAGGATTCGAACGAATATTCCCACAACAAAAGTTGCTAATAATCAACTTAGCTAGTAAGTACTTATATATGTACATGAATATATATAATATGTACATACATTCTCGTATATATGCATGCAAATTAGCTTCTTCTTAACTTTTGTTCACTTCTTATTTAAATCTAAACTAAAAAAAAGTGGCAACACTGGTGGTTGCTATTTGTTTGAGTGATTGTAATAATGAATGAATGAATTGAAGTTGTTGAATGTTTTGTTGAGTTCTTGATGGTTTGACTTTGTTTTTGTTGCTGTACGTGAAAATATAAACAATGGAACAGCTTCAATGTTTACTCACACACTTAATTTTCATGTATTTAGGTTTGGGCTGAGAGAATTCTATTGTTTTTATTCTTCATTTTTATTTAAATAAAATTTATATACGTTACTTGTAAAAATTTATTTTAGTGACTAATTTATGACAAAATTGCTAATCGATAAGATTTTTTTGATTTACATTTATTTTTAAAATAAATACCAAAAAAAAAACAAAAATGGAGAGACTAATAAAAGCTCACTTGGAAAAGTTAATTAAAACTTTTATTGGCGTGATATGGCTGAAGTCAACAACCATATCAAATCGAATTTCTTACTGGACACTGCCTAGTTAGGGAACATCTTGCTAACATGGGAATAACTCGTGCTGAAATCTGGAGATTTTGTGACGAAGACGAGGAAACAGCATAGCTCATTCTGTGCCACTGTGACAAGCTTTCAAGTCTTAGACTTCGTCACCTTACTATTGCATACCCAACTACGGCTGAAGTGGGCAATATAACTCCCAGGGATATCTTAGCATTTTTAAAAGCTACTAGACTAGGAAGTATATCTTAGGATATTCAATGGGCTTTTCACAATACGCCTTTTTAGGCTGCAGTGATTTGGTGCCTTGTGCCCAGCCCCTGTTTGAATCTAATCTAATACTAGTTCCATTGGCACCAATTGGAAAAGATCTGCAATGAGAAAAAAGGGTCGATAATTTCCATATATATTTGTTCTGAAACAATCTAAACGAAAATTAAAGTAAATAGCTTTTCACAGAAAACATTTCTTTAACATTAAACATTAACATAAAGTAAAGTAAACTATAAAAATATATTTAAGTTCTCTCACGACTATCGACTTTTTGTTTAACAATTTTCTAGTTAACTAAGTACTTCTTTTTTTTCAATATTAATTGAGCAATTAAGAACGCTTCACCAAACTAACGACAATTGAGTTATAATAATAGAGCAGTTCAAAACTTTTCTTCTTGAATAAAACAAAAAAACAAAAAAAATCACTTAAGTAAATTAACTAACCAAAAAGGAAAAAGTTTTCTGTAAATTTTTTCTCTACTGTGAAAATTTAGTAAAATTGCGAAGAATTTTTGTTACTATTTTCAAACTTTGTAGTTAGCATGTGTGCAAAAGAATATGAGTATTTTTGCCTTTTTGAAAAGTGATTAACGCGTCGTAAAATCCGCATCAAATCGAGCAGCATCATGGGAATTCACAAACATTTCCAACGCACTTCGTGTGCTAGCGGCAATTTTCAGCGCCTTCTTTCAAGCAAAAATAGCATTAACAAAAAATAATCTAATCTGCGTCACTTGCATATCAATTAATTCAAATCGACGCTTCTCTCTAATCTTCGCCTCACTGTATGTCACTGTATGTTTGAATCCATGTAAAGTTGTTGTACCAAAGCTAGGGAAGAAATTTCTATTTGATTTGGATTTTGATTTGGATTTTGAAGTGTTGCAACTCAAACTGACCATGTAATGTATGTATGTATAGTTCCTCTAGGCGTTTTGCAGAGAAGAGGGGAGAGGGAAGAAGGTGGAGGCTGGGTGGTTTAGAAGGGGAAGTATGTCCATTAGCTAAAACGATAGCACTTGAGGTATTTACTCTGTTTTATGTAGTGTGGAATTATACAAAGTGAATTCTTAGCTTTGTTTTTTTTGACATTGTTGTCGCTGTATTAGCTTTGTACAATATAAAATAGAATTTTAATTAATTGCAGAAATTTCCGTAAGTGTGTTTGGAATTTTAATTAATTTATGAATAAATCCATAGATGTATAAATTGTTTAAATTTATTTTATTTCACTTGTAAGGTAAAATGTGTAAAGATAAAATGTGCTTTAAAAGATGAGCCAAATTTACATTTGTAAAATTACCGTAACTTATCTAACATTCAACAAATTAAAGCATACTTCTCTGCGCAAATTAATATCACATTGTTAAAGAGAATTATGTTTTCTTATCAGTAACGAAGAAGTGGTCGCTGTGGCGTAGTGGTAATGCGTTGGACTGCTACGCAGAGAGTCCGGGGTTCGAATCTCGGCACAGGCAAAATCAAAAAGTAGAAAAAAATAATTTTTCTACACGGCACCACCACCTCTTGGCAGGCAATGGCAAACCTACAAGACTAAAAATTGCCTATGGAAAACTTTTCACTTCGCCGTTCGGATTCGGCATTAAACTGTAGGTCCCTTCCATTTACGTAGAAATATAACACGCACAACATGAGTGGATACGAAAATCTCGGCCTAGCCCCTCCATGGTCTGTTGTGCCATTAAAAGTAAAAGTAACGAAGAAATACAGTGTCGGACAATCAAATAAGAACACCTTGTTCTGAAACCAAAAACCTTGAAAAAATATTTCTCTAGGCTTATGATAAATTCAAAAGGTATTTACTTTTATTCATTTATTCCATAAGTTTCATTTTTTCTTAAAACAAAAACAAAATCAATTAAGTGTAAAAAAAAAATTTTAAAGTTATACATAAAAATCACATTTCAAAGGGACAAAAACATAAGAACACTTCAATTGAAAAAAAAAAATTATAAAATATTGACTCAAATTGTTCACTAATGCTAATATTTTGTGGAATAGCTTTTGTTAATTTAAACCACCTTACCTTAGTATCCTGGGGTATGGAATACCACGCTCTTTGAATGCTTTGCCACAATTCGTCTTTGTTTTTAGCTCTGGTACTGCCAATCTTCTCTTTGAAATTTTCCACAAGTTCTCGATTGAATTAAGGTCAGGAGATTGTGAAGGCCAGGTCATAACGGGAATTCCATCATGGGAAAACCAATCTCGCTCAAGGATTGAGGTGTGCTTTGGGTCGTTATCCTGTTGCATTTGCCATTTCAGGGGCATTTCCCATTCAGCATAAGGAAGCATCACCTCCTGAAGGATGCTTACATAAAGAAATCTGTCCATCGTTTCTTTTATCCAATACAGAGGGCCCACACCATACCAAAAGAAGCATCTCCATACCATGTTGCTTCCACCTCCGTGCTTAAACGTCTTCCTAGTATATTTTGGGCTCAATTCTGCATTTATCGGGCGTCTAACCCAACGTTTGCCATCACTTCCAACAAGATTCACCTTGCTTTCGTTTGTCCATAATACGTTAGGCCATTTTTTGCATTAATTGAACCATCCTACTCAATGTGCGCTTTAGCGAACTCTATGCGTCACTTTCGATGTCTTTGTGACAACATTGGTACTTTTCGTGCTGTTCTCCCATACATTTTTTTTTTCCAACAAACGTCTCCTTACTGATCGAGCACAAATTTGAACCCCTGTCTCCTCTCAAATTGCGGCAGCTGCCTTAAATGGATCGCGTTCGCCAAAATTTTATGCGATTGTCATCTGCACTTGTAGTTTTGCGGGGCCTACCTATCTTGCAATGAAATTTTGGAGGTAATAAAGATTGGTAGACAAATGTCGAGGATCTGCTAATAGTTTTAGCTATTTGGCGGATGCTTTGTCCCTCATTTCGGAGTTTTTTCACCAAATGACGTTTCTCCTTGCTGCAGTGCTTTGCTCGACCCATTTTGCTGTGACATTACGGAATATTTTACATTTAATTTGTTGAAATACAGTCAATCATTTAAATGCTTATCAGTACAAATTATAAACAAATTTAAGTTTTCTTTTTAAAATATACATTTTTTCGTCTGCTGTTCTGATTTTGATTGTCCGCCTTCGAATGCTTCGCTTCAACTTTTTTTGTTTGGGAATCCCCAAAAAATAGTTAAATGTAGTGTTGCCACCTAGAAATTTATAAAGTATATACCATACCATTTTCTTCTCCATAAAAATTGTTTGCCATAAGCAGTCCGATAAAAAAAAATCAATGGAAGTTTTATAACGCAAGGTGTTCTTATTTATTGTCCGACGCTGTATGTAGTTAAATTTATTATGGTATTTGTTTTAAAGTCATGGTAAAGGTAGCAGAATAGAGGGAAACAGCATAATAGTTCAAGTTTCCTAAATCCCGCCTAGTATTTAAAAAATATCAAAAGGTCTAAGAATTTTATTATGAAAATAAAACCTCTGTATTATTTAATAAAATTTATGTTAGAATGAAAGTTTCCATAATGATTTTATTCAAATTTGAAAAAGAATCAAATATATTTTGACGATTAAAATTTGTTCAAGTTGACAGATATAAGTTCGTGTTCAAATATATTTTTTGCATTATGTTATTTTTCAGTTTATAACTAATCAAGAGGATTTGAGCTTATGCACTCTTAATTTTACTGATTTTACACTATGCCATAAAAATCGTATATCTCAAAATCAAAATCCCTGGTGGGATTTCTAGAAGTGTTTTACACTAATCTTGACACATCTTTCAAATGAAGGAAAATATTAATAATAGTTAATAGGGAATACTTTTTCCGAGGAACGTTTACTACTTTTCTAGGCCCTCTATGATGGTTTGTTGTCCCATCAAAAAAAGAAGAAAATCCGCAAATTAGCCTTTGAAATTTGGACTGGTAAGATCGTTTTAAGTACTACATAGTTATGCACACTCATAATGCATGCGATTTAGTGTCTGCTGCATTGTATTTTGGCACTCGAAGATCATGCAGCCGATAAACTGGGGTTCTTCCAAATCGATCTGTAACTAACCTTCCTGGTTCCTTTTCCTAAGCTGTGGTGTACTCAGTGAGTAGCGAGCATGTGTAGAGTCGGAAGTTAGATTTTAATGAACTGAGAATGTTTTATTTATTATGTAATTTATCTTGTTACAATAGTTGTTAATCTTCTTAAGTGTTCCTTGTATGTATTTCGTGTGCTCAAGTTGGTGTTCGTATGTTCTAATTGGTCAGAGCTGGAAATCATTAATCATTAATTATTTATTTTTGGTTAATGATTAGGTAATGCGTAATGCGTTGGAATGTCCAGGGTTCGAATCTCGACACAGGTAAAAAAAAAAAAAATAATACTAATAATTTTTTTACACGGCACCACCTCTAGGCAGGCAATGGTAAACCTACAAGAGTAAAAATGAAAAGCTTTTCACTTTGTCGTTCGGATTCGGCATTAAACTGTAGATCCCTTCCATTCATGTACAAATATAACACGCACAACATGAGTGGATGCGAGAAGCTCGGCCTAGGCCCTCAATGGGCTGTTGTGCCATTAAAAGTAAGTAAAGTAAGATTAGGTTTCACGATAATTTTGGAGGACAATTAACGTTTTGATAAAATTTATTAAATTCATCCCCTCAAGTTCTTTAACTTCAACTAGGAATGAAAGCTAGCTGCTACCTTTCAACACAAGGTGCGGCTTATGTGGTTAGAGAAGTACAATATTGACAAGGCCAAGGGGATGCTGATGAGTTTTTCAATGCTGCCATTTAGCCAAAGATAAAGTAACAAGACTAAGATGTCGCGATATCGCATTAATTGTATACATACTTAGATAGAATTCATCTGAGACAAAGTATAAGGGGCGCAAGCATGAAAGACTGTGCGAGAAACACAGGTAGAAAAGTAAGGTTGTAAGAAAGAGATAAACATTTTGAGTCTTTTTCTTACTAAGTAACTTATTTTTCTACCATTTTATATGTGTATTGTTGGTAATAATATAACCATATTTAACGTTTATGCCTCTAATTAAATGAAAATTATTCAATTATTAAATATGTTGTCAAAACCTATATTATTTGTGCGTCTGAAATTGAACATAATTTCATGTCGCCACTGATCTCATACATAAATATATCTGAAACTTATGCTTGTTTCAGGTGTTGATTCGTATTACTTTAGCTTTGGCTACCGTAATGGTATTTCGAAAACGCAAAACATTTCAAAAAACAGAACACACATTCGTGTTCCTACTTACTTACTTACTTAACTGGCACTATAACTGATGATCGGTCTTGGCCACCTCTACAAAGCTTCGCCAGTAGCCTCTGCTATGCGCGCGCTCAGGTTGCCCTGCACCTGGTCTTTCCAACGGAGATTAGGACGTCCCCTTCTGCGTGTTCTCCCACCTTGGTTCGAATAAAACACCCTTCTAGCCGGAGCGAAGCGCTTTCTTCCATTCGCTCAACATGACCTAGCCATCGAAGCCGCTGAATTTGTATACGCTTGACTATGTCAGTGTCGGCGTACATCTCATACAGCTCATCGTTCCATCTTATTCGAAACACGTCGTCCACGCATACTGGACCGTAGATCTTACGGAGTATCTTCCTCTCGAACGCTTCTAACAGCCTCTCATTATTGATGGTCAATGTCTACGTCTCTGCGCCATACATTAGGACGGGAAGGATAAGGGACTTATAGAGCGTTATTTTCGGCGGTCGAGAGAGGGCTCTACTTCTCAATTACGTACTGAGCCCGTAGTAACGCCTGTTGGCAAGAGTTAATCTCCGTTTGATCTCAAGGCTGACATTATTGTTGGTGTTTATGCTGGATCCTAGATATACGAAATCCTTGACGACTTCAAAAGTATAATTGTATAATTGTCAACAGTGACATTTTGTCCAAGACACCGTGACTCTTTGTTTGTTGACACAAGGTATTTCGTTTTATCCTCGTTCACTACTAGACCCACTCGACGAGACTCCTTTTCCAGATTGGAGAATGCTGCACTGACTGCTCGCGCGTTTTTGCCAATGATGTCAATATCTTCAGCGTATGCTAGCTGCATGTCACTCTTGTAGAAGATAGTGCCAGAGATGTCGATGTTGTGTTGCTACTTAGCGTATCTTTAATTCACAGTTTATTTGTAACTGTTGCACGCTGTAATGAATTCCTACATTATATCTACATGAATTTTGAATGGGTCATTTTATCTGTCTTGAGGTGATTGAACTCTCCAAATGAATGAATTACTTTTTCATTTTAAGCAAATACAAAATATGTAAGGTATTTTATTTAATTATTTTCTTGATACATATTTCTGTTATCATCAAAATTAAAATTTTTTTGCATGTGTATCATACACGTGCACGTACACATTACCGGCTTTTGAATGATATCTGCTTCAAATTTTTGTTGATTTTCTAAAGCTGACACAAATTGGTATATAAATTTCAAATCTCCAAGCAACATGTACGTGACAAAATTTTTAATATAGTTTGGTTTATAAAAAATTTAACAAAAACAAAAAAAAATTATAATAAAAAAAACGTTAACAAATTTACGCAAAATATTCAAATCTGCCCAAAAAGGCAAATAAAACCCATAAAAAACGCCTTAATTTCTCTACATAAAAAGTAAAAACAACTAAATAAAAAGAAAAAGCACACAACTTCAAATCACATTTGTTTATGCATATGAGTTTAAAAGGGTATTTCTTGTTATGTTGATCTTTCACATGATGTTGCCAACACTGTTGACAACGGGTATGACGAGGAAGATGCTGACGATGATGACAGTGACGCGTCATTTTGAATCACAATCACCATTACCATCAGCATAAATATCACCGAAAAAGCGCAAAAGTTTATAAAGAATTTCCATTAAAAATCCAGCAAAAGTTTGCCGTTCTCAAATTCAACTTTTTCGCCTCTATTCTCTATTCTTTTTCTGTTTTTATTTATGGTTCCTTCTTTGCAGACATAACCTACAAAAATGAAATTCATATGAAAAGGTCTTTGAACTTCTGCATTGCAATTGTTTTAATATTTATTAAGTAAGGGCTGAAAACGGAAAAATTCACAATTTTTCTTTCTTTCGCCAACTGTAAACAAAAAGAATTTCAGATTGTATAAATCAATAACCTAAACCAGATACAAAAAGAAACAGTTTGAATGGATCGAATCTGGAACGTTTCGCACGACTTAAACTAAGTAAACGCCAATGGCACATTCAACAAATGTGAAGAAGGAAAAACGAGAATAGTGAAAGTGTAGCAAGCAGATCAAGTTTCATGCTACGGTGCAGGGGATTTCCCGTCACATATATGTACATTAATATGTGTGTGTGTGTGTGTGTATGTGTGAGAGGGAAATAGAAACTGCAGACTGCAGGATGTAACGAAAATAAACGGCAACATCGAAATTAGTAGCTTCGGTATTTGAGTTGGGGAGAATTAGTATAGGGGGTTTCAATAGGGACATAACAATTTTGTATTTAAATAAAACACAGAATAATTGAGATATCGGGTTAAACTGTATTCTATGTGTAGTACACTTGTTATATTTACCATAACTATGTAATTCGATATCACTCACATGCCCACCGCGAGGATGTTTACAGCGATTGATTCTATGGAGCCAATTTTCCATAACTCTTCCACCACATATCTGTCGGAACTTTGTCAATTTCGCGTTCGATACTGTTGGCTTGTTGGCATAAACCAACGACTTAACGTAACCAGTAGCACGATGAGTTATATCGCTGAAGATAGAGGATTTTCTTCAAACTTTTGTAGAAGTTTCGGTGCTTCAAATGATCCCGAGGCTTAAACTTCTAGTGTTAATTCAATCTTGTAAAGGTGTAGGTGGTCGCTGTGGTGTAGTTGGTAGACCGTTGGCCTGCTACGCTGAGTGTTCGAGGTTCAAATCTCGGCACAGGCAAACTCAAAAAAAGTAGAAAAAACAATATTTCTACACATCACCACCTCTTGGCAGACAATATCTATGTATTTATCGGTGTCCTGTGTGATTGTATTCCCTCATTCATTCTCCTTCTTTCTCCCTCCCACCTATCAATCTTCCTTCCATTCAACATAATGCCCTGCATTATAGGCCCTGTGCCCAGTGTGTTGAATGTATAAATAAAAAAAATTTAAAAAAAATTACAAACCTACAAGTTTGAAAAGCTTTTCACTTCGCCGTTTGGATTCGGCTTAAAACTGTAAGTCCCTTCCATTCATGTGCAAATATAACACTCACAACATGATTGGATGTGAAAAACTCGGCCTAGGCCCTCCATGGGATGTTGTGCCATTAAAAGAAAAGAAACAAAAAGAGAAGAAAGGGTGTTGGCCAAGTTCTTTATGCAATGTAGACTGAGAGATTGAAGGGTCGGGACTGATTTATATTAACTCGAAAGTATGTGTGGTAGGACGTTCATAACGACCACGACCGAAAATTGGAGTGAGCGCTCTTAAAGTTGCGACCACCTACTCAGAATTTCGGTAGTAATTTTTAATAATTTCCAAACGCTGCTCGTTCGTGAACTTAATTATGATAAAAATGTAAACATCAAATGACATTTTGACGATGACAGTTAAAACAATTTTAGGATTCGTTTATATTTAAATATAAAATTGTTATGTCCCTATTGAAAACCCCTTTAGATGAAGAAATATTGATTCACAAGTAATGAATGAAAATGAGATATGACATGAATCTATTAAAGTCGATTAGTGTTGGTAGGAATGAATACATTTATTTTTTGCCAGAGCTTAAAGTTGAGTTGTCAAGAATTTTCTATATTTTTAGAACTATTTTGAATCTACACATTAAAGTTGATGGTGAAAGTAATTTTTTTAATTATTGTATAGAAAATACATCTCGAAGTTGGTTTACAATCAATATTCACCTTTATATACCTGGCACTCTAAGGAGTGGAAGACATTTCTAATTTCAAATTGAAATCAACAATTGAAACGTAAACAAATTAGAAGAAATAATTGACAGAGAATTTTTTAAGTTTAGTTTTCATTACAGATCCTTTCAAAGTGGGAAGTAGCATCACTATATCTCACACATATAAACATTCAATTTCAATTAAAATTTTTAGTATTTATCTTTTATTACACCGAATATATGAGTTTAACATGTTCATAGATAATCTGCAATTTCGGCTTACCTCTTCCTCATAAGAAAGTGAAAACAAAGCTGCCCTTTGCGTATGGATATATACCATTTGTTTCCAAATAGTATAAACCAGTGTTAAGTAAATTCTGGCCCATTTTCACATTGACCCACGTGCAGCTGTCCAAGCTCATATCTTCGGCTGTGGCACATTTTGTGGCTACAAAATCATTTTCACGTGACCACATTTCTTCGACCAATTCAAAAGCGCGTATATGAGAGCAAGCAAAATCATTGGGACTGCAATCGGGTTGTGTTTCGCCACCATTCGGATAGAAGTCAGCATGTCCGCATTGTGCTCGATAACCATAACCGCCCGCATTGGTGTGTATTACATCGACGAAGTTTGCATCATCAGCCGATAAATGTTCGTCGGCATCGGTGGCATCTTCGTATATTTCACCAGCTGGATCCAAGCCAGTAATGCGTTGCACTTTTACGCCTAATTTTTTATAGACAATTTGGCCGGTAAAACCGGCAATCTGACCACCAAGGCTAAAACCAACTAAATGAAATTGTTCAGGTTGCACAGCGAAATGTTTGTGCAGCATTATAACGAAATTGGCAATTGTTTCGCCAATCGATGGCACCACCGTAACCGCCTCGCTGTAGACATCGCCAACTGCTTCTCCCCAATCGACAACAATCACATTACAATCTTCCTGTTCAAGTTTTGTAGATACAATGATTTGATTTTCGGCAGCATCTTTACTACCACCGAAACCATGTAGGGAAATGCTGTAGGAAATATGGAATTTTTATAATGACTTGACGAAAAATTCGTAATAATTTAAATCCAACTTACGTGGTCGGTTTCAGAGGATTGTAAAAATTGCGTATCACCGATTCAACTTGAGGTTCCACCTGCTGTGGCTGATTTTTATTTTGTCGGGTGTAAACGTAGTATTTGATTTGCTCCTCAACATTTCTTGTGTCTCGTACAGCAATAGCCGATTTTTCCACTGCGGTTTTTCGGTAGATGTTGATATTTTTCGCAGTCAGGCTGCAAGCTTTATTTAAATTTATTAAAATTTCAATTAAACTCTTTATTCTCATTTAATTTCTTCACTTTTCAACTAACTCACCCAAACTGAGTGCGAATAAGATTCCAAATATTATCCTCATTTTTCAACGATTACAACTACAAAACTAAAAATTTAATTAATAGAATTGGGAAGGTTGTTCAATTTATTCAAAATGTGAAAATATTTACAAGTTGTATTTTTTGATTAGATTATGTTATGTATGATTATTTTTGATTAGATATTTAGTTGTACTAGTAAGTGTTTCTTTAAAAGTTTTCAATAGTTTTCATTTGATAGCTGCTTTATTTGATTATGGTCTTTGATTCTTTATAGTTTGTGGTAAACTCATATGGTAAACGATTTGGAGGAACTTGTGCTATATTATCAATATTTTTATGGGGTATCAGTTTTTATTATACTCTGGTTACCCAACTAACCAGAGTTGCCTACTAATGAATTAAAGGAATAATAGGAAAGGAATATTTGCATTTCTGCTTAAGACCTAAAATTCGGACTTGTCGTTAATATTAGCTTGTGGTCTTCTCTGACAAAACTGTTCGGTGAAAAATATAATAGATAAAAATGCTTATAATGGTTAATGATTTAATTTTATTAAAAAACAAAACCCAGTGAGAATCTTTAGAAGAAATTCTGTCGAATTAACGCACGCATTTTCCAAATCTTATAAATACTTATATTCTTAGGTCGTATGTTTAAATATTATTTTTCCTGATCAGTGGGTCAGTTTAATAACACTGAGTGGCAAGGCTTTTCACTTCACAATTTTTCTATGTTACAAAAGTTAGGGATAGATTTATAATTTAGAATTTTGATTAAAAGATATAAAACTATTGAAAAATAGCAAACATTATCTGTATTGTTGAAATTGTTTAATATTTTCCGAACAAAAAATCTAATTTTTTCTTCAAGGGCTAAAGAAAAATAACTTATCTTTACAGCTACGAACAAGAATGACCATTAACAGTTGTGCTTTTGTTTTGATTATTTTCATGAAAAGGTTGAGAAGCCAACACAACACGAGGTGTTCCCAAGTGGTCCTCCATCTAAGAACTAACCGCGACCAACACTGCCTTATTTCGATGTATTCAACTTGGTATGGTTGTTGGCAATTTAGTCATCCTTATAAGCTCTTATGAAATGTTCTTACCGCTTCAACCAGTTCATTGGAACAGATGAACGGCTTGCCTACAAAATTCGACACCAAACGACGAATAGTTTTGTCAGACGGTGCTTGTTGGCCACGATATTTTCGACGATATGACCGTTGAGTTAACACAACAGAACGACTGTTTTCTATGTTGTTTTGGTATGAAGTGATTCATGGTTACAATGAAATGCATGTTTACTCAAGTCATTCGGTTGATAAATGTTAAAATTAGCCAATGCTTACATAATAAAAAAAATGGCGCATCCGACTAGAGTTCGGATTCAGGTTAAAGCAAAAACCAAAATATATTTTGGGTTCAGGTTCGGGTACAAACAATTTTCGACCCAAGTGCAAGTTAAAAGTAGGTGTGTGGAGGACTTACTTACTTTCTTTTAATGGCACAACAACTCATGGAGGGCCTAGGCCGAGCTTTTCGCATCCACTCATGTTGTGCGTGTTATATTTGTACATGAATGGAAGGGACCTACAGTTTAATGCCGAATCCGAACGGCGAAGTAAAAAGCTTTTCATAGCAATTTTTACTCTTGTAGGTTTGCCATTGCCTGCCAAGAGATGGTGCCGGGTAGAAAAATTATCTTTTCTACTTTTTAATTTTGCATGTGCCGAGATTCGAACCCCGGACACTCTGCGTAGCAGTCCAACGCACTACCACTACACCACAGCGACACAGCGGTGTGTGGAGGACAGTAATGCTTATATCTAAGTTCTCAAAATTGGTTCAATAATGTAAAAGTTTTGAAAAGTTTGAAAAATACTTATTTATATTGGAGAAGGAAGGGAGTTAACGCAGTTTAAAACTCTCTTCAGAGCCCGATACTTTTGAAACTAAAAAAAAATAAAAATTAGATTCCAAAACTGAGCAGATGTAAAATCTATTAAACTATAGTCAAATATTTATATAAAAACAAATACTTCAAGTAAAACAAGTTTTAGTCGTTTTTTTTTTAAATAAAATTGATTTGTACGTACATGAAAACGAGACACAAATTGCAATTTATTATGCACTAAGTTGGCAACACACCAATTTAAGTTGTAAAGATACGGTGTCGCGCGATTTGTTAAATTAATCAAACATAAAAGACACAGCGTTGCATTTTAAGTATGTACAGTGGTCATGCTCGCGCGTGTATATATGCAATGCTAGCAATAAATTTGCAGTTTTTTACTTAAACTGGTTTCCTTTACGTGCTTTTATGGTAATTTTTTTTTTTAAATATAATATTTAGTTCTGCGTATACTTTCGTTATTGTCATTTGAATATGAGACTATAACGTAGGGTTGTTAGTGATTATTTAAATTATTTAAGTGTGAATTTTATAGCTCCATATTTCTATTAAATGTTATCAGGTAAAATTCAATAACATACATATGTAAGATTTTCCATAAATTGTTTTATATTTAAGCTTACATATTGTTAAGTAGCTTAAGTGTATAAGTTCAAGAAATGAATGTCGTTTTTTAATAATCTTAATTTCCGTAGATATGACATACATACATATGTTTAGTTTATAGGATTAACTTGTAATCCAAGTAATTATAAAATGGTAATGATAAGGAAGTGATCGTTTTTGGTAGTGCGTTGGCCTGCTGCGCAGAGTGCCCGGAGTTCAAATCTCGGCACAGGCAAAATCAAATAGCAAAAACAGCAAAATTTTTGTACATGGCACCACCACTTGGAAGGCAATGGCCTTCAACCTACAAGAGTAAAAACTGACTATGAAAAGCTTTTCACTTCGCCGTTCGGTTTCGGCATTAAACTGTAGGTCCCGTCCCTTCCATTCATGTACAAATATAACACGCACAACATGAGTGGATGCTGTTGTGCGATGAAAAAGAAGGAGAAAAATTACAAAGAAGTAAAATCGCCGTTTTTTTTAATTTTTTTAATAGTTGTTTTTCAAATTCTTAAAAAAATTTACAATAGGTAAAGTCAAATATTCTTATAAATTCAAATGTACATTCTTGTACTTCCTCCTTTCCCCGCGGAATTTCCTTACAAAATATTGTAATTCAATCACTTAAAAATTCTTTTTCCATAGCGGAAATTGTCGAAATTATTCCCTTTGGAATTTTGTT
Organism: Palloptera scutellata; assembly: GCA_958295655.1. NCBI lineage: Eukaryota > Metazoa > Arthropoda > Insecta > Diptera > Pallopteridae > Palloptera > Palloptera scutellata. The sequence goes on along the minus strand of OY282449.1, from coordinate 44,590,213 downwards.
TTTTAACTTGCGTCCTATCAACTTCCCCACTCTCTAGGAAATCCACCCACTTTGCTTTGCTTTCACTTTAAATTGGTATTATCAAACAAAAAGAAAGTAAAAAAAGAAGCTATATTGCAATTCAATTAAATACAGCTTCACGTTTTGCACAGCACACTTGCGTCACTAACACTCACAAGATGGCAACAATACTAATAATACCGTTATTTTCACTTTAGCGCCATATTAGCTGTCATGCTGACACACTTGCTACTCGGCAACAATGCACACTAGTGACAGCTTATGGTGGAAATTGTGACATTTTACAGAGACAAAACACGAGACAGAAACAAAGAACATATTTTGGTGTAATAATGTTTGCGACTGCTATTATATGGGAGTAGGAGTGCGATGCCATTGCCTGTAATGATGAACATGTAATGACATATTTCACAAACAATTTAACATTATATAAACGGTTCTGGCATTCGCGCGCATTGAGCGGCTCCAAAATTTTATAGCCGATTAGACTTATCCTGTCTTGTTTGGTATTCTGTAGTAAATTGAATAATGATTCGAAGGTATTGTGTTTAGTCAAAGCTACACAAATAATAATTCATTGTCAAAAGAACCCTATATATATGTACACATAAAAAGAGTTTATCTAAAATATCAATCACTGCCCAGTAATTGGCAAGTGACTGCAACCAGGGCCTGCCTTTTTCCAAACATGTATCTACCTACACTGTGATATTCACTTGTTATAATTTTATCTTTTTTGTTTAGAATATGGTTTTAATTCGACTTATATCAAAATAAATATATCAAAATTTTTGAATTGAGATTCTTTCAACACATGGTCTGTTTTTTTTTAGATTTTCAAGAAATTCATTAGGTGGGAGTATATACGAGGTATGATCAAAATATAACCGTTATTTTCAATTTTTTCAAAAAGTATTTATATATTCATCAACAACTATCTTGTCCCCTTCAAAGTTATCCCCCTCAGATATAATACACTTATGCCAGCGTTTTTTCCAATTCTCGAAACACTTCTGAAACGCGCTTTTTGGTATCGCCAACGGCTCCTGTTTCGATTTTTCTTTTATCTCCTCAATCGTAGCAAAACGCTTTCCTTTCATCGGTGTCTTCAGTTTTGGGAAGAGGAAAAAGTCAGCGGGGGCCAAGTCCGGTGAATACGGTGGTTGAGGCATGATAACGGTTTGATTTTTGGCCAAAAACTTACGCACAAGCCGCACGTTTCATGCCTAAAACATCCGTAAAAATTGCTTGGCATGAGCCGAACAATATGCCAACATCATTAGCAACCTCTCTGATAATGATTCGACGATTATCCAAAATCATTTTCTTCACTGCGTCAATGTTTTCATCGGTTGTTGACGTGCTCGGGCGACCAGCACGAGCATCGTCATTGTCCTCTTCTCGGCCTTCCTTAAACCGTTGTGGTTATACCACAATTGAACTTGTGTTCTGCTCATAGTAGACTCGCCAAAGGCCACAGTCAACATTTCAAATGTCCTTGCGCATTTAATTTCATTTTTTACACAAAACTGAATACAGTTTCTTTGATCCATTTTTTCGAATAGTAAAAAATCGAAGAGCACACCAAAACACGACTAACCTTTTTATCTGTCAAAAACAAACTGACAATCCAAAATGGTTGGTATTGCCAACATATATAACAGACATATGTACCAAGATAACAGAAAAATAAATGCGAAAATCGAACATACGTAACTCACGAAAAATAACGGGTTTTTTTTTATCACACCTCGTAAAATATTAATATTAGCCCATTTTCGTACAAAATGAAAAATTTATAAGTATTTAATTTTCATAAAATTCTTTCGGCTTTCTTTAACAAATTTGCTTTGCAATTAAGTCTTATTGGCACGAGCCCCTATAAAAACTGCGAGCCTAGGGAGAATCCCCCTATTCCCTCTCCTCTATTGTCAGGCCTGACTGTAAACAACAGTTACATTCGGGACATTGATTTCTATGTACATTTTATCTATTGAGCCGCTCAGTATACAGCTTTGCGTCTATTATTTCGCCACCCACTCATTGTCAGTGTCATCGTTTCAGAAAGAAAATATGTTCAATGAATAAACAATTGGTGATATGGTATGAGTAGAGCTTATAGAGTACACATGTACCCAGCAGCAGAGAAATCAAGTGATTGTTATAGCACCTCATTGGTAATGTTGAAATATGTATATTTTTTATACATTTTATTCAATTTTATTTTGAAATATAAATTTTTGAAAAGATATAAAATAAAACAGTTATCAGATACAGATAAATCAAACAATTTTCAAAATAATATTGTTATAATAAAACATAAAGAAAAACTTGCTTAAATATATGATAGTCGATCATAAAAAATCTAACTTCTGACGTTATCAAGAAATTAATTTTGCTACCAAATTGAGATTAAAAATTATAAATAAATATTCGAAGTGCTTCCAAACAGTTTTTGAATGATTTTCTTTGAATGCATAGCAAACTGGAAGCGCATTAAGTTTTGCTTTTAAGTACATAAATACATATGTACATGAGAATGTTTGAACGTGGTACTTACTATTGATTGATTTAAGTAATATGTGCATACTTATAACAATAGAAATGCATTTGTGTAACTGAAAATGTGTTTATAGCCTACACACTCTGTGTACAGGGAATATTGGTTTTGACTGAGTAACTCAAACCTGACCAATCTCAGTGGAGCCTGTTACAGATATTTCTTATAGAATTATACCGAAGTCAAATTCAAAGCGAAATTTGCAAAAGGTTATATTTAATGAATTCTGAACCGAACTGTGGTAAAAGTTTTCAACATCACGCAACAACCTGGCCTGCATCCCATTCAAAACCTTCAAAAGGCAATATAGCGAGTTCGGTGAATAAAAAAGTATTTCATGACAAAGCCTTCAAAATCGAGTTACAACCATGCCCATCTGCCGATCAATACAAAAATATTTAGTATAACGTCGATGTAGGGTATATAAAGATTTGGCGGGCTCGAACTTTGCAATCGAGATTTTTTGTTTGTTAACATTGCCTCAATATTTCATTTGTTGTTGCATTTAAAACCTGTAAAGTGTCTTTAATTATTTATACAACTTTGTTGTAATCCTCTTTAAACATAATGCTTTTTAAAATTAGCATTTAATTTGATTTCTAGCTTTTTAATTGGATTAATTTGTTTACATTTTGTTTCGTGGTAGTTTTTGACTTTACACAATTTTCAATTAAGTATTATTAATGATTTCATTAATATTTTTTTTTTAATAATTTAATCTTTAATATATATTCCAAAACCGGTAAATTTGTAATTTTATTTATTTGTTTGCATTTCATGTAATTACTTTAAAGGTTAATAACTTTTTGTCAATAAAACAGTTAACTTTTGTTTAATCTGGCTTACAAAATTAAACCTTAAATAGATGACATTTGTTTGTTTTTTGTTCTCTTTCACAAGTTTTTGATGTTTAAAATAAAACTTTCAGATGCAGAAAAATGGCGCAAAGTAAAAATGAAATCCTTTAAGCTTGAAATACGAGAATAATCTAAAATCCTGACATAAAGTGGCAGTTCGTAGAATAGGAAAAAAAAACCAAAATCCAGAATGAAGTTGACACCGTTTTAAGCACACAAATCCGTCTCGGGATTGCTGTTGCATGCAGCTCTGCGTATTATAGTCCAAGACAAATAAAAGAAACAAATCTGAACACATTTTTCAAATAGAAACATGCAAAATGACTGCAATCACGACGAAAAAAATTTAAAATTAAAATATATGTATGCAAATTTATTTACATAAATATCTTCGTATGTATGTAAACGTAGATGAAGCAAAAGCAATTGATGAAGGACATAAGAAGTAGCATTAGCAATAAAAGCAGCAGGAGGATTCCTAAGCCGATTTCTTGAATGGAAGGGGGTAGAGTTCTATACCGAATCCGAAGAGTGCAATTAAACAATAAATTGCCTTTGTTTGTTTTCACTATTACTTTTAGTATGTTTGATTCGCCCCATGTGAGACTAAAATTTCAATATTTTTAGACTTGCCAAAAACCTTCAAAAAAAATGTCTGTACACACTGGAACAATTTTAGTGATCTTTAGTTTGTAATCTTTTCGAAAGATCAAGCTTTCAGTTCTTATGAAAACTTATTATAAGTTGGTTTTTTTTAATTTTTAAAATGTTTTGAGAAAAACGAACGGACACTAAAATTTGTACATTAAACTTAAAACTTAAATTCTTCGGCAACGGCTGTAAAATTTAGTGCTAATTTCGCAAAGAAACTTTTTACAAAAGATATATCAAAATAGGTTTGTTCCCTTACTTTTGTACTAAATTTAGTACAAGTATCAAATTTGAGAAAGTAAGAAAAATTCTCAATAAAAAATTAAATAAAAAACTTAACATCAGAAAAATAAATTAACAAAATATATGAGCTTCAAAATTAGAAATGTAGAATATAAAAAAAAGCCAATCAAAATTCTTAAACAATAAGTTTTTAAAATAAATTAAGTTCTCGTATATTATCGTCAGCTGATAATTTGACATTTATAAAACAATTTGATTCTTTTTAAATTTTGCCAATATATATAAATTTGTATGGTAAAAACGGGAAATAATTTACTCCCTTATTGCCTCTCTCATCAGATTTTATGTACGGTATCGTTTTTCACGTGAAACATGATAAAAACTTATAAGTTGGACTAAAGCTTTATAGTACGGGAACAGAGACATACTACTGTGGGCAAAAAGTAGTAAGACTTTTTAATTTAAATTTCGCGCGGAAACCTATTCATCAAAATATTATTTTTTTAAGGTTGGTATGACTGTCGGTGACATCTGTGCCAAATGTCACATCAAAATAATCATTAGTGTTTAGTATACGCGTGTCTTTCTGAAGTACAAAAAGTGCATTCGGCGATTTTCACAATGAGTGAAATTATTCAACAAAGAAGTTCCATTAAATTTTGTGTGCGGAATCAAATTTCTCGTGCCGAAACGTTCAGAATGTTGCAAAAGGCCTTCGGTGATAATTGTATGTCGCGAGCAAGTGTTTTTGATTGGTACAAATTGTTCAAAGATGGTCGAGAACGCGTTGACGACGAACCACGTCAAGGACGGCCATCAACATCAACTGATGATCAACACGTCAATAAAATCAAGGAATTGGTGCCCGAGAATCGACGATTAACAGTCAGAGACCTTACAGGCATCGTTGGAATATCGGAAGAATCAGTGAAAACCATTTTAAAACATCATCAACTCATGGTTTTTGCATCACGATAATGCGCCGGCTCACACTGCATTGGTTTTACGAGACCATTTTGCCAAAAATCCGACTGATATCGTTCCGCAACCACCCTATTCGCCTGACTTAGCACTGTGTGACTTTTGGCTATTTTCTAAACTCAAAAAACCGCTTCGTGGACACCGTTTTGAGTCAATTGAAGACATTAAACATGAATCGCTAAGCGCATTGAAGGCTATAGGCTATTCCGGAAATTGACTTTAACAACTGTTTCGAGAATTGGAAAAAACGTTGGCACAAGTGTATTGGGGCCGGGTGGGATTACTTTGAAGGGGACGAAATAGATTTGGAAGAATGAATAAAAAAATTTTAAATTATGAACAAAGTCTTACTCACTTTTGCCCACAGTAGTACATAAGAATATTTTCCATAGAAATTAATAAATTTCAAATGATGTTGTAAGCGCCCATTGAATCAGTGGGCGCTTATAATGTTATTTGAGGTGACCATTTATTTCTAAACACATGGAAGATGAAAAAGGCTTTTATGGTATATACATATGTATGTAAGTAATACATATGTCTTTTTGTAATTGGTAATTTATTATAATGCGAGTTTCTCTCCCATGTACGAAACAATGTCATGGGGGTTTTTTGTTCAGAATAGGGAGAAACAAGAAACACCTTACAGAAGATTTTATTGAGAATGAGGGCTGAATAATTGTTTAATTAATTAGAAAAAAATCTACTTTCTGTAAATGTTGAAGTACGATTGAGTACAGTAAACCCCGGCTAAGTACCTCTCCTATTAAATTCCATTCTTGCTTAAGTAACATCAATTTGCTACTTTTTTCTGCAAATATCCATAGAAATGTCTCCTTTAAAGTGCCCTCTCATATTTTTAGTTTTATAAAGTTTTCCCTTTACATAGTACCTCATTTTAATATTGCTTTAAAATATGTTTACTTCAGTTTGTAACATGTTGCCACGAATGTTGTTCACACGTTTAAAATTTTCGTACATTCCTTTTTCCTTATGCTCCCATACAAGCAAGTACGTAATATACGTGCATATGTGTATTAATTTATGTATGTGTTTTTCCTCGTGGCAAATGGAAGCTGCTTGTTACAACAATACTGATACAATGTTGAAAATATTTATTTTTCAGGTGAAAAATTAATAGTGTAAATGTTTGAAAACGTTCATTGTTTCCTCAAATTCGGGAATATTATCTTTTCGTTTTTGGAATTTCACAAAACATCAACAACAATTTTGAGGTGTTTTAAAAAGTTGAAAAAGTGCTCACCGTGGCGTAGTTGGCAGTGCGTTAGCCTGCTACGGTGTTCAAAACACATGCAAATTAAAAAAAAAAAATTTTTCTACACGGCACCACCTCTTGTCAGGCAATGGCAAGCCGACAGTAGAAATTTCCTCAGAAAAGCTTTTCACTTCGCCGTTCGCACAACATGAGTGGGTGCGATTAAAAGAAAAAGAAGAAAAGAAGAAGAAATTTTTATAATTGCTGCCATGTAAGAATTTGTGCTTGCAAAAAGGAAAGTAAAAGCAAATTTATTAACCTGGAAAATAATTAATATATTTTACTCAAAGAAGTGGCATGCATTTATTATGACACATGAACTTTCGGCTATTATTTCCATCCACACATATTTATACCATAAATATTTATACCATAAATATGTGTGGATAGAAAATAGCCCATATGCTGAGAGAAATCCAAGATACTGTGGACATCTGGGGACTTTTTTGTAGTTCTGATCTGAAAAAATTACCCTTCAAAATGAATAGCAACTCACAAAAATTGCTCAGACTCTTTCTATTGCTTTAGTTAATATTGAAAATAGAAATAAGGTAAAGCTCAACACATCAAAAGCCGTCGATAAGTATTCTAAGTAATTAAATAAGTATTTAAGAATATGAATTGAAATACAAAATAAAAAATAATAAAATAATTGTAATTTTCGTTGGCAAAAACCTCTAATTTGAACAAATTTAAATTTAGTAAGAAAGGTCAAAGTTCTTTACAAAATGAGAGTAAACAAAAAACGTGTGCCTTTACAAATTCACTAGATTTATGAGCTCAAACGCAGAGAAAATACAAACTGAAAACGTTGCAAGCAATAAATAAAAGATAAAAAATAATACTTTAAAAAATATACAATCTAAATAATGGCGACTCATTAGTCTCATTTCCGTTTTCCCGACTATTTACCTCGTGCTTTACAAACGGTAGGCAAAAATTTACACACAAGCCGAAATCTTTAAGGAATATTTGCAACATAAACTAGTTCGTGGGCGTTGCACACACACAAACACATCTACGCAATTAGCACAAGTTTTCGAATATTCTTCCATTTGAAAGCATCAGTAAATTACTTAAACACCAACAGTTGGTGAAAAAAACAAAAGAAATGGAAAAGACACTTCAGCCGGTATAAAACGACTTTTTTGCTTTTCACCGTAATTAGTTTAGAAATACTTTTTTCCTATATTTGGTCAACATATCATTTGAAGATTTTTTTTTAATCAATTCTTATTTTTACTCAGCACATTTACACAGTTCAAGCTAGTGGCCAAATCCCTTAAAAACAGTCCAAATTTCCAAAAAAAAAAAAATTTGATTTGGTAGGAAATATGCACTTGTGGAAAAAGAAGTGAAACTTTTGTTACAACTGGGTCCATAAATTAAGAAGATTGAATGCATAGACGAGTTTAGAAATCCTTAGAATATTCTCTTATCTGTCTCTTATCATTTTCAAGAAGCCATATTGTCCCAGTATTCTTTTGGCTTTACCTGGTAACGTCACATTATGCCTAGAAAGTTATGAAATGGTACGATGGTAATAAAGTAATTGTTCTTTTTTTGTATATCTCAGAGGAATGCAACCCACTAAATTACCCAGAGTTACGTACTATTAAGCGTTATTGAACTATAATAAAGCGAAACCTAAAAAAACGAAAAGTAGTTTACAAAAAAAAAAAAAAAATTGAAACTAATCAAATGAACAAGAGATGAAAGGAATAAGTGATGGATTACGAAATTTTTTAAGAAATCATCAAATAACTTGTTTGGTTTTAGAAGTAACAAGCATGACATTTAAGGAAAACAAAATAAATTTATTTTGGATAAAATATTGCTGTTTTGAAAGAAAACATTCCTTTTTCGGGGATCAATGTTTTCGTTAACACTCGCAGCAGTGTAAAAATAAGTCTTGATAATTATATAAACGCCTAAAAAGCTACTTAGTAATTTAAAATTCATATTGAACGTTTAAATTTGCATACATAAATGAAATCATAAGAATTTTGCGCACATACATATAAACACTCAATAAAATGGAATACGCTTAAAGGGGCGAAGAAAATGAATGAGAAAGAACTTGGGGCTGGAATCATTGACAAGGGTTGCCGCGCGTGTATCTGAGTACTTAAATATGGTAAAAGTATATACACTGGCGGTCACGAAAACCGCACCACTGGCAACACTTTTTAATAAGTAAAAATTTGGGTAATTTACTTATTTTTTGTTGCTACGATAAAGGGAATTTCCCGGTTTAAATATTCCAAATGAGTTGACAACAGAAATTAGTTATTCTAGTGCATTTGTTTAACGCATAAGGGTTTTTTGTGAAATAAGTGCAGTAATGAGTGCAAAATATAAGCAGCTGACACATGACAAAAAAGTCGCTGTACTTACATTAGTGGACCAAGGACTTTCCTACCGGAAAATTTCTGAAAAATTGAGTTGTTAACATTCCACAAAATTGTCCGTTTTAAAAAAAAAAACTAATACTATGGAGTCCCTGGAGAGGAAAAAAGGATCTGGTCCTAAACGTGCAACCAGTAACGAAATTGATAGTCTTATAAAAAATATTAGCACAAAGGATCGATTTAAAAGTGCAGTAACTATTCGGGCCGAGCTAGAAACATATCATTGCGTAAATATTAGTGTTGAAACTGTACGCAGGAGACTGCGAGAAGCTGGTTTATACGGGAGGCGTCCTGCAAAAAAGCCATTGTTGACTGAAAAAATGAGAAAAGCGCTTCTAGCTTGGGCTAAAAATTATAAAAACTGGACACTGGAGCATACTGAAATGTCATCTGGTCTGAAGCTAATTTAACCTGCTATGCGTCGATAATTTGCCGTAATTGCGCCGTTCCAATGGTGAACGTTATAAAGAAAACTGTATTGAAAAACAGTGAAATTCCCACAGAGCCAAATAATTTGGGTATGCTTTTCCTACTACGTACGTGGTCCTTTGTACTTTTTAGAAGGAACTATGAATGCTGAAAAATATGGGCAAGTCATAAAGGAAAACTTAGTGCCAGCTCTTGAAGAGCATTTATCCTGCAGTATGAACGCAATTTTCCAGCACGATTCTGCGCCTTGCCACCGTGCAAAATCGGTAAATTTTGCATGCTAACTTTTGTTTTAAAAATTAAATTATTTTTTACAGCTTGAAAAAATATTCACGGACATCGGAATTTCACGCCTGACTTGGCCGGGAAACTTGCCCGATTTGAATGCTATTGAGCACTTATGGCATATTATGAAGCGCGAACTTGCTGACCAGAAGCCCGAAAATGAAAAAAAATTCATTTTAAAATGAAATAAAGTTTCGTATGAAGTTATTACCAAAGATAACCTACAAATTTTGGTTGATTCGATACCGTCAAGAATAATGGCTGTAATACGGGCTAAAGGAGGAGCAACATCCTACTGATATTTTTTTGTTTGTAGCTTGATGTTAGTTCTTGAAAACCACTTTAAAGACTAATATTTATTGTTTAGTTTTGAATATTATAAAAATAAATTATATTTTCTTAAAAATTTCCTTCGTTTTTGACTCCAGTAATATTTTTCCGTTCTTACACTTTACATAATTTTAAAATCATAATAATATTAAAAAAAAAAAAAAAATATTCCCTAACATAAAAAATCATTATTTTCGTATTTTCATGTTATTTTGAGGTGGTGCGGTTTTCGTGACCGCCAGTGTACCACATTACATACACTTTGAAGTAGCGTATATTTTTTACGGAAACATTTTGCCTTTTTTGTTAAATTTCGTATCTTTTTATGTACCAAGATTGATTTTCTTTTCTTACGCGTAAAGGATATTTGAAGGCTTTTAAAATTTTTTTATTTCAATTTGTGAAATTCTTTCGTACTTATGTATTAACAATATTAGTAGAAAACTTGTAAATCCAATTAAATATTATATTTCCCTAAGAGTTTCTTAATACTCTTAACTATAATGGAATTTTTCATGTTCAGTAGAAATAAAGGAAATGATTGATTTGAGTAGGCTTTGGATAAAACTATAGGAGCTTAGTTAGTTCATACACGTTTGTAATTAATAAAGTTATGTTTATATACATACACATGTACATGTTGGCCGAATAAATAAATACGTATGAGCTTATAAATAGCACTGGTTCTTGAAGTTCAATCATCGTTTTAAGCACTTTTTAAATCTTAAAAGCCATTCGACTGGGTTTGTGCTATCCCACAAGCTCTGACTGCTCTTCGGCATCTCCTCCTCTCACAATGCTCTGAATGCAATACTATGCATTTTGACAATGTTTTCCAATAATCTTGTTTATAATTTAATTACAAAATGTTACAAATACTAAACCAGATGATTTCAAATTCGAATTTCGAACTTCATCCGTGAGAAAAATCCAGTGTTGCCATATCTTGAATTTTAAAAACCACCAAAACTCCTAAAAACGGGTTCTTTTTTTAAATTAACCAGGTTTCTTTTTACTAGATTTGTATATAAGCGGTTAGATTGTTTATGAAATAGTGAAATATTCGGAAATGAATGAATTAGACACTTTTACACACTGACACACCCACTTTTTGTGTCATCCAATAAAATTGTTGTTTCCAGAAATAAAAATTGGGCAAACGAGAAATTGAACACGCATCTGTTGTCGCTGTGGCGTAGTTGGTAGTGCGTTAGAGTGTCCGGGGTTCAAACCTCAAAACAGGAGAATTGAAAAAGAAATTATAAATAACTTTCTACAAGTGCTGACTTCTTGGCAGACAATGGCAAACCTACAAGAGCAAAAACTGCCTAAGAAACGCTTTTCACTAGGTATAATTTTTAAAAATCCGCCAATCTGGAGGAAAAAGCACTAATTTGATAACACTAGAAAAATCAATGAGATTATTTAGAATAGGGCTGAACGCTTTTGGAAAAACCTTGCGCTTAGATGCGTTCCCATTTAATTGAGTCAATAAAATTTGCATTATCTTAGACGTGATTAACTGAATGATAATTGTACTTTGGTACGCGCTAATGTACACAACAAGGATAAAGTTACACGAGCCAACTTTACACTTTTACTTAATATTTTTTTATGAACTACAGCTACCCTTGTGTAATGATATATAATATAGAGGGAATAGAATTTGGAACACGTTTATTACCCTCTTAACAAAACAGTTTCGAAAATTTTTAGATTCCATCAACATTTTTCCAATTCAATTTTTTCATATGCATGCCCCATTTATAGTATACACATAGAACAAAGAGCCCACCTTTATTTTTACCATGAAGTAAAGTTCTATGATGATGACCTTAATTTTAACACTGACCAACAACAAGTTAATGATATTTCATTGATTGAATTGTCAAGATTAATTCTGGCACAATCGGCTCAAGAATTAATCCCTTTTCAACTTTGTAACGAGCAGACCAACTGGAAGACTACTACATCACATCAACGCTCCCAATAAATAAAAGCTCAACTATTTTTTCGGAGCATCAATAGTTGTGATCTATTCAGGGGGAATGAATCGATAGTTAGAAACAGTTAGAACTAAAGTATTTGACTGTGCTGTGTTATCAAGCATTTGAGAATTACAAAGGATGTGTCGAAACAGCTAGATACAAATGGAAATATTATTTGTGAAAAAGGATAAGTATTTTTGTTTATTTTTCGAGCTACGTATTACACAATAAACCAACTTTAAAGTCATACAGTCTACCCTTAAAACGTGGTATGTGGTACAAAATTTAAGGGCATACACCAGTGCTGGCGTAGATTTAGCTTTATCACTTAAGCCAGAGATATATTGTAAATTAATGTTTAATACAAATCGATACTTAATTCAAAATAAAATTTTGGTTTTTTATCTACCTCCTCATATATTGTTTGAAATTCATAATTTTTCTTCTAATTTCATTAATTTTTCTTTGTTCATTTATTTGCTATTGACAAACCAAACAATTAAATTGCAATTGTTAAAGCGCAATCGATTGACACAATCGGCAAATAGAATATAAGGAATGACCAAAGCCTGAGTAAATACTTTGTGTTAATTGCTACTTTTTGTGTAGCTAGTGTCAATGATATCAATTTGTTCCAGATTTACGCACACACACACTTCAACTTTCTCGCTCACACATGCGGACAAATACCAAGCTTGTGTGTATGCTCGATGTCAATGCAACAGAAGCAACTGCCATTGATGGCTCAATTGAAAATTACTACTGTGGGCAAAAGTTAGTAAGACTTTTTAATTTAAATTTCGCGCGGAAACCCATTCATCAAAATATTATTTTTTTAAGGTTGGTATGACTGTCGGTGACATCTGTGCCAAATGTCACATCAAAATAATCATTAGTGTTTAGTATACGCTTGTCTTTCTGAAGTACAAAAAGTGCATTCGGCGATTTTCACAATGAGTGAAATTATTCAACAAAGAAGTTCCATTAAATTTTGTGTGCGGAATCAAATTTCTGGTGTCGAAACGTTCAGAATGTTGCAAAAGGCCTTCGGTGATAATTGTATGTCGCGAGCAAGTGGTTTTGCTTGGTACAAATTGTTCAAAGATGGTCGAGAACGCTCTGACGACGAACCACGTCCAGGACGGCCATCAACATCAACTGATGATCAACACGTCAATAAAATCAAGGAATTGGTGCTCGAGAATCGAGAATCGACGATTAACAGTCAGAGACCTTACTGGCATCGTTGGAATATCGGAAAGATCAGTGAAAACCATTTTAAAACATCATTTGGACCTAAGAAGAGTGAATGCACGATTGGTTCCAAAATCACTGCATTGGTTTTACGAGACCATTTTGCCAAAAATTCGATTGATATCGTTCCGCAACCACCCTATTCGCCTGACTTAGCACTGTGTGACTTTTGGCTATTTTCTAAACTCAAAAAACCGCTTCGTGGACACCGTTTTGAGTCAATTGAGGACATTAAACATGAATCGCTAAGCGCATTGAAGGCTATAGGCTATTCCGGAAATTGACTTTAACAACTGTTTCGAGAATTGGAAAAAACGTTGGCACAAGTGTATTGGGGCCGGGGGGGATTACTTTGAAGGGGACGAAATAGATTTGGAAGAATGAATAAAAAAAATTGAAATTATGAACAAAGTCTTACTAACTTTTGCCCACAGTAGTAAACTACGCCAACACACAGAACAAAAAAGGAAATGTGTATAAAATTGTAAGGCAATGGAGTGAAAAGTGGGAGTGAAAAAATTGTGCTATGTTTTTTATTTCATTCTTTTTTAAATGCAACCGCAGTGCATTATTTCCAATTCACTTGAATTGGCATATTCATTTTAACTGCCGTATTGGTAATAATACTCCCTTCCACCCGATGTTGCTGCAACACTTCCCCCATATTAGAGCCTCTACTTATCGATATCTCATTTCATCCAAATGCAACTTGTTGAGGTTTGACTTCACCGTAGCGTAGTGTTGGTAGTGTGTTGAACTGGTACACAGTGTGTACGGGTTCGAAACTCGGTGCAATTAAATTTCGAAAATAGTTAAATTAATTCTCTTTCTAAATGTAATCACCTCTTTGTAAGACATTCATGTAAGAAATGTAAGTCATTCAGGAGTTCAAATTGTTTAAAAAAATGTTCTCCTCGCCGTGAGAATTCAGCAAAAAACTGTAGTGAACATGTAACATGAATGGATGCGAACGCTAAGTCCTAGGCCCTCTGTGCAATTAATTCAGTTTTAATAATTCTAAACGGAAACAATACACTTTTTAAAGTCTTGTTGATAACGTCATGTGGTCGCTGTTGTGTAGTGGTAGTGCGTTGGACTGCTACGCAGAGTGTCCGGGGTTCGAATCTCGGCACAGGCAAAATCGAAAAGTAGAAAAGATAATTTTTCTACACGGCACCACTCTTGGCAAGCAATGGCAAACCTACAAGAGTAAAAATTGCTATGAAAAGCTTTTGAATTCGCCGTTCGGATTCGGCATTAAACTGTAGGTCCCTTCCATTCATGTACAAATATAACACGCACAACATGAGTGGATGCGAAAAGCTCGGCCTAGGCCCTCCAAGGGTTGTTGTGCCATTAAAAGTAAAGTAAGTGATAACGTCATGAAGTGTTTTTTTACACATTCAAAAAATTGAGATTGAAAAATTGTATGTTAGGACTTTACCAAACTAAGGCGGCGATATGTGTATAGGTAGTTACAGAATTTTCCTTCAGAGTAAAAACTACAGCTATATGGCAAATAATATTTCATTAAATTCACAAGGTGATTTTAAACTTAATTTAAATTCCACGGGCCACATCGTTTACATCGCGTTTAGAACGCCCGAACAAATTAACATTTTTTCACGTAGGAATTGTAGCTAATAAATTTACATTCGCGCAACCATTTACACCGGCCGCACATAGGCTCCGAACAAACATCAGAAGCCATCTTGTTCGCTCGCTCGGTGTGGATCTCAAATTATAATGTTCCCCAACATTACTTTAAATTTTCTAGTAAAATGCAAAGAAAATAACCATATGTTGTCAGTATCGCATTGCACTATAGTACGTCAACTATTTTATTTTTTACTTCATTTACACAATTACACGACAACAGCAACATTGGATACCGCAAAACAAGGTCGAACTCAGTGCGATCATCGTGAACGAAGATTTTTCATTCATTCGGCGTATGTTCGAACCGCCGCCCGAACATTGTTCCTGAACATTTTATAGCGAACACACTGGCTGTTTACAGCGGCCGAACGAATGAAGATTCTTTCATTTATCGTTTGATATTTGAAACGAGTTCTACTATCGCTGCTGTTTTTGTTTCTTTTAAATAGTCGTATAATAGAAATAATTTTGTCCGATGGCTACATTTATTGTCTTCTGTGAGAATAAGTTTCAAAAAAAAAGTTAGTTAGGATCACTGTTGCACAGCTACGTAATTCCGTACCATTTAGGGAACGTTTTTATTTTTCTTTATACAAATATTTTTTTCGAACTGATATTTTTTTTTAAACTACTAAATAGTTACAACACTATTTTATTTTCCTCTTTCACTTCCATCAATACAAATCCAGCAGAAAAACAAATAAGATGGATGGATAAAATGGAAGTGCGACAGAGAAAGACGCGAATGCAAAACTAAAAACATAGTACGAAACAGGGATGGAAAAGTAAGTACAATTGTACCTTTTTCCGACGTTTTTAACCTTAAAGGCACATTCGGTACATTCGCTTCATTTTCATTTTAGGTACATTCCTTTGTTGAATCGATTTTCCACTAAGAAATATAAAATTATTTTTGTTCGTTAACAATTAGTTACTTTAACAACTAGTTGCTTTAAGATCAAAAAATTTGTTTTGCCAACTTTATTAAGTTTTCATTTCAACACTATTGTGAATAGTACATATAAATAGAAGAAAATAAAAACTTTAAGCTTGTAGCTTCTGCGCGGTTCTTCTCTGGCGGCTTGTAAAATTACAGCAATTGATAATAATGTTGATCAAATTAATTCCTGAAATATTAGGTACTTATTTTATTTACTTGTAGGTGGATCACCCGCAAACCTAATGCATTTCAAATATATTTTGTGGTACAGAAGCTAAAATACTTTATACAGAGCAAAACCTGAAAGAGTCAGAAATATTACAATTTAAAGGCAATGTATTAAAATTGTATATAAAGTTTTGCGAAGATTCGAGAAAAAGGATAGATTTCGAAAATGAAATAACAGATGATAGACCTTAAGTTTAGAACTGACCAAGAAATAAGTTAGTGATATTTGATTGATTGAATTGTCAAGATTAATTCTGGAACAATCGGCTCAAGAATTAATCCCTTTTCAACTTTGTAACGAGCAGACCAACTGGAAGACTACTACATCACATCAACGCTCCCAATAAATAAAAGCTCAACTATTTTTTCGGAGCATCAATAGTTGTGATCTATTCAGGGGGAATGAATCGATAGTTAGAAACAGTTAGAACTAAAGTATTTGACTGTGCTGTGTTATGAAGCATTTGAGAATTACAAAGGATATGTCGAAACAACTGGATACAAAGGAAATGTATTATTTGTGAATAAGGGCATTATTTTGTGTTTTGGTTTGAATTTTTAGCTGTGTATTATACAATATGCAAACGTTAAAGACACGCGATCCACCCTTAAAACGTTGTACGCGGTACAAAATTGCAGTACAATACACCAAGTACCTCCTTATCTCATTTCATTTTTGGCAAATATTGTGTTTTGATTTTAGAATTTGACGGTCTATGTATACTTTCATTTAAACTTAAAACTAAAGAGGGTTGCAAAATATATACGAATCGATACTGGTGTTGCATATTTGCTCCTCATATATTGTTCGAAATTCCCATTTATTCTGTACTTCTAAATTCTTTGATTTTTTCTTTGTAATGACTCTATTACCCATTCATTTGCTATTGAGAAACATCAATTAAACTGCAACTGTCAGTGATCAAAGCGTGAGTAAATAAGTACTTTGTGACCATTGCTACTTTTTGTGTGGCCAGTGTCAATGATATCAATTTGTCCCATGTTTACGCACACACATACTCTCCAACTTGCATTTATTATTATTGAATCTTTAAATATACTACAATATTTACGAGTATGTACATATGTTTTAAGACGAAAAATGAAATCAAAAATATCTGGAATCACAGAATCAAAGCTTGAACGTCCCAGTAATTGTAGTCCCGTAGAAAACAAGCCAAATGTCAAGTAAAAATCAAATGTAGAATATTCATTAAAAAATGAAATTCACCACCACATTTGTCTCGACGATGATACCCCATTTTTTTAAGGTTTAGAATATGTGAGTCTGCATTTAATTTTTTAAAATTTTTAATCGCCCCCTTTGTGTTATTATAAGGCACATTCTTTCCAAAGAAATTATGGCATTATTATAATTTTTGTTTGTTAATTTTTAAAAGTGTTTATGGCTGCTAAATAAGAAAGGGGAGTAGGGCTGGGTTCTATTTGGGAACCTACATACATTCATTCAACATAAAAGACAATTAATTTTGGCCTTAAACAAAAGAGTAAAATAAATATTCTGAATATATATTAAGTGTAAATTTTTGTTTTTAAACCGGAAGTACCTAGTATGTATAATAAAATATTCAATTTCCTTTCACAACGTTTTATTATTTAAAATGATACTACTTCCAAATAAATATATATCATAATTGGAATTTTATCCTATTATATAAAATTAAGGGCTGCCTAGTATTGACATTAGTCTACACAGTAAAAAAAGAAGCTGTAATAGTATTATATGTACAATTTTAGCTAGAAATTGTGTTATAACTGAAGTGAAGACACATGCCTATCGATTCAGTTTATTGTACGTAGGGAACAAGGAAAAACTGGATAAAATGTTGATATTTTATAAGATCGTCTAAGGCTTTGAAGCATGCTTAAGTATTTAAAAAAGTATAATTGAAAAGTATAAGAAAAAAAGCGATGAAACTCCTGGGAATACTTAAAATTAAGTAGTTCACAAAGTGCAAATATTGACTTAAACTCGAAATCACACTAAATTATTTATTGAATGAAGCATAAGACGTATTCACGATCTGTAGATGTTGTAGTAATTTTGGTAAAATATATCAAATTTAACATAGGATCGTGAACGACCTCGTTGTAAATCCTTATTGTAATCCATCTTGTTTACATTTTGTTAGTAGAATCTATAAAGTGAGATCATTATTAAGAATACTACGTTACAATAGGGTGTTGCGATTGTAAATTTGGTAAATTGGTTGTATAGGTACTTTCCATTCATGTACACATATAACACACACAACATGAGTGGATGCGAAAAGTTCGGCCTTGGTCCTCCGTGGGCTGTTGTGCCATTAAAAGTAAAGTAAGTAAGTAAGTAAGATTGTACTTTCAGTTGCATGTATGGTATTTGTTTTTGTAAAGTTACAAAATTTACCACAAAAACCAAGAATACACGATACAAGACCTATCTCATTATCGGTGTCCTGTGTAATCACGTTCACTCTCTCATTCTCCCTCCTTCTTCCTCTCACCTATCAATCTTCCTTCCATTCAACACAATGCTCTGCATTCATATGGGTACACCCAGTGTGTTGAATGTAACAATAAAAATAAAAAAAGCTATAGTTTTAGACATTTACTGTGTTGTTTCGAATATGGTAACTATTTGGCAAATATGTTTTGAGAAAAAATTGTTTAATTTTTTTCAATGCAGATATAAGAATATACTTATGTAAATAAAAGTTAAGTTTTATAAAAAAAAAATTACAGTATTGCCAAATATTTTGTTGAAATGAAAATCTCTAAATAAAAAGTATACTTATTAGTATTTTTTTTGGTCTAAAGCTTTCCCCCTTTCTCTAGTGCATCTCTTCTTTGTAAATTGAATTCATTCAGATGAACATAAAATATTTTATATATTTTATATGTAGGTACGATTATGTGATATTACGCAGTTGTGTTGTTTAGTGTCAATGTGTATTTATGTATATATTCTGCAAAGAAGTGGATTTTCTGATGATACTCACCCAATACACATGGACACACACATACGCACTATTTCAAATATTGTATAAAAATTAAAAAAAATATATTGCAATAAATATCGAACTCTTGTGCTTGCTGTTTACTTTTGTGAAGTGCTCAATACGGTAGCATGCCATCATGTTGCAAGGAAGGTTGACTATAAGAATGTATTGGATAATGTATTTATGTATATAGAAAGTATGTGTGCGCGTGTGAGTAGATATAAGGATATTGGATAAACATTGCCATGCTGCATTGCGTTGATTTATATTGTTTATTTTATTCGAGTTATTTGACGTTTATTATTGTCGATAAAAGGAATTTACTGCAGCAAATGCTTCTTTAAGCTAAGCCATATTCTGCATTTTTCTGGGGTTTTTCTTTTGGCAACTGGAAAAATTCACTTTATCGAAATATTTTCTCAATTGATGGTTTTTGTGTGGAAAATATTGTTTGTTAAAATTGAATAACTTTAAAAGTAATCGAAAAAGTTATGCCATTGCATTATTTTGATATATTCGGAGGAATATAAAGTTATCATAAAGAAACAAAAAATCATTCGGTGATATTCACTTGTTTACATAAGATTTAACTGGTAGAGATGGTCGCTATGGCGTAGTGGTAGTGCGTTGGACTGCTACGCAGAATGTGTCCGGGGTTCGAATCTCGGCACAGGCAAAATCAAAAAGTAGATAAAAATTATTTTTCTACACGGCACCACCTCTTGGCAGGCAATGGCAAACCTACAAGAGTAAAAATTACTATGAAAAGCTTTTGAATTCGCCGTTCGGATTCGGCATTATACTGTATGTTCCTTCTATTCATGTACAACATAACACGCACAACATGAGTGCATGCAAAAAGCTCGGCCTAGGCCCTCCATGGGCTGTTGTGCCATTAAAAGTAAAGTAAGTAAGTAAGTAAGATGTCGTTACACTCGGAGGAATCCTATTAAAACAATGGAAATTTGAAAGGAACCCTATTTCCATTTTATCGAGCTCCTTTAAACGTTATCCTCTTTACTTAACTCACCTTCTGTTTATGCAGAATGTGAGGAATATAAGAGCACATTTACTTGAAGGAAACAAACATTGAATATAAATTTGTACTCGTATGTCTTGAAAGAGCAGGAAGTTCAGTTTTAATGAATATTTATTCCGTTTTCATATCCCTAGTTCTGATATAAGCAGTCTCTATAAGCAATGTCTCTTTAAAATTGTTTTTTGAATTCGAAACTGCTTTAAAATTTTAAACTCTCTTCTTACAAAGTAATCTCCCACAGTAGACGTTTGAGGCTTTAAGGTTTACATTAACTTCTAGACACAACTACGTGGCTGCTATTATATTTTATAATCTAGTATGAAGATCTGGGGCTAAAACGTAACACTTTTAATTCTTTTTGATATTATGAATTACCAATTCGAGTTATTGATAAGAGGGCGTAAGAGGGTTGAATACAATTTACAATATATTCTAACAAATTTACAATTCTGAAAAATAGAGAAATATTAAAATTTTTCAAATTGTTTGGTTGTATTCTCCTTTCAAATAAGTAATACATAGTTGGAGGTTTAATTTAAGATACATTTTTCCAATATGAAGGCAATTTTACGTTTCATAGCCACAAATTATTCCTTATTAACATCGTTTTCACCGAAATTTTTACAAAATATACGATGACAATCTTTAATATTCTATAAATTTAAAATTGTCGCTAACTGGATGCATTGATGCTTTCCACTTCTGGAATTTATTTATGATTATGTAAAGCAGTTTGTAAATTGTTAATGCAAAAAACGCTTTCGCAGCAGAATTTTTTTAAAATAATTTCGAATTCTATTTTTTATACTAAATCATTTTGACTAAGGGGGGAAGCGGGGGCTAAGGGCTATAATGAACATACTACATATGTGAGAAAATTGTGGCAGTTGTGTTTTCTTTTGTGCTATAATAGAATGACTTCTGCATTGTTATGGGAGTCAAATGTAACTGCTAATGAGTTCAGAAAAATATGTGCTGAGATGTGAGAAGAAAATGATGAAAATATGTTATTAACTCAATACTTAGATGAGGTAAGGAGAAAATGAATTGCATGCATTTATTTTATGATTAAAAATTTGATGTTTCAAGCTACTTCAAAACTAAACTTGATAAAAGAAAACTGTGTATGCCATCAATATTAATGATCCATAAAAAAATAATGTATACGAGTATTTGGTAAAAGTTTGTTTAAAGTTAGAAATTCTTCAAAAACTTCATGAGGTCTGGTAAAAGACATTGAGTATGCAGTATGTAAATTAAAAGCTTTTAATTTGGTCCAATTTAAATTTTCTCTTAATCTTTTTTTCCTCAAACGATATCGTTTACTATAAATAGCATTTGGACCGAAATTAAGTTTGATATCTCTTACACAAATAGTTCAGTGAATTTGTAATAGATCTTCGAAGCAAATAAATAAAAAATATTTATATTTTCATAATTAAACAAGTTGTCTTATTATTCATTATATTTAAGCTATTTGCTATATTTCAGTTATTTGGGCCTACCCCCCGCCCCCCCTCCCTCTCCCTTCCATAAACGGTGACCCGTTCTATTACTTACATATGCAAACTTGAACAATTGCAATATTTTTACCAAAATAATATATCCTTTATATTGCTGGTGTGGTAGTGCAACAACAACAATAACAACCAACTACAGCTCTGTTGATCCTTAACTTATTTACAAGTTTTAAGGGATGTATCTTAATTATACTGAATATATAATTGTCATTCGTTGCAATGCATCTGAAAATTACAATTCACATTTTGTTCATATAAAAACTGATAGAGTCGCTTCGTTTGTTGCCGTTTTCAAATAACTCTGGCTTCTCTTCAGTTGTCGAATAAATCTTTCGCCTTTTACTAAAGATTTCCGTGGAGAGGGGCACTCTAATGAGTGTAAATCTAATTTTTTTCAAGGCTTTGAAATCTTACGGATTTTAAGCCGATTGTTAATACATAATCAATATACTTAATATTAAGAATAAAACAAAACCAAATGTTTAACTTCTAATTCTGGACAGTGTTCGCCAAAGGCTCTCCTAACGTTTGTGTCCCGTGTACAGTAAATGTGAGTATTTAATCAATGACACACTACTTAATCTCCATTAAATTTAATTTAAATATCGCTATCACTTAACTTAAAAATCCAACTTCAATTTATATTCGTTATGTATTGAGTTCCCTTAAAAAAAAAAAGGAAATCAGAAATATTGCACATGACAGCAATATTTAATTCGCTTTATTTCCTGTCGTCAGCATAAATATTTTGAGTAACTATTTTCGTTTAAGAGCACCAACAACAATAACAACAACAGCTGAATTAACAACGATAGCGCAAAAGATGATTTTCTCTTACATTTAGTACATACTTGTATGACCAACGATGGAAAGATGTACATTAGAAATGTTTCTGGTGCACAACGTAAAAACGTGCATCTTTTGATAGACTGGCGAGATGCGTTCTATTCTGCATTCGAAAGTTTCACGGAACTTTCTGAAATTGATTGTAGGTTTATTGACAAAATAAATTTGATGGGTAAAATTTCAGACTTGCCATGCCTCTAATGTAGTTACGAGTATATTATTTTAAAAACTCATGTATGAGGTTTTACTCTATAAGCCTTATGATAATTTTCTTGAATCTCTCTGAATCCTAAAGTGGTGTGCAAAGTGTAAACGGAGTTTGGGTGCAAAAATTTTTAATGCAAATTCATTCAATTCCAACTGTTTCTAAAAATGCGCGTATACATGCGCAGCAAATGGAAGCACATAACATTTTCCCGTGTGGATAGCACTCGTAGTAGCATGCAATCCTTGCGCTTTTGCTGCCACACCATAGCCTCTTACGTCCTTTTCGTTTGCCAAAGTCAAGCATCAAAAATGTGGAGCAATAAATTTCGGAAGCATGTCGTCGTCGTCGTTCTAAAGTTATCGATAAATTTAATATTATGTCAAAAAATGTTAAGCATTTCATTTTTTTTTTCGGGAGTTTCACAAAAATGTAAATGGAGCAACTGTTACACAAACTGCTGTTTGACATATTAAATTAAAGTTTCATATACATATAAACATATATACGTACAGGGTACGCCATCTTTAATGTCGGTATGTGAATATTGAATAGCTTAAAAAAAACAACCGATTTCCATATATGAGATATTTTTATTTGGACTAGTTTTAGAATACAACATCAATTAAGTGGCCACCATTATTGGTCAAAAGGGTACATTTTGTTTGCTGCATTTCACTCTTTCGCGCATCTCGGGCGGTATAGCGATGATGCCTTGAGGATGTTAATGGACTGAGGCTTGCTGGCGTACATTTTATTGTTTGATTTGCTGTGTGGCATGGCGTACCGTCTTGTTGAAACCAGTAACCGTCCAGACCTTTTTTTACTCATTTGTGAGCAGACATAATGAGCCAACATCCACCGATATCGATTCAAATCGACTATTTTGCCTTCTCTGAAGAAAAATTGCCCAATAATGGCAATGATTGGCGCAAATGCCGGCCTAAGCAATCACTTTTTGGGTCATGCAATGGTGTTTCATGAATCTCGTGTGGATTCTCTGTTTCCCAAATTCGGCAATTTTGCTTTTTAACTGCGCCAGAGAGTGTAAAATGGTCCTCGTTGGTCATTAAAATTTTCTTCCATAAATCAGGTTCAGTGTCAACCATTTGAGCGACTCTTTGGTCGTATTCCAAGCAACGTGAACTATCTGTCGGCAATATTCTTTGAGTCAATTGCACTTTATACGGAAACAAATGCAAATCATCCTTCAAAATGCGCCGCAAGGTGGTTCCACTGAAGCCAAAATGCTGACGATACGACACATGTGGGTTCTCGGTAATACTCTCTCTTACCGCTTCAACCAGTTCATTGGAAAGTCTTGTACGTTGATGAACGACTTGTCGACGATCTCCCACTGTCCCGTGCTCAACAAAATCCTACTCCAAATGACAAATAGTGTTGTCAGACGGTGCTTGTTGGCCACGATATTTTCGACGATATGCACATTGACTTAACACAACTGAACGACTATTTTCAATGTATAGCATCACTATTTCGGCGCGTTGTTTCGGTGTGAAGCGCTCATGGTTAAAATTGTACTGAATTGACGTTTTAAAAACATATTAACTTAAGTCAATCGGTTAATAAATGTTAAAATTACTCAATGTTTACATACCGACATAAAAGATGGCGCACCCCGTATATACGTATGTATGTACGCAAGTGAAATGCAAATATGTATTGTATTGTTGAATTTTTGACAGGTGCGACTTTTATGACCAATAACACGCCAGCAACGAAACGAAAAATGTATAACAATTTATGTAATTTAAATGTTCAAAACGTAACGAAAGCAAAAATTATTTAAGACATTCAACTATTTGATTTTATAATTTAAATTTAAAGGTTTACAAAATGCCAATAAAAGTTGCGCATGGAATAAATATAATTAAGTACTTTTTGTATTATTTCATTAGTCACTCGTAAGCACGGGCTGTGGGCAAGCCTAAACATTTTATTATGACCAATTTATTTAATTAAAAATATTCCAATATAGCAAAGGACCACTCAATAGTGTTAATACATCCCATTGTATTTCTTCTTCTTCTACTTTTAATGGCACAACAGTCCATGGAGGACCTAGACCGAGCTTTTCGCTTCCATTCATGTTGTGCGTGTTATATTTGTAAATGAATGGAAAGGACCTACTGTTTCATTTCGAATCCGAACGCCGTAGGCCTCCCTCCACATGTATTTTGTGTTTCAAAGGAACTGCGGAAACAAGGCAAATATAGAAGCAGAAAATATATTTTTTAATCAGAAAATTTCGACTAAATTATCAGTTTATGGAAGGGAGGATTTATATTATTTGTTTCAATCGGTTTTGAAATTTTAGTCTTGCCTCTACCTTTTGCCTCTACATTTTGAGATCGAATAATATATGTAACTCATAATGCTCAAATGGATTATTAACCCTTAAGTGCTCTTGTGAAATTAAGTAAATACTGATTTTGGTTTCGTAAGATCACGAAAAACCTTTATGTTTGTTGTTTAAATAAATAATATTTTTGTATTAACTAGCGGACCCCATGCACGTTTCACTGTGCATAATTAAAAAAGTAATTCAAAGTAGTTTAAATTTAAAGTTTATATTTATTGTAAAACTCTATGGTAACCCACATTTTTAGTTTTCTTATTATCTTGGCAATAAATGAATAATACTGATGGTTTGCCTACACGTGAACAGGCCATTTATAATTGTCCATGAGAAAATACTGGATATTCTTCCAAAGATTGACCTTGCGCTTTATTATCGGAATCATCGGAATTCGTGGTATTAACACGTCTTCACCTTTGAATTTTCATTGCAAAGTTTCGGTTGATTCAAATTACGAAGCATAAAATAGTCGCACCGACTTTCAATTGATGGTTATGCGTCGGTAATCTGGGTAAATCCAAAGAATTCAAAAATGCTGTAGGATAGTTAACCGCATCTTCTTAATTGGTAGCAGTATCAATAGACTTGTACGAAACGAAAACACCAGGTATTTTGGATTGTATACAAAATTTAATTCATTGACAATGAGAGATATTCGGAAAATTTCCAATTTGTTTGGTGAAGGATTAATTTTTTTGTCAGGAGATTTCCGACAAACTTTGCCAATTATACCAAGATCAACCCCTGAAAATCATTTTCATAATTGTCAAATTCATTTTCATTTCGAGACCAATAGCATTTTTCCACGTTGTTCATGAAAATTACCTTGAATGTGGTGACAAAATTGTCACAAATAATATTCGTTGCACCGAATGAAGTCATTTGGAAACATGAATTGTAAGATTGAGTGTTTGCCAAAAAATGCTTTGATTCAGGTGCACGACCTAAAACCAATGAGCGTAGTGGTTCTGCAATGATTACATACGTCATCCATAGCACCAATATCTACAGTTTGATATATATATATATGTATAGTGTAATAATTGAATGCAGCTCCCTTAATATTTAAATTCCTTGCTCTTTGAATCTTCCGAACACCGTCTTGTGCTGTACGTCATTGTGCTGCTCTTCAGTCTCTGCAGCTCGAGCAGCTGCAACAGCTCTTGTTTGACGTGAGCGCCTATAAAGATTTGATCGTGGTCGGACCTTATTGTACGAAAAGCAACTATGGGATTTCAAAATGAAATGTATAAAAATGTCGTTGACAATTACAAAAAAAAACAAAAAAACGAAAGAAATTTAATTCCAAATTATGCGCGGCACGCTAATTTACACGGAACGATCGCTTTGTTTCAGAAAAAAACTGTCTCACTTGTGGAAAGATAAGCAAATTGCATGACAACAAATGATATTGTTAAAAAATATGACAATAAAAATTTGAAATAAAAATACATTCCTTATGGATGTGTTTTCAATTTGAAGTGAATGCTTTGAGGGGTTCAAAAGTTATAGGCATTTTACTCTTTTTGCGGGCGTGGCAGTGGGCGGATAATAGCCTATGTCCGTCAGAAAAGCATGTACTTTAACATGAAAGTCGAGTTTTTTTAAAAAAAAATCGAACCGTTTCCGAGATTATTCATCACACACATAACATATATTCATTTTTAGATTTTTCCATCTATGTGAGGTATATACTTTTGTATATGTATTGTTCAGAGTTTTTATTAATCCTTTAGCTTTACATAAGGAGTGAGATCGTAAAAATTTTAACATATATAAAACTCAATAATTTTTAAACGGTTGATCTTAGAGTTTTGTTTTTTTTTATTTAATAGATAATATTTTACAAATTACA
Organism: Palloptera scutellata; assembly: GCA_958295655.1. Lineage (NCBI taxonomy): Eukaryota > Metazoa > Arthropoda > Insecta > Diptera > Pallopteridae > Palloptera > Palloptera scutellata. Next base: position 44,563,253 of record OY282449.1, on the reverse strand, counting down.
GAAAAATATAACTTTTATAGTTCTAACCACTATTTATGAACTCGTGGACCTTTTTTGGTAAGCCTTCCGTTAGAGATTTGATAGTTGTTTCAGACACCTTTTTGGAGCAGTTAGCCCATCTCCTTTTAAAATCTTCGATATTTTGGTACACCTTTTTTGTGCTCTTTAAGTTTCTTTTCACAAGAGCCCAATATCTCTCCACTGGTCTTAGCTCCGGACAATTTGGAGGATTGGCCTCTCTTGGTACAAAAACTATGTTATTACTTTGGTACCACTCCAGAGCTTTCTTGCCGTAGTCACATGATACCAAATCGGGCCAAAAATATGTGGACACATTGTGCTATCTTATGAAAGGAAGAATCCTTTTTTTCAAACATTCTTTGATGTATATTTCGGTATTTATAGAGCCCACTGTAACAAATGACTTGCTTCTTTTGCCGCAACTGCATATAGCTTGCCATACCAGGAATTTTTTAGGTAATTTTGTCTGCTTTTGGATTCTAAATTGTTCATCGACATTTCCTCGAGCATCAGCAACATAAAAATTTTGACCCGGAAGCTGCGGAAAATCTGCCAGTACATACGTTTCGTCTTCCATTATGCATCATGAATATTTTTGCATGAAATTCGCTTTTAATTTCCGATCCCTATTTTTGGCGTCTAAATTTCTTGCAGCATTCCTGTCTGGAACTTTTTGGACTTTGTATGATTTCAAACCTGCATTGGCTTTAACTTTTCGCACCAAATAGTCAGAGCCAGGGCTAACCGGTCAGCTTTTCTAGCAGATGTGTTTTGAGATCTTTTCAATATGCTTTCTATTTTCTTGGCTTTTCCAATATCATGTGGTCCTTGTTTTCTTCCCGAACCAGGTTTCATATCAATGTTCAAATTCTTCTGAAACTGTTTAATAACATTGGAAACAGTTTGATGGCAGACCTTCAATTCTTTGGCCAATTTTTTGTAGGACCAATTTAGATTTTTTTTTAAATTCTTAATAATTTTAAGACGTACTTCTTTTTCATCAAACTCATTTTGATCAAACTCACAATAAATCAACATGTACTATATGTCATTAAAAATAATAATTGACCTATTTTTCAAAGATAACTAGATCAAAGAAATTTTTAAATTTTACACCGATTAAAAATTATTAGGTAAAACGCAGAAATGCACCAACAACAGTACTTGAGGATTAATATTTTTTGAACATTTTACTGTGTATCCCCGAAGTAGCCCCTGAAGTAGACCGGAAAAAATCAAATCCTAGCTGTGGTCAACACAAAGATCAACTGAAAATTTACAACTTATGACCAACTAAAACTTATTTAACTTTAAAATTTTAATGACTTCTAAAAGAAAACTTATTTCATTCTTAAACTTTCAGAAAACACATTGGAAAAAACTGTCAATATTGGTAGAGCGACTTAAAAAATCATACAAAGCAACAACAAAGCAAAGGGAAGAAATGAAATAAGGAAAAATTACGCACAGCGAAGCGAACATAAAAAAAGAAAGAAGAGAAACGCACACAAATGAAATTGAGTAATTGCAATGGTGGAGTAGCAGCTAGAAAAGTACTAAAACAAATGTAGTAAATAAAATACAGTAGCAGTAGTAGTAGTAGTAACAAGGAAAGTATGGAGTGGTTGTGGCAATAGTAGTGGGAACTACTTAGAAAACATAGAGACACACTCATAAAAATAGGAATGATGCTGCGGCGCCGTTGCCAAAGGGCATCATGAAATTAATAACAAATGAAGCGCAAAAAGCCCAAAGGAAAATGGGCTAGAAGAGCAAAATAAGCTTAACATGGAGCACAATAAGTGAAATGCTACTTGTGTGCAACTAATAAACTGCAGAAAAGAAAACAATAAAACCATCACAAAAAGATATTGCACAAGACGCAGATAAAGATTATGAAGCGCAAAAAGGCGCTAATTTAGTTAAAAGAAAAGAAAAACCAATGAACTTTGAAAAGTACTTAAATTACACTTGAAACGAGCAACATACTTAAAAAGAACTATTCACACGCTTTAATGCGTATTAATATTATATGTACTCGTATATCCCAGAAGGAACTACATAAATGTTTTTCTACTACTTGTGTTGTAAAAAAGTAGAACGTAAATAGATATGTTAGCCAGTGTTGCCAGTGTTGCCAAAGTTGTAACGTTAATTAAAAGATAAAAATTTCATAAGTATTAAGTAGAAAAACATTCCAAACAATAATCTTGCAAAAAGTATTCGAAGCTGACACAATAAACACATTTGATTTTGCGCACGTAATGAAGACATTCCTCTGGGCGTCTGCGTCGCATTTATCGTTATCGAAATCAACTGCAATTATCATTTTTCTATTATTACTTATTGATTTTTTTTTATTGCCGCAAAGGCATCAAGTTAACGCAGAGGTTTTCACATTGGGCTACTTAACCGGATCGCAACGTAGTCCCGGGAATTTGGATTATCAGCGACCAGGTGAGTTTCTGAAACAGAGAACGAAATATTGAAATAGCGAAATATAAGTATATATATAATTCGTTTTGATTTGAATTTTGAATATGGTACTTTCTGAGAAAGGATAGAATAAACTTAAATATTTTCCGTAAGAATAGTATAACTCCACAGAAAGTAGCATAAAGTGGAAAATTGCCCATTTACATATTACTTCGTACTATCACTTAAATTTTTGAAATTGTTTTTATGAAAACATAAAATTATAAGTATAAAGGGTGATCCATCTAACATTTGGAATTTGAACTACAACGTTGGGAAACTACGTTCAAAATTCAGTAGAAGATAAGTGCCTGCCACGCAATTTGTATATCAATTTGTGAAGCGTATCCGTGAAACTGGAGACGTTCTCGTACTCCTACATTGCGCACAACCGTAAAAATGGCTGCTTTTGCTCAGAGGAAGGAAGATGCGTTACAGTGGTTGGTGTGCGCTACTGCACAATGATTACTGGTTATTTTTCGCCTTTTTTAGCAGATATTTTAATTTTTTTTTTAATATTATAGTTAACACACAGGTTGTACCCCCATTAATGCAGAGCATTGTGTTGATTGGAAGGAAGATTGGTAGGTGGGAGCGAGAATGAGAGAGAGAGAATGCAGTCACAGGACACCGATACACATAAAATAAAAGGGTTCACCCTGTATATCAAGCAGCAATACATCCAAAGTTAGAACTCACTAAATGCACAGCTTCTTCTAGACTTCCTCTACTTTTGAATAGCATCCCATAATCCGGTCATATTTGAGACGATATTTGATAACAGTGGGCCAAGGCACAGTAATTTTTAATCAATTATTTTACCGACATTGCCTGATTAAATTTAAATTATCTACTTATAATGTCTAAACCATTAAGCTGTTTAAGTTGATTTTAAAAATTCCTAAAAATCTCAATACATATGTACTTTCCAAATGTTAAGTTAGTAGTTTATGCTGAGTCGGGAATAAATGAAAAAATTTTTCAATAGAACATTTGTGTTGGTATAAGGAGTTTTTTTAATTTTAATGTTACCTACGTTACCGGTACCATATCGGTATAACGCTACCGATATCAACTTGTTACCGTTTTCGTTACCGATATTTGTTTCGGTTTCAATACCTGGTTGGAACTACGTTTTGGTTACCTTTACCATACGGTGTGTCTTTGGTCTTTATCCTCCTGAAACTACCAGAATAGATAGAGGCACTCACATTTGACTGAAATGGCGATTCCACCAGAGTTTTCTCTCGGCCACAGAAGCTACATTCTCGTCGGTCATTGATATAAAAATTATTTTCATATAAAATAATTTTTAAATAACATGTTATCAGTTCTTCTTTACTATAAATAATGCTTATAAAGTAAATTTTAAACAGAATATGGCTTAAATTATATATTTTTTTGGCTTAAATTACTTAAGTTTTTTATTTTGTTTATGTACAATGTACATAGATAATACTGTGCCACAAAATCAAATTTTTACATATACTACTTTTGTTAAGGTTGGTATGACTGTCGGTGACATCTGTGCCAAATGTCACATCAAAATAATCATTAGTGTTTAGTATACGCTTGTCTTTCTGAAGTACAAAAAGTGCATTCGGCGATTTTCACAATGAGTGAAATTGATCAACAAATAAGTTCCATTAATTTTTGTGTGCGGAATCAAATTTCTGGTGCCGAAACGTTCAGTATGTTGCAAAAGGCCTAAGGCCTTCGGTGATAATTGTATGTCGCGAGCAAGTGTTTTTGATTGGTACAAATTGTTCAAAGATGGTCGAGAACGCGTTGACGACGAACTACGTCCAGGACGGCCATCAACATCAACTGATGATCAACACGTCAATAAAATCAAGGTGCTCGAGAATCGACGATTAACAGTCAGAGACCTTACTGGCATCGTTGGAATATTGGAAGGATCAGTGAAAACCATTTTAAAACATCATTTGGGCCTAAGAAGAGTGAATGCACGATTGGTTCCAAAATCACTGCATTGGTTTTACGAGACCATTTTTCTAAACTCAAAAAACCGCTTCGTGGACACCGTTTTGAGTCAACTGAAGACATTAAACATGAATCGCTAAGCGCATTGAAGGCTATTCCAGAAATTGACTTTAACAACTGTTTCGAGAATTGGAAAAAACGTTGGCAGAAGTGTATTGGGGCCGGGAGGGATTACTTTGAAGGGGACGAAATAGATTTGGAAGAATGAATAAAAAAATTTGAAATTATGAACAAAGTCTTACTACTTTTTGCCCACAGTAGTACATGTATTTTAGGGTAATTTGAGGTCGCTGTGCTCGAATTTGAGGACTCTCTATCACTTCCGGTTTTCGATACATGTAATCAGAAAAACGACTTTAAAGGACTGTACTAGCACATCTTTATTTTAAGGTTTATCGTTTTTGTTGTCTATAGGAAAATTCTTTAGTATAATAAGAAGAACATTTTACGTGAACACTTAAACCCTCCATCTACACCCTAAAGCCCACTTTTTAGAAGTTTCTTCCCAAACACACTACATACATACTATATAGGTATAATATTTATTTTTACTTAAGTTATACTTAAAAACTTCAAAAACAAAAATTAACAGCAAGAATATGTGCAAACATCTCGGCCTCGACATTGGCAGTTGTGCCACAATAACTTAAGAACCCAATGTAACCTTTCGCTGAACTCTTATTATAATTGAAAAGAACTAGGCACATGTATTCTAGAAATTTTCTTAATATAATATCTGAGTTATATCGATTATGGTATTCAATTTAAGGTATTACCATATCTGGCGCCATTTCACTGGCCATCTCTCAAGTTAACGCTGGAAAACTGCAAGAACTTGGACACTCGCTCGAATTCATTGTCGCTGAAACGTATGGCGATGAAGTATCCAGTATACGTCAAACTGCTTCGCTATGGACTAAGCAAGTTGCTGCCTATATAGGACCGCAGGAGACATGCGTACATGAGGGACGCATGGCTGCCGCTTTTAATTTACCAATGATTTCTTATGTATGAGATTTGATTTGCGAATTTTAGCGCTATTATTAATAAGTTCGTCTATTTTGCAATTTTAGTATTGTACACATCGTGATACTTCGAATAAACAGGATTTTCCTACGTTTGCACGGTCACGACCACCCGACACACAAATATCGAAATCGGTTGTTTCGCTACTGTTGGCTTTCAATTGGACGCAGGTGAGCTAAGAAGTGATTTCAAAATAAGTACGTAGGTATTTTTTATGAATATTTTTCTTGTACTTTTAACTGTTAAGCAAGTGACAGCAGCAGCTGCATTCATGAATTCATTAGCCCACATAGCCCCAGTAATACTTTTTATACTTGTACTCTTTTCTGCAGGTATCCTTTCTATATTTAGACAATTCAAACAGTCCTTATCATCCTGTGGCCGATACAATTGTAAACATTCTACGTAATGCTGGCGTCAATGTACGCGACATTCAGACATGGAATACAATTTATCACAACGGTTTCATGGCGAATCCTTTCGACGAATTGGTCGAGCGCACATATAAAAATACACGCAGTAAGTAAAACTCTCACAAAAACTTATAGAACTAAATTAAAGACAGTTGGAGGAGTGGGGGGGAGAGGATCGATTTAGAAAGATAAAAACAAATAAAAAGAAGGTAAAAACTTGTGATTTTCATTAAGAATATAGAGACGCTTGGTACAAACAAATAGCAGAAATTCTTTCGAGTGCCAAGGCACTGGAAAGATTGTTTCAGTAATTAAGAAAATAATAGAGTTCGTCCTGCTTATCTAATTAAAAACCTATTCACAGTGGGTTGGAGAAGGGAGCTGGAATAATTAAAAAAAGTATGAATTTCAGATTCAGAGGACTCTACTCTGCTCCACGGACATTTTCGGCCACAATTGCATAGAAGCCAATGCACGTTCTCAGTACAAATTAGAAGAACGGACTGGCTTAAAAGGTCTAAGCATTACCGTTTGATCCTTTCAGTTTTTATACATAATTGATTTCTTTTTACGACTGATTGGTTTAACTAGAATTGTTTACAGATGTACTTTATAAATACATATTTTAAAATTAATTTCTTTTAATCTAAAATAACATGAACGATAAACGTTTAAAGTAAACTTGATTGAGTATGTTTCGGAGTTTCTTTGTCAGCGCTTAAATTGTGTATAAGCCCAAAATCAACCCTAATCCACACTTAAGTAAAAAAGGTAGGAAGAATGCGAGAGGAAATTGAAATTTTCCAATTGTGCATGTATCTTTTAAATAGTAGATACATATCGTTACCTTAATGTAGAAAGTCTCTAATTAACATTTTTACTATCGGATTTTCGATAGATTCTGATAAAATTGACTACGCATGTTCGAATTTACAAACAAAATAATTTAAAAAAAAATTTTAATTAGGGCCTTTCAACATTAAGGTAACGATATGTACCTACATTGAAAAAAAATTGTTTTCATGATCTTCTTTGTAATTCTCATACGCTTCATACTTATCCACACTTAAAGAGCTGATGTTGTGCTGATAATAGTTATCGCTTCTCGGCCTTATGGCTAAGATCAAAGTGTAGTATCTGTTCTTATCAGCTTAACATCTGATAGATCCTCCATCGGAGGGCAACAAATGTTAAACTGATTTTTGGAATTAGACGGAGTGTTTAGGGGCTTGCTCCACCTCTGTCACGGGTTGGCCCGGTATTGCAGTACCGCCGGGATTTCGGCCCAATCATTGAATACATTTTCGCTTATTAAAAGATATATACTATAAGATAAGATATAAGTAAAGAAATATTAAAGATATATATAAATATATCAGATTCTTTCTCGTATACCAAATATTTTCCAAGTTTAATATCAAAATAATTTTTTTGCCCTAACTATAATGTGTGCATAAGCTAGCCTAGCTGGCATAATCTGCTGTCAAAACTGATGCTGGCAGTGCGAACCTTAGAATTATCAAATCAGTGATATTTTGTTTTATAACTTTACACTAATAGAGGCTCTCAAAGTGTCATACAAAAATTTATTTATTGCAAGTAATTTTCATTTAAATAAGTGCATTTATTAAAATTAATGTTTCCAAAAACTCTGTTTAGTTTACATGGGTTTGTTCCTGGCCGTTCTACGGTCAGTTTTAGGTAGTTTTATCCAATTATTGCACTTCAACATTCTATTCTCTTATTTTGTTTAATTTGATACCGCTTTCACGAATATTTCAAAAGCGTTTGATAAAGAGGTGTCATAATATTTGGCATATTTGACTAAATTTGGCTAAATGGGCTTTCACTTTACTTTTCTATTGCGGATTATTGAATCATACCTCAGCAATAGACTGAACTATGTGGGTGGTTATTGGAAAGTGTTAAGTCTAATCCTAATCCTTACACTGCTACCTTGGATGTCCGACAATGTGGCATTCATTTTGTGGCCTTTTAGAAATATTTTTTGCGAACAAGTTAATATTTATTTCATATGCATATACATATGTTTATTTATTAAAGAATCTCATTGTTTTCCACAATTACAATTAGCAATTTTTTCTTATAAACCGAAGACATATTTTCCCCAACAATTAGTTGTTAAAATTATTAAATTCTTATTTAAACCTGCATCACTTAAATGAAATTGAAAGATATTTTTTGAATACCTACAAAATTTTATTTTTTAATGTGTAGTTATAATTTATTTTCTTTTATTATAAAACTGCTGTAATATACAGTAATTTTTGAAGCTCATGCATTTACTTTTACTTTTTACTTTTAATGGCACAACAGCCCATGGAGGGCCTAGGCCGAGCTTTTCGCTTTTCGCATTCACTCATGTTGTGCGTGTTATATTTGTACATGAATGGAAGGAAGCTCATGCATTAGTTTCATGATAAAAAGTGAACATCACTGCTCAGAATAGACTTTTTGGTGGTTATATTGTACTCATTTGAAACCATGTAGCCACAGTTGCACATTAACATATGTATGGAAAATCCTATTTCCATTAATCATATTTCTTATTATATTTCGTAGTCACATGAAATTCATTCACAAAAAGGTGTTATATGATAGTAATTTAGATACTAAAAAAAATGTTAAGAAACAATAAGAAAGATACATTACACTCTTTGTACTATTCGTGTAATTTATTGGCATAAATACTGACAAATGCAAAAGCGCAATATTTTTTCTGTTTCATTCTCCATAACAAATATATTTGTTATGTTTTTATGTCTACATTCAGTGGGCAAACAGCTGTTTCCGCACGGCATGTGGGACCACTTTCGAAACGGTATTTGCTTAAGCAAATAACGTTTAACGAAAGTAAGTTAGAGGTTAGGTAAAGGTTTTGCATATAAAATTTTACTTGTAATTTAAATTAAAATCAAAAACTTTCAAAAAGTGATATTGAAGGAAATTCCAAAGCTAATTGAACAATGAACAATACAAGTATGAATATCAATGAAATAGTCTCTTTAGCAACTGTTCTGAAAATTGTCAACATTAGGTAAAAGCCACGCCTACTTCCCATACAAGGGCAATATCAAAGGAAATAGTAGAGCAAATGGAAACAAATTTGATAATTTATTTATGTTTTTAATTTGGGGAATTATTTCCGAATTTGGCAAGTTCATATTATTAGATTACATACTACATATATCTAATGAACGTTAGGTTTGCCAGAGAGAATAACAACAATGTATACAGAACAGGCAGATCGGACGATCGTTTGGGAACCAGCCCAAACCGGTTTAAATACATAAGGAAACAAATTTGGTCTACACAGTTAAAATACCTTGGAAAATAACTGAATAATCACGCCTATTTCCCATACAAAATTTGATAAAGTGAGTTAGGCTGGTTAGACTTCCATTCATGTACAAATATAACACGTACGACATGATTGCATGTGTAAAGCTCGGCCTAGGCTCTCCATGGGCTGTTGTGCCATTAAAAGAAAAAAGAAGAAGAGACAGGCTGGTAAAAAAAAATAATTGTCGCAAAAACTATAAAAATGTAACCCAAGCCAAAAGGTGTTTTATTTCCAAGAGTGTGTAGGGTATATAAAGTTTGGCGGTGCTCGCACTTTGCTTTAGGGTTTTTTCTTTCTGGCAAACTTAATTTTGTGCTAGCAAGATTCCTGTTGGTTTATCATTTTTTATTTTATTAAATTGTATTGGCATTTCGTTTGTGCGTCACTTATAGCTCACGTATTTTTCTGGCACACACTCACACAATTTTTCACACAGCGATCAAAGACAACCGCGAAACACTTCGCTACGTTTATAGCTTTTGCTAAAATATATCCTGAATATATTTAATACTCACACTTGCATAAATGATTAATAGGCAAAAAAGTTTGTACATAATTGTGTGTATGTATGTTCATATATGTATGTATGTAACATACACCCACACACACATTGGCCTGTCAAGTGACTAAGTCGTCTTGTCTCATGTTCGTTAAATTCAAGTTAAATGACGCGCTGTATAAGTAGGAATTTGTTGTGTCACCTCCGATTTCTGACACATTCTGCTATGAGGATACCAGATAATAATAATAATAAATACACATACAAATGTAAATACGTGGGCTCAAACAATTTTTTATACTTGCAAGAATTTCTGCTAAAATTTCGATTGATTCCATGGTAGGTTTAGTGTTGAAGTATAAAACAATTTGATGTTGAAATAGAATATAATAAATTTAAATAAAAAATATATATTCGGATAGTAAATCTGTAGAATTTTTGCTTATTAGAAGTTGGCTTGAGCGAAAATAATATTGCTTTGTAAGAAGTGCCTTTGGATTTGGAAGTAAAGCTCGTATTGGTCGTGCCTGGTCAAAAGTTTGTCGTAAGGAAATGAATAGTTTCAAAACTTAGATTAATTTTAAATATATACTATGTATACTTATGTAGAGAAATAAGATCGGGAGGCCACGTCAGACCATGGCCAGTTTTAGCGAGGGGCAACGAGGAGAATCTTTAGTATCTTTAAAAAAGTTTCATGAGGGTCGGTCTGTGTTGGAGCCTCTATCTATTAGTATATTGCAGAATTCAGGCATCATCTTGCATATCCTGATTTGCATATCCGGCAATTATTTTTTCTTAATTCTCTTTTTTACTTAACTGCTGTAATTTCTTTTTTTCCATCAAGTTTAACTTGTTTCTTGATATCTTAACACATTAGTACCAATCTGATGTTACTTAAACGGTTCAATTAAATTTTTGTTACTCTGTAGGATTTTCCAGAGAAAAGGAGAAAAATTGCATTTTTTACATTTATAAAATAAATTTTCAATTTTATAAAGCATGATATTCATTTACAACATGTCTTTTTCGAGCATTAGCTAACTGTCTGGTTTATTTTGACCAAGAATAAACGAACGTAGTCGGCAAATTACACTTAAATATTGTTGCCTTATTTTTTCCATACAACATAACTTTTTCAACCCCGTGTATATATAGACAGAAGGTTAAATAAGTTCACAATTTTTAGGGGATATATCTCAAACATTACAGATTGTATAATTGCCATTCATTGCCTTTTATCTGAAAGCTACAATTCACATTTTGTTTATATAAAAACTGATAAAGTAGCTGTATGTGTCGCCGCTCTCAAATTACTCTGGCTTCTCTTCAGTTGTCGAATAAATCTTTCGCCTTTTACTAAAGATTTCCGTGGAGAGGGGCACTCTAATGAGTCTAAAATGAATTTTTTTCAAGGCTTAAATCTTATGGATTTTAGGCCGATAAATAATGCATTCAAAGAATATTTACATATTTTTTTTGTTTTATTTACATATTTTTTTTTGTTTTATTTCTACTAAATAAAAACAATATTGAAAGAAAATCAAAAGTTTTTTGGCCTGCCTTTCTTATCTCTCAATCAGAGAAGCATGGTTTTGCCAACTTTTCATACATTTTTGGGTATCCCTAAATTGGAGTGTCAGCGTTTATCTGTCAAAATTCTCTCACACACATAAATTTTGTATGGCTGCTACCCGAAATAAGCAGTGCGCTAATGCCAACCTGTTCCAATTTCGAATTCCTGATAGAGCGTTTGAAATTGAAATTGGCGGCTGCAGACCAATGCAGGGAATTTAGTTCACAAGACCTGCATTTAAGGAAATAGTTTTCTATATTTGATTCGATTTGACATTTGACGCTACGCTCGTATTTAGAGTTGATGCTCGACCAAATTGCGTAGGGCGCTATTAAACACAACGCCCAAAGCTTCAATTTAAGCGCAACAGTTACGTAATAAAATGTCCTTTCGGTTATTAATAAGTTTAACTGCAAAGTACTTAATGTGAAGGGTTGCACAAAAATGTACGAGTATGTTTCCTCCATATAACACAATTTAAAATGTTTGTCATGAAAATCACCACTTTTATCTTAAAATGAGTATAAATAAAAAATCAGGACGTGTTGCAATAAAAATTTCTTCGGCAAAAAAATCTTCAACAGAACATCTTTGTATGTACATCTTTGAAAGCATTTCAGTCCTTTAAATTTTAATTTTTATATTAGTAATTGAGCTAATTATCAATATAATTGAGCTAACAGTAGAAATTTTAAACCACGAAATTGAAAAGGGTGATTTTTTTTTGATACTTGGTTTTTGACGCTAATATTTCGGACAGTTCACGCATGATTTTTGACATGTGTCAAAGTAAAAAATGTGATAAAGTGTGTCAAAATTGGACCATCAGAATGTACCACTTAAAGTGCAGTCGCAGCCACCAATTAAGTGAAATTATCTTTAAAAAGTAAATGACAGGAATTGATTTATCGATCCAAATAAAAATTTCATTCACTTTGGTAAAATTTCTGATTTTTTTTGATTTTCCAAAACCAAGCTCTTAAACAATCACCCTTTAGTTTTACCAAAGATCAGAAATAGTATGTTTTTTGATTAAAGAGAGTGACGCAAGTAGTAACAGCTCTATAAATGTAGTGAAAAAACTACGATGGTAGTGAAATTGCTGCACATTCAGTGTAAAATAAGGAAGCAGACTAATGGATTAAACACAATCGACATAAATATGTCGAGCGTCGCAACTCTGTCCCATTCCATTATTATGATTATATGAGCTCTTATTTGACAGGGTGTATAAGCCGATAATCTCAGAATCTCAAGATAATCTCGTGCTCTTCACAGAGCATGAATTTTGATAATAAATTTCAATAGTTTGCAAACTTAGTGCAGGCGTAAGTCTATTCATGGTGAAATGGCAAACCTAACTGAAATTTTTTTACTTTCACACATGTCAAGAATCACGCGTGAACTGTCAAATAAAAAAGCCTTAAACAACCAAGTAGAAAAAAAATCAAATCAACACAAAAAGTGGTATTTTTTTATGAATTTTAAAAAATTTATTTATTATGTTTAAAAACAAACAGTATCAGTTTGTATGTGCTTTTTAAATGGGTCAATTTAAGTGATTTTGCATTATTTGAAGTGGATTTTTCTGTAATTTCCCACTCATGATTTCCCACCTACCATTATCTTAGTCTAGGCAAGCCACTTCTAATAACACTTCCCATAACAATAAATGAGATTGGCCCTATGACTTATAACACTGTGCAACAAAAGCAAATACCATAATCTACATACAAACCACCTTTTTAGCCGAAGGCAGGGTTACCTCAAAGTTCAGAGATTTCTGGCATTAATGTTTCCTATATTCCTGTAAGAACTTGTAAATTTTTTTTTAAGTGAACCCTATTTCATCATATAGTCCAATAATATTTTTAGTTTTATTAGTTTTTGCAAATGAGTCACCATCTTGGAAACAAGTACTGAAAAGTGTGAAATTCCTGTCTAAAATAATTTTTTTTTGGAAAATTTACATAGTAAATACAATCTTTACTTACTTACTTTACTTTAAATGGCACAACAACCCATGGAGGGCCTAGGCCCAGCTTTTCGCATCCACTCATGTTGTGCGTGTTTTATTTGTACATGAATGGAAGGGACCTACAGTTTAATGCCGAATCCGAACGGCGAAGTGTAAAGCTTTTCATAGGCAAGTTTTACTCTTGTAGGTTTGCCATTGCCTGCCAAGAGGTGGTGCCGTGTAGAATAATTATTTTTTCTACTTTTTTTGATTGTGTCTGTGCCGAGATTCGAACCCCGGACACTCTGCGTAGCAGTCCAACGCACTACCACTGCGCCACAGCGACCACAATCATGAATATGATATGAAAATTCCAGGAGAAACATTGACCAAACCCAACTCCCGAAGGAAATGTTATTCTAAATTCTTGAAGATATCACGTGAGAAGACTGCAGTTGGTAATCCTTGTGCAAAATATCAGTTTGTTGACATGAGAAGTTCTTCAATTAAGGTCCCAAAAAACCATACTTTCCGTTTGACTACCAATAAAAGAGAATAAGGATATGAGTTGAATTAGGTTAAATTGAATAATTAAGTTTCCTACATGAACCCTCAAACACTTTTTCAATTGGTTACCTAACTCTCTAATTAAAATTTTTTATTTTCTTAAATTTTGTTACTATCACTAGAAATGCTACCAAAAATACATACATACGAGTATGTATATATTTGAATTATACATATTTTAAATAAATTACATTGACTTTAAAGCCACACTGTTGGCAACATTATTTCCGTTCGCAGAAAACTGAATAATATTTCCATTTTACTGTCATTTAATTAAAATTTGTATTTATGTGGAGCAACGCAAAAAAAGTTTGTGTTGTGGTTTTTTGAAAAACACAACAACAACAAAATATGGTTATAAAAATAATGAAATTTACTGCACAAGCATATGTAAATAAATTGTAGGAGTACTCTCACAAGCAGACGAAGACTATGCATGGAAATAATAATTCATAGAAAAATGTGCGCTCTATGTGAAATTAATTTACAAGAGCAGATTTTCAAACTAAAAAGACACTACACATTTTGTTAGTACATAAATAGTATGTAAGTATGTATGTATGTACAACATGAGAGAAGATAAGTAAGTACATAAGTGTGCATGGAATCACTGGAAGTTGAATGGATGGAAATATTCGTTAATGTACTCAATCAACAGCTGCGTTTCTAGTTAAAATTGGATTTATTATCATTTCTGCTTCTACACTTACCTACTTACATAATCTTGAAATCATCATCTTTATTTATGTGTTTCCATTCATTTCAGTTTATCTCATACTTGGTCATTACTATGAGCATGTCGGTCTTATGGTCAGCTTGCAACGTAAGGGATTGCTGGAAAAAGGAGAATATTTTGTTGTTGGCATTGATATTGAACAATATGATCCCTCGACGCCTGATAAATATCTGCGCGGCCTATTACTGGAGAAAGTGGATGTGAATGCGGAATTGGCATTTCAATCATATCTGGGAATTTACCCCACGGCACCGGTGTCATTTGCACAGTTTGCCAAAGAGGTAAGCTAAATACATACGTACTTACATACATTCATACATACACACATACATTTATGTATGGTATGTTTAAAAAGATGAGGGTGTTTTAAGTGTGCTGATTTACGATTAATTTGCGCAGGGTTTTAGTAGAGCCATCATGGCGGATATACATATAGGGTTATCCATTTTGGACTCTAAAAAGTAAACAAAAGTAAAGGCATTAAATTTTAAACAATATTTTTATGATCAAGTTTGGACCTTGACATTATGTGTGAAACACAATATCATTTAAATAAGTAGCCGCATTGAGATCTATTTCAACAATGAATCTTTTCAATTGGCGGTAATTTTCGACCACTTTTTCACATTTCGGGAAGTATTGCGGCCGGCCATAACTTGGCGAATGTTGCCTTTTAAGTGCTCAACAATTTGAGGATCATCCACAAAAACACATTGTTTCGCATAGCCTCATAAAAAAATTCCAATGGCGTCGAATCACAAGATCGTGGCGGCCAATTGACGTCGCCAAAATTGACGTATCTCCTGCGTCATGAATGATTAGCAGGCTTCTTTTTGTTGCGTTAGTTGGACTTTATACGGATGGAGGTGTAAATCTAGGTGCATTGCTGAGAACATCGCGGAATTGACTAGTTCAGGTCCTGGGTCACACTTTCACTTACAACAGCGATATTTTCCACAAAGCGTACATTGCGATGATGCACAAGACTTTGCGCATCCGTAATGGTTTCAATTTCTTCAAATTTATTCATTATCTTTCCAAACTGTGCACACAGTAGGACAATGATGAATTCCATAATCTCCCCTTAAAGCGCGAAAAGTTGCAACGCAAGATTCACCACTTTTGTTGTAGGTTTTAACAATTTTATCGCAATGTTCAATGCTTAAGCGACAATGCAATGACAGCAATGTTTGACATATCAGGGATGCCAAAATGACGGTTATGAAGTATTGTAGCTGAGACTAAAATGTTGTGACAATAACCGCAAATAATAAAGCAATTCCTTTACATAATTTTCTAATTTTCTACCTGACTGTCAAGTGGCACTTTATAATGTCAATGAGCCATATTGGTTGGAAATGTAAGATTTTCTGAATTTTTGATGCCTCAGCTAATATTACTTTAGAATATCGATTTGAATGCGGCATTAACATTTCAATAATATTTGGGAACTTACGTCACGGCACCGATGTTGTTCATCAGTTTGCCAAAGAGAATAACTACATATGAATCCATCGCATGTCTACTTGCTTACTTAAAAGCTTAATATTGGCATTTTCAATTGTTTATTGTAGCCACAACTTCGAAAATAGATAGGAATTACAATGTAAACGTAAAGGCATATTACAAGAAGAAAGAATATAAATGTTTAAATATTAAAGAAGCGTCTCTAACAAGAGTCTTTAGTTTTTATTGAACAATAAAGATTTCTGCATCAATATAATACTGCCGGACTTGAACTTGATTTACTTTTGGAGCTTTTGCTTTGCTGTCCATGTTTATATAATTTATATTTTTCTCAATTTTTGTGGACGCTTTAAAAAATCATAAAACAGGATTACATTTTTCAAAATCAGACAATTTTCTTTCATTACATTTTTTATTAATCCAAAAGCGGACCTTACATAGTCCATAATAATGACATTATTTACAAATATTGAAATTTTTAATGATCGTGTAAGACAAAATATCCCTTACTAATGTAAGGGATATTTTTAATGTGATGATTTTTAATGATCGTGTAAGTCGGGCATCAATATAATGATGAAAGTAATGACAATACTAATATTGTCATTATTAATGACCAAGTAAGTACCGCTAAAGTATTGTGATAGTTTTAGTTGAATTTTACTACATAACTTGAATTAAATAAGGCATGCAAAAATGACGTTAAAACAAACTATATTTTAAATAAAATATCAAGATAGGTAAATTTAAAAAAAAAAACTTACAAAAAACAGATCTATTATGATTTATAAACAAACGAAAATTTGATAAATGTTAAAAATGGACAAGAACCAATTGGCATATACTGATGATGGTACCAAGTACCAGCAAAAGTAAATACATATGTATGCAAAGGGTGATTTTTATAAGAGTTAAGTTTTTGAAAATGAGAAAAATAACAGAAATTTTACAAAAGTGAATGAAATTTTTATTTGGATCGATAAATCAATTATTGTCATTTACTTTTTAAAGATAATTTCACTTAAATGTTGCCCGCGGCTACGCTTCACGTGGTCAATTCTAAAGGTCCAATTTTGGCACATTTTTCACACATTTCGGCCGGAATCTCACAAATGACGCTTTCAATGTTGGCTTCCAAAGCAGTAATCGTGGTTGGCTGGTCCCTATAGACAAGAGACTTATCATAGCTCCACAAAAAATAGTCTTACGGGGTCAAATCACACGATTTTGGAGGCCAATTGACTACACCAAAACGTGAGATTAACTGCTAACCAAATTCGCCTCTCAATTGATGCATGGTTTCGCGTGCAGTGTGACATGTGGCATCTTCCTGTTGGAACCACATGTCGGCTAAGGTCGGCTAAGTCCAATTCTTGCATTTTCAGTAATAAAAAAAGTCTGTTATAATCGAATGGTACCTTTCTCCATTGACCATAACGTTGCGGCCTTCAACTTCTTTGAAGAAGTACGGCCCAATGATACCACCTGCCCATAAACCGAACTGCACCAAACAGTGCATTTTTCGAGATTCATTGGTAGCTGCTGAATTGCCTCTGGCTGGTCTGGTTTTCACTCCAAATACGGCAATTCTGTTTATTCATGAATCCATTAAGCCAAAAATGAACATCGTCGCTGAAGACAATTTTCCGATAACACACATTTTTCACAGAGCACGAATTTTGATAATAAATTTCATTAATTTGCAAACATTGTTCAGGCGTAAGTCCATTCATTATGAAATGGCAAACCAAACTGAACATAAATCAAGTGGCAGCTGTCAAAAAGACTAACTGCAAAAAAAGTATTGCCAGGTTGAAGAAAACACTTCTAGAAAAAACACCCTTTAGAATAACTACAACAAAATCTATTACAAAAAAAGTCTTAATATAAATGGTCAGGAGGACAGCTGCTTGACCACATTTTGCACATCATCAAAAAGATTATGATATTTATTGTGTGCAAGTGAGCAAAGAATATGAGTATGGTATGGGATGTATGAGGGAGAGTGCGGAGCAAGTTGAGAAATGATTGATGTACGAAAACATTTGTTTGCTTTTGGATTTCTGAAATGGAGCAGGAAGCATTTGAAATATGTAGAAGCTTTTATTATTTTTTTTCAAGTTTATTCGCTTCCCATAAATAAAATTAATTGATTTTAAGGTTGCATTAGTGGTTGATAGAGATTTCTTTATTATTGGTAGGCCAACTAATTTCACGGTGTTTAGGACATAAAACATTATTTGGGCTAAATAAAATTTTCAATATATTTTTATTAAAGGGTAGAGTGAAAATTATAAAAGTTATAGAAAAGTCTGATTCACCGATTCTTTTCCCTGGGGACTTTATGCCCAGTTTCGAAATCTTTAAGAATACACCATGAGAGTAGTGGATAAATATAGCGTTAATGTGAAGTCCATTTATTCGTAGTTGGCTCCAGACTCCATAGCAGTTATGATTAAAAATACATGAGGCTATTAAGCACATTAGAGTGAATCGATTTTGTTAACCCCATTATGACATCGTTTTTTGAGAAGAAAGAGCAAATACAAAATCATTGACACATTTTTGAGTTTTTTTTTTAATGTCATTTGGTTTTTTAATTTTTTACTAAATTTTATTCCGGAGCTCCCTCAGGAAATATTAAAGTTCGATCCTTGACTCGAACAACCTTGGTACCAAAATTTCATCAAAAATCGGTTGGACCATAGTTGTGGCTCCAGTATCTATAACGAACAATTTCGTTTTACTTTTCTTTGATTTTACTAACTTTTGGGCGGGAGTCTTCTTATGAATAATTTTAAGCTCAAACTCAGGGCTAAAATTGAATTTTTAACTAAAAAAAACACGGCAACAAAGATTTGGTCGGCCAATGAATGGTGCACAGTACTAGGAATATTGTGCATTTTCATTTAAAAAACTATTATTTAATTTATTTTCCTTCAAACTATGCCACACATATTGTACATATGTACAGGGTGTTTTTTTAAGAAGTGTGGTTTTCAAGAAGAAATAAAATGTATATAGTTTAATGTTATGGCCAAGAATTTAGCTTTAGTATAAAAATAATGATTTGCCATTATGTTTTAAAAACGATTTCGGGCAAGTGGCCGCCGCGGCTCGTTCGAATAAATACCAGCCGAGAGACCCAATTTTCGACCACTTTTTGCAGCAATTGTCAGTAAAAACGAGCCGAATATTCTCTTCCAAGGCGTCAATCGTCTCGGGCTTATCTGCGTAGACAAGCGACTTCACATAACCCCACACATAATAGTCCAGCGGTGTTAAATCGCACGATCTTAGAGGCCACGACACAGGCCCACGACGCGAGATAATGCGCTCACCAACATCAACCAATAGTTTCCTTCAATAAATTGATTGTTTCGTTGGCTGTATGGCATGTAGCGCCGTCTTGTTGGAACCAAAGATCGGTCGTCCACATCAACATCCTCCAATTCAGGCACGAAAAAGTCATTAATCATGTCTCTATAGCGTTCCCTATTGACTGTAACATTATGCTTCATATTTGAAGAAATATGGCCCAATGATTCCCTCTGCACATAGAGCACACCAAACAGTGACTTTTTGAGGATGTAACGGCGTCTCAACAATGGGTTGTGGATTATGATCACTCCAAATGCAACAATTTAGCTTATTAACGTACCTTTTCAACCAAAAGAGAGCTTTATCGCTGAACAAAATTTTCTTGTGAAAATGGCGAGAACCGAACCATTATTTTGGTAATAAATTTGCATGATTTGCAAACGTTGTCCAGGAGTAAGTCTATTCATTATGAAATGGCAAACCAAACTGAGCATAAATCAAGTGACAGCTGTCAAAAAGACCAACTCCGAAAAAAGTATTGCCAGATTGAAAAACACCCTTTACATATTTATCCCCGTCTCATGATGCCGATAAAAAAAATAAAGTATCCATAGGTTCTTACCAAAATAAAAGAAAATGGTATGAAAAGCGACAAATTGAAGTTACATAGATTTTCGTAGATTTTGTTGTCAAAGCCAAAATTATTCATATTCGTCATGAAGTAGTTTTTGCAATTTGAAATATTGTTGCAGGGAGCTTATTCCAAATACGCGTGGTACGACAGATGAACGAACTTTCTCTGCGTAGTGCGGTGGAACACCGTGTCTACGTGGAAGGCGTGAGTTCCGCTTGCTGACCGTGTAGTTCTGTTGAACACACGAACTGGCGGCATCAGCTTGCGCATCTAGTGAGACGCAAGCCACGTTTCGACGATGTTGTAAGGAGTCAATAGAGCTGGAAACTCTACTGTCTCCTATTAGCTTTATCGCTCGATGTTCGATACGGTCCAGGAGCTCCAGTTGCGTTCGTTAGGCTCCAGCCCATAGATGCGAATTAAACTCTAATTTAGGACGTATATAGGTGATGTAGATCATGCGGAAATCAGTCGAAGTTTTACACCGCCTAAGAAAGCCGTGACACTTGGCTGCTTTTTTCGACACTTCAAAAATGTGTTTATTCCAACGAACATCACATTGGATAGACATGCCCAGAACATCAAGAGTCGCTGTCTCCGCAATACCTACCTCACTCATATCTAGGAGGTTAACGGGGGGTTGGGAAACTCGTTTGTGAGATAACAGACAACATTGGGTCTTACGCGCATTGAACTCAACTCTATTCGTGAGACCCCACTCGGAGATTGACTGCAGATCTTTATTGTATGAGTCATTCATAACGTAACTTTTCCTCTCAATCTCCAAAGAGTTAGGGCGTTTTGAACAGGCATATGAATGAGAAATGCTGTCATCTGCAAACGAGTAAATAGGATTTTTCGTTAATGACAGAAGATCGTTAATAAAGAGGAGGAAAACTGTAGGGGAGAGGACCGAACCCTGCGTCACTCTAGCATTAATAGCACGATCTTCCGAAACAATACCGTCTGTCACAACACGGATAGAGCGGCCGCTTACAAAGTTCGTGATCCATCGTGTGAAGTTACTCCCGACCCCATGCGCAATTAGTTTTGACACTAGTTGTTTATGCCACACTCTGTCAAACGCCTTTGAAATATCCAGAGCAACCTAGGGTATATCTACAATGTTACAATCACCTTAAGCGCGTTAATTTTGTTCCCAAAGATAGAAAACTAACGTATACCCAATTTTCGTCTTTTTTTGTACTTATACATATAAAATATATTTTTACTATTCCGTTTAAGTATTTTTGATAGACTGTTTGCTGTTTGAAGATTTTTTTTTGGTCAAAATTGTCTGGCTTGAATTATTTTTTTTAGGGTTATTATGCTTGTAGCTAGACTAAAACTAAACAACTTACTGTTTTTCATTGAAGAAAAATCTCATAGCGTTTGCATGTTATGACCAATATCTTACATTTTGGGTCTTATTTGATTGTTACTTACTTACTTAGCTGGCCGATGATCGGTCTTGGCCGCCTCTATAAAGCTTTGCCTTCGCCTCTGCTATGCACGCGCTGGCGCCAGTTGATAGGCCAAGTGCAGTCAGGTCGCCCTGTACCTGGTATTTCCAACGGAGATTAGGACGTCCTCTTCTGCGGGTTCCTAGACTGGGGCTCGAATAAAACACCCTTCTAGCTGGAGCGCTTTCTTCCATTCGGTCAACATGGCCCAGCCAGCGAAGCCGCTGGATTTTTAAATGCTTTGACTCAATTAGGTTGATTTTTCGGGATCATTATGTTCAGCAAAATTAAAGCCAGGCAACATGGGAACCATTTCGCAGATTGCACTAAAACAAATTTCCTAATCAGTTAAAAAAAAAAAACTATACTGCTATACTATACTATACTATACTACTTATACTATACTCTATAACATTGGAAGATCTAAGTACTTGAGAGAAATGTCTTTGCCACAAACATAATTACGAACATCATATCAGTATATTCAGTTCAGGTCAGTTCAGTTAATTTATGTATAAGACATCTACATATTAAAAATTAAAACCCTGAAATATTACTTGTTTGACCTAAATTGGCGAAACCGCTTGGAAGTACCAGTGCTTTTTATAGCAAGTGTTGACAGATTTAGAACCATAAAAATACATTTTTATTTCGTCGCATTGTAATATTATTTTGTTCTGGTTGTAACAATTTATCATGTTATACAATATGTTCCTATTATTATTTTTTAGGTAAATAATTACATGGAACAACCACCATTTAATTTTCCGAATCCTCTTGGATATTTTGGGGGTACAAAACAGGTGAGCCCCAAACAAATATAACATGCGTGTCTAATTTTCACCTACTTTTTGTTGTTCTGATGCCATTCTAACTAAATATGTTTCTCTTTTCTGCTATCATCAAACATTTTTCTTCTTCGTAGATAAGCGCTGAGGCTGCATATCTCTATGATGCCGTTCACTTGTATGCAAATGCCTTAATAAAAGTTCTGGAAAAGGGAGAACAACCTAAAAATGGCACCGCTATTGTTACCGCCATCAAAGGGTCCAGATATTTGAGTGCAATGGGGTGAGTTTCTATTTTGTGTGTTTAATTTGGGTAATATGTAAATCAAATGAAATGAACATGGAGCAGTTATGGTTGACTATTTTCGTTTCGTTTAATGTATTTTTTTGAGATTAACGAGATTTGTTGGAAAGTGACATTTTCTAATTAATGAGAAGCAATTACATATTTAAATTTAACATTTGAAACGAGAAATATATTTTAAAGTTGCAATTAAGTAGTATAGAAAGTATGTAGAGCTCGTTTTATATATGTATATATTAAATAATTGGGCCGAAATCCCGGCGGTACTGCAATACCGGGCCAACCCGTGACAGAGGTGGAGCAAGCCCCTAAACACTCCGTCTAATTCCAAAAATCAGTTTAACATTTGTTGCCCTCCGATGGAGGATCTATCAGATGTTAAGCTGATAAGAACAGATACTACACTTTGATCTTAGCCATAAGGCCGAGAAGCGATAACTGTAATCAGCACAACCTGAACTCTTTAAGTCTGGATAAGTATGAAACATATGAGAATTGCATTTACGAAGGATAACGGAGAAACAAAATTGTATGTTAAAAAGGATAATACTTGCAAAATAATTCAGTTAGAAATCACTGAATTATGTTTAAGTAAGGTGAAGAATTTTTAAGGGTGAGTTTTAGGAAACAAGCAAGATATTTCGTAGCAGTTCCTAAGTGTACCCTTTTTTAATGTGCGCCTTACTTAGAATACATTTGGCCGATTCACAAGGTGTCGTATTCACTGTCGTTTCCTCTCAATTGTCGTAGATTCTCTAATTTTTCTTGCAAAATTTTAATTCATCATTGTCGCATTTTTCTATTTATTTCATAGCTACCATGTCTACATCGATGAGAACGGGGATGCCGCTGGCAATTACACAGTATTAGCGCGTGGATATGCGCGCAATAATAAAAATTTAACAGTTCCTGGTCTTGTGCCGGTGGGGACTTTTAGTCAGTCGCAAAGTGATAAATTGCCTGTAAGTATGCAATGGAAATTTGTTTCTACTTTTACGGCATTTTGCATCTTTACGTGCTTTTCATTTAACCTTCTTTCCACCCACCCACAAATCATTGTTTGTAATTGAAACATTTAACACAAATGTTATTCTTTGTCATTTTTTTCTAACATTGCACCGCTTTGCCACTAAATTTTAAATAAAAAAATTTAATATAATTCGAAAAACAAAACACACAAAACTAAAGAGTTTTCTGCAGGTGAGTTCTTGAAAATTAAAAATATTTTTGCTTTTTGTCTACGCAAACCATTTCAACTGAGCAATTTTGCATGTTCATTTCCTTATTTTCATTCGTATTTTATTGCATTCAATTCGCAGGATCTCAATTTATATGGCAAAGTTAATTGGGTAGGCGCCGCAGGACGTCCGGCTGCGGAGCCGAAATGCGGATTTGCCGGTGAAAAATGTATCAGTGAGTGGGAAGCTCTCTTCTTACCCAAAAGCTGGAAGTTGATACTTATTTATTTGCTTGTATAATGATTCTAGGCTATACTGGTGAAATCTCGGCTGGCATTGCCGGTGGCGCGCTGTTGTTGTTGGGAATTGTCTCGTTGGTGTTGTATCGCAATTGGCGCTATGAACAGGAATTGGACAGCTTATTGTGGAAAATTGATTTTCGTGAGGTGAAAATGCACGAGAACGAAAAGGAAACGTCTAGTCAAAAGCAAACAAGGGTGAGTTTGGCATGGAAGTAATAAATTAAGAAGGACATCTAATTTTTGAAGTAACAATGGAACTTAATCATAGTCAAAAATAAAGTGTACTTTAACTAAACTGTACGCTGAGAAAAAAAATGATGCGGCAACGAAAATAATATTAAGCCAACAGATTTTGCTGTTAAGTTCCATCGGAAAGTGGATACTGTTATTTTAACAGACAGCGGGCTGTTGTTTTACATTGAACAGCCTAATCTATTCAAGTAACAAGTATGCTGTTCAAATCTGACAGTAAATACTGTTAAAATTGTTGTTGTGGAAATCTGTCAAATGAACTAAAATGCACATTCACAAAACAGTAAAGATTATATTAAAAATTATATTATTTTGCAATCAACTGCGGAATGTGTTGAAATGTAAGGCTGTTGGTATAAAATTTTACACCTATTCATGTCAAAAAGAATTATGAAAAATATGTTTCATTCAACCGGTTTGTATTGTACCTATTGGTTACGATACACTCTAAAAAGAATTTATGTAGTCGTGGCTGTCTGACGGAAGCTGGTATAAAAAGTTAAATGAATATTACTCCCGCTAAACTATCAAACCTTGGACATATAAAACGCCACACGAACGTAAAAACGGCCACGGGTTTTTTGTGTAAAAGTCCATGTGAGTAAGTTTCAGCATGGTCTTCTCTGATTATAAATAAATAAATTTTGTTTAGTGAATTTATATTAACTGAGTTTTATTGGCCATTTTGCTTAGCATGTGCCAATAAAACGACCAAGTTGTTAATTCGCTTCCTCCATGTGAAACATTTTAAGAAATATCGATAACAATAGAAATGTTTACCAGTCATTGCGATTAATCGTCGGAATTGTTTTTGGTTTTTACTCTTCATAAGAATATTTAACAATGAGAAGATAAATAATTGTCAATATTTTATTGAATAAAATAGTCCAACTTACTTTACTTACTTACTTTTAATGGCACAACAGCTCATGGAGGGCCTAGTCCGAGCTTTTTCGCAGTCTAACACTGAGTGTTAATAGGTTTTAAATTATATAATGCTTTTGTTGTGAAAAAGAACTATCGATAAGCTGTTGGAAATAAATAGAAGCAGCACATCCCTAATGACAACTGATCTCTTTGTTTACATATATTTGAGATTTTGGGCGAATTCTGTTATTAAATAAAAAACCAAAGTCTATTTTTTTGTTTAATCAAATTTTTACTTACTTTTTTCGTATTTGTATATATATTGTATATCCAGTATTTTATTTTATTTTTTACTACAAACTGTTCTTTGTTTTCGTTATTGTCAGTTCACGGTAGGGTTTTTGTGGAAACCAGGGATGTTAGGCAACATAATAGCTACTCATAAATAAAGGGTGTTTTTTCTAGAAGTGTGGTTTTCAATCTGGCAATACTTTCTTCGGAGTTGATCTTTTTGACAGCTTTCACTTGATTTATGCCAAGTTTGGTTTGCCATTTCATCATAAAGAGGCTTACGCCTGAACAATGTTTGCAAATGATTGAAATTTGTTATCAAAATTCATGCGCTGTGAAAAAAGTGTTTCGCAAGCTACGTCCATTTAGCGACGAGGCTCATTTTTGGCTCAATGGATACGTGAATAAGCAGAATTTCCGTATTTGGAGTGAGCACCAGCCAGAGGCAATGCAGCAGCTACCAATGTATCCCGAAAAATTTAAAATTTTTGCTGCGGTTTATGGGCAGGCGGCATCATTGGGCTGTACTTCTTCAAAGACGATGAAGACCGCAACGTTATGGTCAATGGAGAAAGGTACCGTTCGATTATACTTTTTTTTTGCCGAAAATGCTAGAATTGGACTCGGCCGACATGTGGTTCCAACAGGAAGATGCCACATGCCACACTGCACGCGAAACCATGCATCAATTTAGAGGCGAATTTGGTGAGCAGTTAATCTCACGTTTTGGTGCAGTCAATTGGCAATTGGCCACCAAGATCGTGTGATTTGACCCTGTTAGACTATTTCTTGTGGAGCCGCGGGCAACATTTAAATGAAATTATTTTTAAAAAGTATGTAAATGACAGGAATTGATTTAACGATCCAAATAAAAATTTCATTCACTTTTGTAAAATTTCTGTGTTTTTTTTTCAATTTCAAAAACTAAACTCTTATAAAAATCACCCTTTACATAGCAGCTATATAGATAACATTCTTTGCGGTTTTTGTTGCTGCTTTCCCATACAATTATCGCAACTAATTATACATAACTAGTTGTGAGTGGCGAATAAAACGCAGCTATTATTAAGATCTTTGATAGTACAATTTATTGTGGTATTTGGTAGTATACTGACCTGCAAATCTCGGCACATGCAAAATTAGAAAAAAGAAAGATTTTCTAAAAGGTACCACCTCCTGGCAGGCAATGGCAAACCAACAAGAGTTAACATTGCCTACGCCGTTCGGATTCGGCAGAAAACTGTAGGTCCATTCGCACAACATGAGTGGTTGCGAAAAGCTCGGACTATGAATTTCATGGATTAAAAGAAGACAATTTAGTTTAACATAAGTAATACATACATAAAGATAAATTTTGGAGATACGCACCATTTTCGAGTAAAATTTTACTTTAATAAAGAGCAAATGTATCAATATTATTTCAAATTCATTTTGCATAACTTCTAAATAAAAAATATAATTTCATTTGCTATAATTTAATATTGATGCAATTGCTAATACTTAATAAAGCTACATCCCCGATTCTATTTGATAAAGCAGTTAATTATAAGAATTTACATTTTGAAAATTAATAACTAAACTATAAGAAACTAATCCTAATCCATCCCATCCCAAAGGAATACTAATCAAATTAGGACTAATAATTAATAATATTACTGACAAAACAAATATTAAAACTAAATATTAAATTAAATATAAAAACTTAAAATGAGTGCTGTGAAAATCCGCGAACTTATTATTAATTTTCTTAGCCCTCAAGCGTATGTTACAAGCGTATCTTTAGAGCACTGTCAGAAAAACAGGCTTAACTATAAAATTCATAGGTTTCTATTAAGGTTCTGTATTTTTGAAATAATTCCAAGGAACAGTCAAGTGAAATATGCAACTGCACTATCCCTTTAATGATATGTAAATAAATGTTTATTTAAATATTTGAATAAATTTCAATATTGAATTTCAAATACGTGGAAAAAGGTTGGATTCAGATTGATGATATACAGAAATGTCGATGAAAATACAGAAAGGATGGTTACCGTTATGACGAAATTTCAATCATAATTGGCGTTTTTGTTGTTGTAATTTTTTAGTCAAAATAGAAATAGGATAGAATAGGATATTCGTGTCATAAGATGGTTGAAGTTAAAAGTTTTCACAAAATGGAATATAGTTACAGTGGATCTCTTCTGTTACTATAATAGAGCTACTTTTATCATAACATGATAAACATCCTGGGACTTACAGAACTACTTAATCTGATTTTATGTCAAGTATAAACATTTTATTTTAGTTAATTTCATATAAATCTTCCTTAGTCAGGTAAATATTGTAAGACAACCAAAAGATAAAGAATGTGAATTTTTTTTAAATAATTACCTTTTTTTAAAATACTTTATAGTACAATATTACTTACAAAGTATTACTTATTTCAAGCAAATAAAATACATATCCTTAAAATCCATTTTCTATTCTTAACGTCACTAAACAAAGAAGTAACTAAGTACAGGGGAGACATAGTAAAATGTAAACATTTAACATAATAATGCTCATGCCCATGTACTGCCACCACAAAGCAATGTCTCTCACTATTGTTGACAGATCTACATACATATTTTCATACCTATATACATACATCAAAAATACACACAAATATTCATACATACATACATACATCTACTTGCGAAGGAATGCCGCGACGATCTATCAGGACAGAGTGTCTAACGGGGTGGTTTTAGTACGTAGTTACACTGGAGTGAAAATTGTGCATGTTGTACAGGACTGGGCTGCCAGTATCTATGGAGATTTTCCCTACCTTGGCGTTTACAAAAAAATACATTCATCTACACAAACACACCCTACAGAAAAAGTTAATACGCTTCTATGCTGAGCATAAAATTTTTAAAGAAAACCAAGGAAAGAAATTGTTTTTTTTTTAACAGATTCTTCCGTAACATTATCCGTCCATGAAACAAGAAATATGGGAATTATCTAATTTTGAGAGATTTTACAATGAAATAAATCCCAATATAAATGATCAGTGCCCTGTGATTGCACTCCCTCTTCCCCCTTCTGCCCCACACCAATCAATCTTCCTTCCTAACGGCATAATGCTCATCATTCATAGGGGTACACCCTGTGTGTTGAATGTATCAAAAAAAAAAGAAGAAAATCTTTAAATTGTATGGGTATTTTTGAAAGAAATTTCTTTAAATTTTTTGGGAGTTATTTCAGTGGGGACTTATTTTATAAAGGTTAAAGCCTAGTGCTGATTTGCACTTTTTAGGTAATTAAATTGCCATATTCTTGACCCTAAATAGTTCGCAAGTCGTATTCTTTTACTATTCTTCTACTTCTTCGACTCACATGGCTATTGGTATTATGGCTTGGGGGTTGCTGAATCTTTTACAAATAATACTCAACAAATACATTTACCAATCATAATAAGAAAAGGTAAGCCATGTTTTTTTTGTTGATATTTTTTGCAGTCCCTTCCATTAAAAAAAAATAAATATTTGCAAGTTTCCGGGAATCGGATACATATAACCTCTTTCTAATTCTTTATAAAAAACATTTGTCCTGAATATTTAAACGAAAAAAAAGTAAGTGTTATGTATACAAGTAATATGATGCGCATCTATTAATCAATTTATTTAGGTGTGCATCGGAACCCCTTCCGACTAGCATTTCTCCATCCTTAGGCAGATGCAAACAAAACCACGCAGTAGAACGTCAACGCACACACACACACACACACACAATCACGCACAATCACACATTTGCACAGTCTGCGATAACATTTTCAATGCGACTTATTTTCAACATGCCACTAGTGCCAGCCTTTTATATCTTCTTTGATTTACTCTCATTCTTTCCTTTGTTTTTCTTCCTCTTCTTCTGGTTTTTTATGCACATACCAAAATAGTCCACACATCCGCTCATTCGTACGAGTCAAGTGAGTTTAAGTTCAAATCCCGATGCTGATTTCCGCTATACAACCATTTTTACGCCCATCGGACTGTATAAGGGGCAATTGTACGCCATCAAGAAGGTACGCAAAAAAAGCGTCGACATCACGCGAGAAATGAAAATGGAACTTAAGTTGGTAAGTTGAAAGTGGTGGTGGTGCTGAGGATGGATTGAGTATGTCTGTCCGTATGCTTGTCTATCCATTTATCTCTCTACTCTATACGGCAGCGATTCGGTTTTTTAAATTGCTACAAAATATTTTTAAATACAACAATTTCACATTTTGCTTTACACACGTCTTTTTTCGTTGCTTTCATCTTGGCTGATTACTTACGTTTTACATTGTATGGATTTGATTTTCCTTTTTGAAACACATTTTTACTTTGTATAGCTACGCGATACTCGCCATGACAATATTTGTGCTTTCATTGGCGCTTGCACGGATCCGCCGAATATTTGCATCATTACGGAATATTGCACACGCGGCAGTTTAAAGGTGAGTCAGCCTGAAGCGAAGGGAAATCTGTAATTGGAGTTTTTGGGTGAGATTCTATAACAAAATTAGTACAGAAATGTTATAATAGCTTGGGGAAATTAACTTCGTTTTGTAGCGGAAAATAAATGTGAAACTGAAAATGCTCTTTTGATGGCAATTTAATTCGAAATAGCACTAGGCAACACAGTTTACTTGCAACCAATAAGGGCTACATTCTTCCTTAACATGAATGGAGAGGAAATGATAGAAAGTCGAGTTATTTTCATGTTTTATAAAGTTTGCTTTAACGAAAATTGAATGGGGGAGCATTACACTTTAATTTATTATAAAATAATATTTCATATTTATGTAATTGCTATACTTATCTCATCAAGAGTGAAGTGCGGGTAATGTGATATGCTCTGAAGCTATCGACTTGTACATAAATTTACTGATTGCACAAAGCTGTATGGTAGAGTTGGGGCTGGGGTCAAAGTACTTACTTACGCTTTCTTGTCTTCAAAGCAGAGCTGATTGCGATCACTGAAGACGCAAAATCGCTACAATGTCTTGCTAATAACTTTAAAATTGCCCTACAATGCAGATAGTCTCTTAACGAGACAGGCACGTCATACAATCTGCACCTTATATGAATGCCTGGGCATAACGGCATTGAGGAGAGACTGTTAGGCTGGACTCTCAGAAATTCACTCATCACGGGCAATGTGGTTATACCACTTGCCACATTTAAACTCTTTATTAAGAATCATCATTACCATATTGCAGAAAATAGATGGAGAATGGAAACAACTTGCGATGCTGCTAGACAGTTATGGCCTATGCCTAACCAAAAACCCACTAAAGCACTCATAAACCTGGGCAGCTGGATCACTGGACACTGCCTCATTACAAATACGCTCGAGGACTAGAACCCCCCCCCCCCCCCCACCCCTATAATGACTTCTTCAAAGATGTAGAGGAGGAGGAAACAATAAGCCACCTTCTCTGCAATTGCCCTACTCTAGCAGCACGCCGACACAAAATTCTGGGAACAATTTTCTTTGAGACACGCACAGAACTGGATTTCTCTGATTTCACAGACAAAATATGCTTCATCGAAAGCACATAATTTAATTGTAAGGCTGGATCAGGAGTGAACAACTCGATGAAATTCAGGATGGCCTTCGTGTGTTCTTCTCGAGCAGCTCCAGCACCTTAACCCATGTAATTACTATACTGTCAGCAGTAATACGTAACCGTTAATTTAAATAATTTTGGATGTAATGTCTACTATTTTCTATAATTTCTCCACCCAAAGGCCAATGTCAGAGGTTGATGATTTGGGAAGCTGAATAAGAAACAAAATACGAACTTTAAAAGTTTAAAGTTTTTTGCATTTTGCTCCAACCACATTTAATTATTGTACTTACTTAATGTTATTAGTTTTCAAATTATTATTTTTTTGTACGAAAAGAGTCAAATTGGCCACTTACACCAATTTTTTTTGTATCTGTCTTGGGACTACCTTATCACCTCTTTTGGGTTTGAACATAGGAGGGAGTCCTCATATATTTACAAAAATTTAACCTATTGCAGGCGTAAATCTTAGTTTCCACAATTAAATTCCATTTGTTTTCTTTTTAACATATTTCCGAAATCGTATTGACAGTTTTATATGTTTGGCATGTGAATTGAAGGGAATCATGTGAATATGGTAAGAACATTCGCTGCCGCCCTTACTACATAAGTTCGCTTTTGGTGCATAGTCGTACATATGTCTCTGGAATTCATGTACATACGCATGTATGTATGTAGATATGTACACGTATGTATGTGTAATAGAAATTCTAATAGCCTCAGTATGTACTAATTAGGCCATAATAACGGTTTAAATCTTACCGACAGCTGTTACCGAAAGTTTTTCAAGGCATTATTTTAATATTAGGATCGAATAATTAATTACTTTTATTTCATGTAATGAAAGGACATTCTGGAAAATGAGGACGTCAAGCTGGACAACATGTTTATCGCCTCAATGGTTGCCGATATAATACGTGTAAGTTGAATCACCTCCCCCAATCACCTTCTTATTGTTGTACATTTCCTTAATGTAACATTTTATGTATGCACTTTTATGTACTGGCGGCAGGGTGTCATCTACTTACATGAATCTCCCATTCGTTTTCATGGTTCACTTTGCTCGTCCAATTGCCTCGTCGATTCCCGCTGGGTTGTTAAATTAACTGATTTTGGTTTATTCGCGTTCAAGAAGGGAATTGAGGATAATTCAACGGACACACAGAACATGGCAGCTAAGTGCACGAGTAAGTAGTGTAACAGGTTATTTTCATTTGGGTATTTTGGCAATACAAAATTAAAGCGATTTTAATTTCATTGAAAATGAAACTAAGTATCATCCAGATATTTCTATCATCCAGATTTTCAGTATTTCGGATGCAAAGCGATAAAATTAAAATCCATTTTACTCAATTTTTATACATGTATGCAGATGTGGAAATATATACATATGTATACTTATATCGGGTTGAAATTTATGCCAGGATAAGTCACATATTACATGCGACTACGTTTCTAGTGATCGATTCATTGGAGCCAATTTTCCACCGCTCTTCCACACATCGGCCGGAACGTTGGCAATTTCGCATTCGATATTATTCCTGAGCTCCACTAACGTTGTTGGCTTGTTGGCATAAACCAACGACTTAACGTAACCCCATGAAAAGAAATCCAACGGCGTTCAATCGCATGAGCGAGGAAGCTATTCGAGCTGATCATTTTTTGAGATTACACGACTACTGAAGTTCCAGTTCAATAGATCAATAGTTTCACCAGCCATTTCGAATATGACATCATTTTGTTGGAAAGACATATCACTGATGTCAAGTCCATCCAATTCTGTCCAAAAATAGTCTTCCATAGCACGATAACGAACTCCATTGACCACAACATGGTAATCATTTTCATCTTCGGTTCAAACTTCGGTTCAATCACACCTACGGCATGAAATCCACAGCACACGGTTACTTTTTGAGGATGCAATGGAGTCTCTTAAAGCACATGCGGGTCTGTTGGTGACCAATAACGCATATTTTGCTTATGGACAACGCCATTAAACCAATAATGAGGTGCATCGCTGAAGATGAGTTTTCGGTGAAATTCGGGATATTCTTCAAATTTAAAGTTGCGAACCGCGACTCAGAATTCCGGTAGAACTTTTAATAATTTCCAAATGCTGCTCGATCGTGAACTTAATCATGATAAAAATATAAACCTTAAATGAAGTATTGACATTGCCAGATCAAACAAAATTGTTATGTCCCTATTAGAAACCCCCCACATTAAGTTTAATTGGAAATTCAGTTTATAATTGTTCTTTAATTTTCCAGAACTGCTATATCGCGCCCCCGAGCTATTACGCCAAGGTCCTGCCTCCCTAGTGATGGGCACACAAAAAGGTGATTCATATTCCTTTGGCATAGTGCTATATGAAATACACATACGGCATGGACCATTTGGGGAGACGGGACTTACACCGATGCAGTGCCTTCAAAAGGTGCTACAAGTACAAGATCTTCTCTATCCTTATCGACCTTCTCTCCAACCGCTTGAAACTTCATTTGATTGCGTACGCGAAATATTGCGTGAATGTTGGTCAGAACGTGCCGATGAGCGTCCCGACTTCAAAACAATACGTGCGAAATTGCGACCGCTGCGAAAAGGCATGAAACAGAATATTTTCGATAATATGATGGCAATGATGGAGAAATATGCAAATAATTTGGAAGCCCTCGTCGATGAACGAACCGATCAGTTGCAAGAGGAAAAAAAGAAGACTGATGCACTGCTGCTTGAAATGCTGCCACGCCCAGTCGCCGAGCAGCTGAAGAAGGGCAATAAAGTGGATCCTGAGAGTTATGAACGAGTCTCGATTTATTTCAGTGATATTGTGGGCTTTACAGCGATGTCGGCGGAGAGTACTCCATTGCAGGTTGTTGATTTCTTGAATGATTTGTACACATGCTTTGATTCGATCATTGGACATTATGACGTTTATAAAGTGGAAACAATCGGAGATGCTTACATGGTGGTGAGTAGGAGGCTTAAACTGGTTCAGTTAGCATGTGGCATGAGCTCATTTAAAATTATGATTATGTGTCAGGTTTCTGGTCTTCCTATACGCAATGGCGATTTGCATGCAGCTGAAATTGCATCAATGTCTCTTCATTTACTTAGTGCAGTTCATGAGTTCAAAATACGACATCGCCCTACCAATAAACTATTGCTGCGCATTGGCATACATACGGGTCCGGTGTGTGCGGGTGTTGTCGGCTTAAAAATGCCGCGGTATTGTCTCTTTGGTGACACCGTGAATACTGCGTCGCGCATGGAATCGAGTGGTGTGCCGCTGAAAATTCACTGCAGTTGGCAGTGCAAGGAATTGCTCGAGAAATTGGGTGGCTATCATTATCAGGTAAGTTTTTCACACCTTTGATGGTTCTACATATTCTTACTATTATTAAAGTATGTAAATTGTACTCTGTGCTTCGCCAAAGGAACGTGGTTTCATATCAATGAAAGGCAAAGGCGAACAGCGCACCTATTGGCTGCTCGGTGAGGATGAAGAGGCGCGCAATAAACGCACATATGAGCGTTCACAAAGGCGTGGTTCGCGCGCTCTCAACAAATTCATACAAGGCACAATCAAACAGAATCAAATGAATGACTATGGCATACGTTCATCGTTGAAGAACAAAGCCATGCCACGCAATTCATTAACACGTTCTTCGAGTCTTGAATCACCTAAGAAACTAAGATTTGCTACTGGTAGTCTATTGGAGCATCATCGCTTTCATAGGTGGGTCATGCGATTGGAAAAGAAATGCATTCTGATAATATTAATATAATGTGCTCGTTGTTGTATTATTTCTAGTGATGAAGCTCTGTTGGAGATCATCACCGATTCATACACCGGATTGCGGCGCTCTTCCGGTGCTTCTACACATTCACGCTATGAAGAGTCTACTTTAATCTGCCAGAGTATTGAAGATTTTGCGACGCTACATCGCCAAAGACGCCCATCATCGTTTCCGACTGCGAATACGCCATTATTGTTGAATCATATCGAAACTTGAGCATTTTTTTTTAAAAAGAAAGTTTATGTGAATAAAAAATCGAGTATAGCTTTTTTAAATCCGAGCATACACGGTGCAGCTGAATCAAAGAACAAATCGGAAGGAAGAGTTTTCTCATGAGTGCATTTTATAGGACAGTCTACGGTGTTTGGTTAGTCATTTTGAATGGACATGAGATGAGTAGCATTGGACGTTGATTTGGACATGTCTAAGATACATCACCTATTGCATCTTCAGGTCTTTTTGAACTGTACTTCTTCTCAACACATGCTCCTTTTCACCATCGCATACTAACAGCTTCTCGAACCTCTTGTTACAGACATAAATCCACACACGCACATTTCTATAAAAATAACTAGTCTTTTCGCTCTCTCTCCGCTTCTAGCTTATCCATGCCATAATCATAAAGAATACGATTAAATATTTAGGTTTAAACTTTAATGAACTACGTAAAAGATGAGCAAACCAAATTTAGTTTAAATGTAAATTTAAACCATCGATAGGTACATTTTCAATTCCCTTAACACGCTTGTATAAGCAACAAAATGCTGCTTGCGCTACGTCGACACGTATACTATAAGCAAAGATCTTAATAACATATATATTCAGATCTATATATGTTATTCAGATCTTTGCTATAAGCTTCTTCGTGTGAGCATTTGATCGATGCTCTGTTTTCATTTCGACGAAGTGCAGCAAATCAGTTGCTGTTCAGCACTTGTTGGAGTAAGGCTTCGATGCGCAATTTGTTGCAAACACAGAGGGAGAGAACTTGGTATTTCTTTGTTTCACACACAAGCGCAATATGTGATAATATGTGTGTGCTCAGCTCTGAAATGAAACAAATTCCATTTTAAAATCAAATCAATTATTTAAAAAATTTTTATAGTGCTTTAGTCCAACGCTTGGTTTAAAAAACAAAACCCAAATTTTTGACAATGTAAAGAGACGGAGATTTTTTGGAACTTTTAAATCTTTCTGGTTTCAACTAAAATTTCATGACAATAGGTAAAGCCCATGATTTCAGAAAACCTATGACTAACTGAAAACCGAAGTCTTAACTAATTGGCGCTCCATCGATTATTTTGTATTTGGTCTTAAATCGTGGAGAGTTAGACAACCTCTGCCCAAATATATGTAATCAATTTGTTTTAGCCGCACTGTCCTAAATTTTCTGTAATTTTGTTTTTGCTTGAAATTTGGAATTTTTAACTACCAATGTAAGCGAAATTTTGAATTCAAAATTAAATACAGGAATCCTTAGACTAATTTGACAATTGTATTGCATTAGTAGAAATGTTGTATTTATATTTTAATGTGTACTAAGTATATAACAAATAAGTCAACTGTTATAATTGTAATACGTAGAAGTTTCAATGAATTGCCAATTTCAAATCCAAAGGCCTACATTTTTCCCACTTATTAACATTAATTGCCAAAAAGTAAAGAAACAATAACGCAGTAACACTGTCAGCGAGAAACAAAGAGAACTGTGTTCATTTAATACAAGAAACTAATTATTTACTTAATTGACTATGTAATTATTTATCAGATTAAGAACGTAGCTTTATTTTTATAACAGTGAAAATTAAAAAAAAAAATTATTACATTGTGTTAGACATAACTTAAATTTAATCATCGTCTATTTAATGAAGAGCAACGAAAGTGATTGCATATTTCTAGTCGTCGTTTATTAAATGTTAAACACAAAATTATTGAAGTAGTTATAAGTTAAAGGATACACTATGTTGTTAAAGGACATTTAAGCAACATACATATATAAAATATAAATAAATATAAAACAAATATTGTGTAATTAATTAAAGTATATACAAAAAAACTTTGACATCGCACTAATAACGCAAATATTCTTTTGGTCGTGGTTGTAACTAAATCTCTAATTTTTTTTTCTGTGGATATATTTTAAATCTGAGTCAATGCCATTGATAAAATTCTGTATATGTAGTATAGGGCAACATTTTCAGTGGAGTTTTCAAAGCATTTAAAAAGCATTGAGATCAAGGGGAGACTAACTCTTGCCAACAGGTGTTACTACGGGCTCAGTAGGCAATTGAGAAGTAGAGCCTTCTCTCGACCGACGAAAATAACGCTCTATAAGTCCCTCATCCTACCCGTTCTAATGTATGGCGCAGAGACGTGGACATTGACATTGACCATCAATGATGAGAGGCTGCTCGGCTGTTAGGAGCGTTCGAGAGGAAGATACTCCGTAAGATCTACGGTCCAGTATGCGTGGACGACGTGTATCGAATAAGATGGAACGATGAGCTGTATGAGCTGTACGCTGACACTGACATAGTCAAGCGTATAAAAATCCAGCGGCTTCGCTGGTTGGGTCATGTTGAGCGAATGGAAGAAAGCGCTTCGCTCCGGCTAGAAGGGTGTTTTATTCGAACCACGGTGGAGGGACGCGCAGAAGGGGACGTCCTAATCTCCGTTGGAAAGACCAGGTGCAGGGCAACCTGACTTGGTCACTTGGCCTTATCAACTGGCGCCAGCGTGCGCATAGCAGAGGCGATTGGCGAAGCTTTGTAGAGGCGGCCAAGACCGATCATCGGTTGTAGTGCCAGTTAAGTAAGTAAGTAAAAAGCATTAGGATTTGACGTCATCCTCACAACCCATAAAATGTATAAATCCTAAAAATTAAATACAAAAAACAGTTAAATGGCCTCGTGTTAAAGGAGATAAAGGCCACATTATTTTCTTTAGAAAATTTAATTATTTCTAAATAACTTTTGTTGATCATACACTCGTAATTCTATTGTTTGCCACATATGGTATGTCCGAAAACTTTGGAAATCATTTCAACTTTAAAAACACATAGCCCAAGACCATAAGCGGAACTAAACTATTTGCGGAGCTGCATTTTTTGAAGAACACATATTTTTTTTTAAGTATATTACAATAATAGATATTCCAAAAGACTTTTTAAGAATATATTAAAGAAATTTGTGACAGCTCGGTGAAATATAAAGCTCAGTTCTCAGCATAAGTAGGCTGATAGTGTATAACCTCGTATTGCATTTAACCTTTTTTTTTTTGGTATATTTCAAAAAAGTTCTAAAAAGGTTGACAAATGTGTTAATATTTATGTTCTAAAAAAAAATATTAAACAAAGCAACATCATGGCAAGATATAATAATATATTATTATAATACCAAAGCTATCACATTTAACTCATCTTCTCATATACGGATTGCAAAATCCCATCCACGCAGCCTGAAGTCTTTTTTTTAAGGAATGAAACCGTATATGTTTAACCACAACTGTTTAAAATTGTTTAATTTTTTTTTAACTGAAAAAAAAAACCTTTTCAAACGCTGGAACCGTTTAAAATCGATTTTGATTCAAATGGATCTGTTTTTCCTATATTTCAAAATACATTCAAATTTAGCCGATTTCACCGCCGCTCATCGGCGATGCTTGATCCAGAATGTCTGGCAACACTGAATTTGCACAATTGTTTGACGACGATTTTCTAACCTACAAAGTAAAAAATACATTATCTTCTTTTAGTTTCTAATTTTTATCGTGATAAACGTCAAATTTCAGGTCTACTGGTCTAGTTATAAAAACTTAACGTAACTTAGAAACAAATAGAGAACTGTAACATAGAATTCTCTTTCATACATTTTGTATATTTCTAATTATACTTAACACAAATTAACGTAACATCGAAGCCTACTGAATTTTGATTTCTATGCTAATTGATAAGGGGAAATTCATAAAATCAATTGTTTTCTCTATATTTGTGTTTGTTTATCGAAGTGCAAAGCAAGTATTTTGATATTAAATGTTTATTTTATTTGCTAAATTGGTTTATTTACTATTTTAGAATGATTGACGATGAGAAAATAATTGATCTGGTGCGGTGCAATGGCATTTCTTTGTACAATAAATTCAGCGCGGGATATCGCCGGATATCGGAGGGGGAGCAGCTCAAGGGAGCGGTATTCCCGGGAATACATTTCTGGAATATCCCTTTGATATTCTGTCCCTATTTTCTACTTTAAATGTAGTCTACATAGATTTAAAAAATGTAGATCCAAAAGCAAATCTCCATCCATACTTTTTTGTTTCATTTATTTACGAAAACTGCTATGCTATGTTTCTATAATCGGCATTAAGTTTTGTTATGCGCTGTTATGTTACGTTAAGTTTCGGTCGTTCGAGTTTTGTCTTTTCGTAAGAATATCGCTTCGTAACATGTGAAACAAGTTGTTCTTGAGATACAGTGTTGTTTTTAATATTACCACTGTTTAGTTATTAACCCTTGCTTGAAATACGAGAAATGTTCTTGCAGTTGTAGACGTCAATATCTCGATGATGTAATAAAACAATTTGAGTTTTTCTCTTCAATAATATGTAGGCATGTATATTTATATTATTGCTAAAATATCGTGGTTGTATACATACGCAGCTCTTGACAACAAGCAAGTATTTTCAATGTTTCAAAAAAATTGTATTTGTTTTACTTTTTATTTTTTTATTTATGAACAATTTGTATCGTATGTTACAATAATCATTTGCGTATTATACGATATGTGTGTTTTAAATTTATTATTAATTATTTCAGCTTTTTATCATCATTAAATTTTGTATTTTATTGCTTAAAAAGTAATTATAATTAGTATTGTTTAATTTTTAATTAAGTAAAGCTTTAGTTAGATTTAGTTGTGCAAATTTAAGAGAAACTCAATCACAATTTTACCAATTGGACTTGAATAGATTTTATAAAAATTTTTTTTCATTAAAACTTAGTGTTACATAATAGAAAATATTATATAATAAGGTAAATAAGTTCTCAACAAAATTATGTAAAATTTGAACAATATTTTTGATTGTTTTTCTCTCATTTTCTTTTAACAGTTTTCTATTTGAATAATTAACGAAAAATGTGCGAACAATTTTCAAAACTTCATTTTATTTATTTATTTTTATATTTTAGAGTTATGTATGTATGTATACGAGCATGAATTTATGTATGTTGTTAATTTTAAGCCTTCCAGCTTTAAGCACACTTTTTCGGTTCTAAATTTTGCGTCATTTTTTTTATTACATAATTCAAAATGAATATTATTCGAACAGAAATATTTCAATTGCTAATTTTCAGCATTTTTTTTCGGTTTGCATTTTTGTAATTTTTCTTATCAATTAAAAATTAATATTATTGCAAAAAAAAGTTTCAATTGCAAATTTTGAGCTTGTTTTTTCGGTTATTTACATTTTTTTATAGTATTTTTAATTGAATTTTGTTTTTCATTCGCTAAAAACATGAAAAAGGTAAAAAAGTTTATTTTCTATGCAACAATAACAACAACTACTGCTACTTTCAAAAATATCTCTATTTAGTTTTTATACTCTTATATATAATTTTATTATTATTATAAGTTAATTTAAAAGTTAAGTATAAGTTAATATTTTTTTTTTTAAAGCTGCGAACGTGAATAATGAATTAAAAAGTATTTAAATTTCAAGAACAATATCAGTGCTAAGTAATAAACTCACAACTACTTTTTTTACAAAATCCCGGAAAGAAAAATGTTGGAATTAAAATTTACAAAGCCCTAAATAATTACGAGTACTTTAAGAGAACATTTTAAATTTATTTTTTTATGATAGGGAAGAAGTAAAAGCCGGACAGAAAATGCCGAGTCTAATAGATTCTATTAGGTTCTAGAGTATTGTACTCTGTGCTGTCAATATAGGTATATTTTTATATGTTCTAAGTCGATTTGTTATTGAGACCTACTAAGTGTGAAATGCTTTCACTAGAGAGAGGGCATAAAGTATGCAGCCCTTTCTGTATGAAGAGAGTTCAAAAGTTAAAGTTGGCTTCTGGGAGCATGATTTTACATCCTTAAAAATGTTGAAAATTAATACGGAGGTGATTGCATCCCCTCTCACATTTTCCAACTTTCTTCCTCCCACCTATCAATCTTCCTTACATTCAACACAATGCTCACAATGCATAGGGGTACACCCTGTGTGTTAAAAAAAAGGAAAATACTTATCGTTCGATTCTTGCAGAATAAGAATGTATTTCCTGGTACAGTGGGATGTTTCGGTACTGCTAATTACTTCAGTAATTTAAATATACTGCACTATGGGCCAGTTGAGTTGTAGTTGGATTCATATGAAACTTGTTATAAAAGAGTTCTAGATAGCATAAATCTTAAATATGATATTGATTGGGCCAAAATATAAGTATAACATATATAAAATATAAACATAAGGTATAAAAGAGTTCTAGATAACATAGATCTTAAATATGTTATTGATTGGGCCAAAATATAAGTATATTTTGAACAATTTCCGCAGGATTTTAATGAAAGCAGAGGAAGCCTAAAAATAATAATACTACAGCATTATATTATTTCCTCAACATTTCTGTGACATTTTATACCTTAGTGGCTACACAATAATAAAATGTTGTCCTTCTGATTTTTCTCGTCTTAATCACATTGAATAATTGTCTTCGAGTGGAAGTGCGAATACATGTACACACACTTGTATATGTATATTGGCACAAGTCTGCCAAACCTAGTCTCGTCGTTGGATCCATCATATATTTATGTATTTGAACATACTACTTACTTACTTGAACATATCGAAGGTTTAAAGGTCACAGGTGTGTTAAGTGAAATTTAGAGTTAAATTTTCCAGGCCTTCACAATGTTACCTATCAATAAAAACGGATTAAGGCGCAGTTGAAATCGATACCAAAAGGTTCAAAATTTCACAAACGGCGATTTCACGTTGTAAGGCAAATATGTTCCTATAAAATGCTATAGTTTCCCCTTAACACATCTATTAGCTTAACCATTGATATAAAAAGGTTCTAATAAAAATGTTACATATGAAAAAGTTGTAAATTTGATTACTTAACATTTTTTTTCAATGGTAAGATGACGTAAAAAATAATAATAATAATAATTTTCATTACTTTGGTCGGCGTAGATATGTTCTCAGTGATAAAAATAACAATAATCATAAATGTGTGATTATCACTGCCAAAACATCACAAACATGTACATGCCTTATGTAGTAGGTATTAAATAAAAATTACAGTTTACAGCGTGATTTTTCATCAATAATTTTTGAAACCAAAGAATATAGTGCATTCTTCATAACTAATTTTCGATTGATTTCATAACAATTCTACTTCCTATAATTTTTACAATTTTATAATTTCCAATTATCGTTTAAAAAATCTACTTCTCCTCGGGGTTTTGTTTTTATCAATATAACATAGTCCTACATTTTTAACAAGCTTAAAAGCTAGAATAATTTTTTATTCATTATATGTATGTATCCGAATTTGCTATCCGAGGCATTTATATTTTTTTTATTACTTATATATTTCAAAGCACTTTCGTTCGCTCTGCCATTTTAGTTTGTTTTATTGGTATGTATTTCTGCTTCAAAATTTATTTTTCTTTAATATGCTCCAAGAAAGAGAAGATAAGTAAAAAAAAAAGATTTGATTTGAAGCTTTCTTCTTCCTGTTTGACATAGATTGTAAATTAAAATTTCACAGTCCATCGGAAGTTTGATTCAAAAATCGATTTAGATTTATTCTACTGTCATTTTAGACAGGTTCTTTGTTCCATATATCATGGTGTGATTTTTCAGTTTAGATTTGATTTCAATAGTTGAAAAAATTTAGTGTCAAACTTTCTTCCTCCCTTGAGGCATATCAAAGTTAAACATTTACTTTTGAAACTTACAAAAAAAAAAAAACGAAAACAACTTTTATAAATTTAACAATTTTAACAAT
This sequence comes from Palloptera scutellata, assembly GCA_958295655.1. Lineage (NCBI taxonomy): Eukaryota > Metazoa > Arthropoda > Insecta > Diptera > Pallopteridae > Palloptera > Palloptera scutellata. The sequence continues at coordinate 44,520,356 of OY282449.1, read as the reverse complement.
TAATTTATTTTTTTTTCAGCGTGGTTTTATGTAAATATATATATGTATGTAAATATATGTATATGTATGTATATATTTAATTATGTTTATGTATATGTAAGTATAAATATGTATGTGTATGTGCTATGCGTTTATGTGGATACAACAATAATGCATTCATGTACGAGTACATCCAAAGGCATGTGTATGTGTGTATGTATGTATTTGGAGTACTTAGTTGTAAGTAAATAGTACATCGTTGAGTATGTAGGATGTGTTTTGCAAGTAGGTACAAACGGTGAGTTGCAGCAGGTCGCAAATATTGATATACTTAGGTGGACAACACTACTACAATAACATCAATTGCATTAGAAAATGAATTTATAAGTTTTTACCCTACCTAAAGACAAACATTAAAATTACATTTTCTTTATAAAAAAATCATATAGTTATGTAAAAAAATCATTAAAGCTACGGCTCTGAATTTAAATCCATTTTTGATCTTACCCAACTGAAGCACTCGGGATCATTAAGTTTCTGTATTTGTTTGAAATATGGAAGCAAAGGGCTGTAAGCGGTATGAGCGCGGTTTCGATTCTCGGCATAAACGAAAAATACAAATTTTTTTTTCTCTGTTCTCTTGACTCTTGGCCGACAATGGCAAATCTCTAACAGTAAAAGTTGCTAAACTATTCGACCAATTGTCGAAAGTTTCAAGGAATGAAACCGAAACCGTTATTTTCATCTGATTCAACTGATTCAAACACTGGAACTGGTACAAATTAATTTTGAGAAAAATGTTCTAAAACATTCTTATAAAGGGATCTGTTTTTGTTAAACTTATATTTTAAAATTTATTCAAATTGAATTTGACGCCAGTATGTATGGCGGCGGTTGTAATCGATTTCAGAGCCGTCTATCGGCGATGATTTATCCAGAACGTTTGGCAACACTAATTGCGCATAATTGTTTGACGAATTTCTCAACTACAAAGTAAAAAATACATTGTCTTCGTTTACTTTCTAATTTTAATCGTGATAAACGTCAAATTTCAAGTCTATGGACTGTTCTTCATCTGCGACACAACATGCCGAAATTAAGAAACAATCCATGTCGACATTTATTTGAATATTGTGCTCGAACAAAAAAAAGTATATGTAGAATCAAAAAGTGAAGAGCAATGCCGCCCAGAGATACAAGTAAGTTTGCAAACCATAGAAGATTACTAGTTATTTAGTAACTAGTCTCACGTGTGATTGTCAATCTTCAAAACATTAACCGGAACAAACCCGAAGCCGACACCCGAATGAATGTTGAAGAACGAAATCAAAACACTTGACAAAACCGAAATTGAAACCGGACCGTTATATTAAAAACATTTTTTATATACAAAAATGTAGGCATAATAATAATATATTTGCAATATATAATATGGTACAAATGTGTTAGGTGGAATAGAGAAGGAGTTTAACTACCAAAAACCCGATTTTCAGGTTTTGATAAAATTTTCAATTGTGCGATTTTAGTGTAATGTCGGTTAATGGCCGTTAACCCTTTTTCTTTATTCCACGTCACAGGTATTGCATATACTTACTTATGTTCTATGAAAAGCTAATTTAACACCAAGATTAGGCTTCATGGACTTTGTTCCCATAATTCCACATTTGATAAAAACACCGAATTTTAGAAAACGAAATAACGAAGGTATTTTTTAAATAAAGGCATTTATCACAAAGATCACCGATGAGGAACCGTGGCGGGTTCCGAAACGATTGTACGATCTGCCGGTTTTATGGACGTGGCTATTCTTTTGGCATTAATGTTTATTACAGCCGATCTATTCACATAAAACAATGTTTTATTTATATATATAAACTGCCAAATTGGGAAAAAATATTCACGATGTTGAAAATGTCATAGTATTTTGTTCATATTTAGAAGATTGCAATGTTTTAACGATCACTACAACATATCGTTCGTTTACTGCAAGACTGTCATAACTCAAAAAACATAGATTTGAAATTTTGAATTTACTATACAATTGGTAAGGGCAAATAACTCTTCTCCCGTAAAGAGTTCATATGTAAGATACAGATATAAATATATTTTTAGACAAGACAAAGAATAATAAGCACTAAATGACGATTATTTCAGTATAGTTATTTCGATGTTTTTCATTTCTTTACATACCATATTTATGACAGTCTTGCAGCAAATGAGCAATATGAGAAAATTAAAGCTAATATACGTGTAACAATTTGTTATCGCTTCCAATATAATCTGATAAAAATCTTATAAATCCATTCCCATAGTATGTAGACAGCAGGTATGTACGAGCATGTATATATTATTATCTTATAGTCTTAAAATAGTAATTATCGTACTTAAGTAGTAGTAGAAAAAGTTAATTGCTTCAGAGTGGATTAATTTTTGTTCATTGATTTCTTATTAGATTAGGAAGAAGATTTTCATTGCGTAAATTTTAAATTTCTTAATTTTTAAAATAGTTTGTTTAATATTTCCAGATTACTCAAGACCAAATTGCTTTCGCTCTTTCTGTTTCTCAAGATTCCATTCGATTTATTCTTTAGTTTTCCTTAGCATTTGCTAAGGAAAAACTAGCTTTGCAACAAAAAAAAATTCCTTTTCCGCTTACTTTCCAAATGGTGCTTCGATTGCATTTAAAAGCGCTTTTCGAAAATTGAATTGTAAAACAAACCCTTAGGAATGTTTATCTCTTGTTGCGGATATACTCTTAGAAAAAATTCCAGGTGAGACGTGTCCTTTCGATCAACAATAAAATGGTTTCACCTTTGCTTTTTCACTAAACTTGCCGATCTGTAAAATATGGTAATATTTGTTAAGAGATATTGGAAAGGAGAAGAACACTTCTGTGCATTCTACCACCTTCTTCCGCCATGTCGTGGACTAACTGGTGGGGTACGTGCTGGTGACGGTGGTGCAGAACTTCCGGATGAACCTCGTGATGACAATGACAACGACGAGTTGCGCGGTGCTGAACAGCCAAGATAAATTGCTGAGCCTTTATCAATTTCGCGCAGATCTACACGTGATCCATGGACGGACGAAGACAAAGTGCCTGCTTTTACGAAAACAAAAAAACAAGTTGAATGGAGTTTTACATATGGAAATGAATATGGCCTAGTGATGATATGGTATATAGTATTTCCTGTTAATAAATTAACTTTACTTTTTAAGCTTAAATTTGATGTCATGACGTACGAGTACGAAAATATGACGTTCCCATCTCTACATACATACAAACATACTATAAATATATATATATCTATTGTACATATATACGAGTACATATTTACCTCTGTATGAATGAAGTCCCGCCGGACTGCTGCATGGACGCACAGCTAAACCACTTACAGTGCTGGCACTGCGTTGTAAATTCATTTGACCACTTGCTCCTCCACTTGTAGCTCCCTTGTCATTCTCCTGGCGATTGCAACGCCCTCCCGCCACTGTAACACCTCCGGCTCCACCTAGACCTGTTGTTGTCATGCGACTACCAGCACTACTAACCCTTGGATTTCTTGCTCTTGATGGCGGTGATTTTTGATTTTGTTGTGTTGTTGTTGGCTGCTGCAGTTGTTGCTGCTGCTGTTGTTGCTGTTCTTGTTGCTCACGTTTGGAATCATTTATTGCCGCTGCATATTCAGCAGCTTCGCTCAAGGGCGTCGGTGTTGGGGTATGGTGGGCCTCTTCGTCTTCGGGTATATCTTGTTCGCCCAGCGAATGTCGTGCACCCTGTGCATGATGCGGTGAGGTTGGACATGATTGTGCGCTTATTCCACTAACAGCACCAAAGGCAGAGGATGATGTTGACGCTTGTGCACGTAATCGGGAACGTGTCGAAGCCATTGATGGTCTCCGTCGAAAGAGGCCTTTGGTCGGGTCCATGTTGCAGACTCCTATTTTTGTAAGAAAACGATATAAAGTGTTTGAGGACAATTATGCTATGACAAATTTAAGATCTCTTCGAAAATTTAAACAAATAATCCTATCCAAATCTAAGAGCATATAAAAACTATCTATTGCTAGCTACTAAATACAACACTCAATCAAAGCCATCATCTTCCAGTATTTAGCGATTTTACAACAAAATTTCATATTAAAGCAATAAATTACTATATTAACTACTGTTTTACGTACACACACCCATTAGAGACTTACTCAGTTGCACTGAATACAGAGCATCGGTATCAAATCGTCAGTGTCAATGACTTCAGCTCAAAAGTCAAAAAATCTCCAGACTGATGTGACATTTTTATTCAGTCGCAAAGCCCATAAATTCACTAACGGTTTTCTGCACAGGATACTCAAATGAGCTTTGTTTTGCATAATGACACAGTGGATATAATCAGTTCTTGATATTTATGCTGCCCGTGAATTCTATAATTATTGGTTACGAAATGTTAAAAGTACGCCATTTTCGAATTTCAACTTTGATTGCATATTCGAAATAAACATCCCCATAAACCTGCAACTTTGACTGCTATTTACAATTCTTTTACTTATCGACCACCTCTGCAACTCACCAGGTGCAATTTGAACCAGAACTTGACTTGATCCAATTCCTTTAGATCTGAATACAAATAAATAAATAGAACAGTATTCTGGTATACATAAAATGTCATAATTATGAATTATTGACATGATTCTGAGCAAACCCTTACAATGTGGAACATGTGCCTAGCAATGCGGACCTTTTTTAAGGGTGACTCCCTTCTTCATCACTTTCGATAGTTATTGTGGAAGTTAATCAGATTCACACAAAGGGCAAACGATTGCCAAGGTCTTATCACAAATACATTTTAAGTATATCTGATACGACTTCATATGGCGATCAAAAATACTCCACAAATTAAAAGGAATATTAATGGATAAGTAATGTACTTATTAACTGGGCTTGCTACGCAGAGTGTCCGAGGTTCAAATCTCGGCACAGGCAAAAATCAAAAAGTATAATAGAAAAAACGTTAAACGTTACACGTCCCCATCTCTTGGAAGGCCTATGAAAAGCTTTTCACTTCGCAGTTCGGATTCATGCCCACACACAACATGAGTGAATGCGAAAAGCTCGGCCTAGTAAGCCCCGCATGGGCTGTTGCGACATTAAAAGCAGAAAAGAAGAATGTATTGCAGCGATGGACTTTAAATTTATAAGATTTTATAAAAATAGCATACCGATGTTTACGAGGGTAGGTCAATAAGTACCCGCGTTAGGAATGAAAAGGCAAGTTTTTCACAAATTTGTTTTTCTATTTTTAAACGTAATCTTTCTTTTCTTTCTTTTAGTACAATACCAACGTTTTCCCAACGTTTCTGCCATTTCTTTAACCCCTCCAAAAAATACGATTTGTCAAACTCATCAAAATAGCTTCTGTCTCGACGATAACCTCCTCGTTTGAGCTGAATATTTTTTTTCTCCCGAGCCACGTTTTCATGTTGGGGAACAGAAAGAAGTCGCAGGGAGCCAAGTCGGGCGAGTACGGTGGATGCGGCAGCAATTCGTACTTCAATTCATGCAATTTGGCCGCGACAATTCCGTATCAGCTTGTTGTCCACCGTAAGCAATCGCGGCACCCATCGGGCCGACACATTTCTCATGCTTAACCTGTCATGTAAAATATTAATTACCGTTTCGCACGACACTCCTACGGGCTCTGTACTTCGCGCACTTTCGTTCGGCGATCAGCGAGAGTCATGTCGCGGACCTTTTCAACGATTTCCTTGGTAACCACGTCTGCTGGGCAGCCTGAGCGCTCCTCATCAGAAACAGATGTACGACCACGCTTAAATTCGTTGAACCAATATCTTACGGTTGTCACAGATGGTGAAGGGTCCCCATAGACAGCATCCAACTTCGCATGTTTTTCCATCCAAAAATAAAAAGCGAACTACGGATCGATATTGTTCTTTTTCCATTTTATCACGAAACACGAAACACGTGTGACACTAATGGCTGCCAAATAAAAACACACCTATGAGTCAGTTTGAAATTTAGTGTGGTGTTGTGTGACAGGTGGCAGTACACGACGGTAATGCCAACTTCCCTCAGCAACGCCACCTGTCTTCACAAACGGGTACTTATTGATCTACCCTCGTATAGTATATACAATTGTTATGTCCCATGCAAATAACTGATATTCGGGATATAAAGTTATCTGCTTTTTTGACCCACTGCTGCCCTTTATGTATTTGGTTATGCTGAAATAACTTCAGTTACATACAAAAAACATTCAAAGCAATTATGCGATAGTTAGAAAATAAAAAAGAATATAAGTAATAGAAAGAAATGTTAAGTCAAGGAAAGAAAATGGAAATAAGTATGTAAACTTACGATTTGAGAACCATTTGACTTTCAGGAATTACGCCCATGTGTTATTAAGTGGGTTATAATCGAAAAATTTGTGCTAATTGAATCTTATGGTAATCATCTATAACTCGCCACAAAGTAATTTTCAATATCTGAAGAAATTCCTAGGCTATGAATTTCGTTTCAAGGACATCATTATCAATGCTCCATACTTTCGATCTTCACGAAACTATTAGATTCAATATATATAGTAAGTGTTGGAAAACGGGTTTAAGGGGGCGGTTAATTTCATATGTCATTTTTCTTTCTCTTCACTTCAAACTCATCTTCAAGAGCAAACCTACTACAAAAAAAAAAAGTTTCAAATACAGATTGGAATGATTTTATGGAATCTCCTAAACAATTACACAGACCAGACTTACCAATTCCCAAGTTTTTTGAGTCAGTGACTCCAAGGTCAGTACTGACTAGTCTGGTACGTCGGAAAACTACTATTTTTGAGGGGCTATATTATTCGGATTGTAAAATTGATTGCAAGGATATAATCAAGCTTTTATCTTCAATCTATTTCTATGTTCAGTTTACATTTATACATACTGTCTTAGGTCAAAGAACATACATCTCATTTCAATAAAAGGGTATAATGGTCAAGTAGGTACCGAAATGGCAAACAAATTGATTAAAAAAACCTCATGCAGTAACTTTATTGAGTCACGACCATTCTGCGTGAATCAAATCAGAATTGTCACAAGCTGCTACACTAGGCATTATAGGGTGAACAAAAACATTTATCCACATTGAAAGTATACAAAGTACAAGACGATATGTGTCGAATATGCAGCGAGGAAACAACAGCAACAGCAAAGTATAATAGGCCACGTTAAATGTTGTTTAATGATTTCGGTAGTTGTGAAATTCTGTCATGAAACTGCAAGACATAGCGGATAAGTGCCTAGCTCCTCTAAAGAGATCAAGCATTTCCTTTGAAGAAAAAGCAACTATAAAGATTAGTTTGGGGGATAGGCTCTAGTTGGCCGTAGCGATTTAGGAACATCATCATGCCTACTACTACTACTTCATCTTTATCAAGGAAAAATTTACAAAACTTTTATCATAAAAACAAAATATTCTTAAAATTATCCTAAATATCCATTTCAGAACATTATCTTAATCCAAACTTTAATCGTTTTGTGGTTATGGTTTTGTTTTTTTTTTGTTTTTTTATTTGCCAATGAATGTACTTTGTTTTGATCTGATTATAGAACATATAGGTAGTATAATTTTTAACAATGATGTTCTGATTTTTTAGGCCAGTAAATTTGAAGTTTACATAATGTTGTGTTTCTAAGTTTAGAGTAGGTATAATTATCATGCAAGTAAATTGGCATTATAATAAGTATAAAATACTCGTATTTGGATATCAATTATATAATTTAACATTTGTAATTATACATTTACATTTGTATGTATAACACAATGATATAATCATGATTTAAAAGGTTTCATGGCCATTGTTATTTAATATGAAGTTTTTAAAAATTTATTTTTATTTTGATTTAAAAAATTTTAATAAGAGGTTTAATTGGGTTTAGTTTGCAGTTGTTATTAATCATATTATTATCATATTGATTGGACCCTTTGAAGATGACTCCCTACTACTATAATCTTCAAATTTTATTGCATATAATTTTAGATTACATTCCAAATAATTATATAGTTTCATTTAATGGTTTTTTGTTTTATTATTAATATGTTATCGATAAATTTGAGTCTTACTCAATAATCCTAATTCATAATTAATTTTTATTTTGTTGAACTTAATTTATTGTGGTCAATATTTTTTGTTGTGTTTTGGCCCCCGTTGTTTGGGATGCCCCAGACTTCGCTGTAAATGTATTTGTCTCAATCTAACTGGAACATTTCGTGGCAATCATTATGTTGCTTTTTATTGTTGTATGTCAAGGTATGATAGATAGTATACGTATATAGTATGAATATAGAATAAGATTTCCAATATGCTTAATTTCGTAGCTGCTGGTTTCATTTATTGATGTAAAAACTATTAACATTAGCCATTACTAATGGTAATGGCTGAAAAAGCAACCAAATCTAATGGAAAGAAGTTTTGAATTTGGCACAGCAGTCCAGTAGATGGTAACATGGAAGGAGAGCTTTAATGTTGGCGCAGTAAGTTTTCTCCAAATACATGACTCAGAATCAGAAACTTGCACGTGAGTTTGAGGAAGTCAATTGCTTTGACTTTTTATACATATTGAATAAAATATAAAGTCAATATATTTATAGTTACTACTCCAGTAGCTCTTCAATATTATCATTTATCAGTGCTGTGTACTATTAAGTATTTCATCAATATTGTCCAAGTTAATTTTGTGTTGAAATGTTCGAATGTGAAATTGAGACTGATTTGTAATTGGGACTATTGTCTTAACCTTTGAGAAATATTTGCCAAAGTTATCCGATAGTATGGCTAATTTGTCTCTATTCGTTCCAAGATCAGAGCGTTCCCAATTTAAAATTATTTTGTTAATTTTATCAAGTAGAAGTTTATTTTAGTTTGTTGCGCCGAATTTCTGTGGCAGTGACGACTTTTTATATACTGCCTCCTTCGCCTTTATTTCCATTGATTTTTCATTAACGTCAGGGTGAATTATGCAGATGATTTATTATTCCAGTCGCATTTCAATTTACGGAGAGGGTGTTGTTTCTTTGTACTCTTAGGTGGACATGTTCCAAGTTCACAGCAGGCCGTCATTTAATTTGTGTTGAATAGATTTTTTACTTTTACATAGGTGCAAATATGTACATATTTTTGGAAGACGTCTCAACCCGTTCCAAGTCCAAGCATCCAGTGTAGTTATTTGTATTAGGATCTCCGATTTACTGTGAGTATACATACATATAAAAGACTATATGAATATCTATCTATGTTTTGTTTATTCTTATAAATAAATATCGCATATCTAGACTTTTAATTAAGGGTATATTGTTTATAAATTTTTAGTTTATTGAATTCGGTTAATAAATATGTATATATTTAAAAATAGTGAATAAATTAGCTATAATTCTATGTCCTCAGATATTGTATCTGTAATTTTAACACCTCTTACTGGAATTTCACTGGAATTCGAAATTACTGCTATAAAGTTTATGTTTTATTTTTTCATTCTTTTTGTTCCTGCACCTGACAAATTTCGGTCTCTTCACCTTTCACATTTTCTTTACCTATCGCCTCAGTCTCGCTATTACTCTTCACTTCCTCCTTTGGACTAAAATATATAACATTCGGCATTAAATGTTCCCCCGGGTCAGTCAAGTCTACATCTTGGCTAGCATCATTTTCATATTCAGTTTTTGGAGCTTTTGCTGTCTTCAATGGATTCCACTTTTCGGCAGCAAAAGATATCATATAGGATATGCTGCGTCTAGCGTCGCTACTACTTATACCCGCACTTTCACTACAGTTGCTACTACTATTGCTTTGAGCATCATCATTCGTTACACTATCGCCTGATTGCGCACCTGTCGGACATTTTTCGCCACGCACACAATTTCCCTCACATATATCCCTATTCAGCAACAGCTCCTGATAGTTGTCCAGCGCCGCTGAGCATTTCATGCGATCCAACTGCTCCAGTGCCTTGGATGGATAACGTTGCCGCAAACGATATCGCTCGTCGCCTAAGCGTGACTTTTCAAAGTCGTCCAATTGTGTCTGGAATCCCATATTTGGATTGGCAACTGCGCGTCCAGCGCGCACTACCTTCAGTGAGTCCTTCCAGTTGAGATTGGTGGCGGTCATTATATATGCAACGGCAACAGTGACCGAGCGAGACATGCCCGCCAAGCAGTGAATGAGTACGTTGCCCTCGCGCAGGCGGGCCGCGTGTATAAAATCATTACAAACTGAAAAATATTGCGAAAGATTTTGATCGGGCGTATCGGCAGCCATGATGCACAGATAATGTTTGTCCTGGGTGCGCGAAGAAGATGAAAAGAATCAAGTATTTATGCGAATTATATATTTATATGATGCGAATCAAGTTTTTATACCGGCAGCAGTCGCCTCGGGGTGTCATGTATTGCAATGATGTGTGTTATGTGGTACTTTTCCAGTTGCTGCTGATCTTTGGAGTCGCGATAATTGCCAACATAAAGTCCGGGTAAGACCTGCAAATATTTAAAATATAATTTCATTTTTAATTCAGAGCTGCAGCAAACATAAGAAAATACAAAATAGTAGAAAGTTGCTTTCCATGCCCATGTGCCAATCCATTTTTGTTGTGCATATATTTATTAAAATTCTAGATTATTCAAGTAATTGCCCGTTAATGATTCAAAATTTATTGGAAGCAAATTGCCAGCCGTAAAATATGAACTTTTCAGGAAGGAAACAACTGTTTTCTATTTCGGTTGTGTGTAATTGTATGAGCAATGTCGTATTGTAATTTGCATTAAGTTCACATTGGTTTTTGCAATGCAACCCTGTTCACGTTTCGATTCTTATTAATAGATGTCGCTGTTATCACACATGGGAAATACATATAAAAATAATACGAAACTCGTATATTTTAGTTGTTGTTTCTATATTAAAGTACAAAATAATGCATCAAGCTAAATAACTGTTGAAGCGAATGATGCCACAGTGTGTTTATTATTTAGAACCAATTATAAATATTTACATGTTTCGATGCAATTATCCGAAGAAATTTATTAACCGATAATTGCGCAGCTTACTCAATAATGTGGAATCATTTGCCGCAAAATAAAATGATATGCTCATTAAAAATGAGAACTACAGTTGATTAACAAGGGTAACTTAAGTCTGTTCCTTCATATTTCATTTATTAAAAGACAAATAACTAAAATAAAAAGAAATAAAAGAAATTCATTAAAAAATATAGAAAACCAGATCAATATTCAAGTTAAAGTCGAAAGGCTAGGGGCGAACTACAGTTGACTTAAAGAAAGAAGAAAGTGACACAAAAGGTTTTTTTTTTGGAAATTTTACAAATGACCCAATTAACCTTCGCACAGACGGCAATTTTTGTGTACGCTAAAGTCTATGAGGAAATATTTTTTTTCTCATATAAATTGTACTGAAATTTGTACATAAAATCATTTTCCGCATAATATCAGTTGGATTACTGTTCCACAGTGAAGTTTCTCTCCTTTTTGTTTATGAGGTTATCATGTTCAATGAATTCTAATGCAACCTTGCGTAAAAAAAAAGTTCTATAATGGAATCAGCTGGCTGGGAACCAAATCAGCTGACTACTAACTGCAGTTTCCATTCTTATAGAAAAAGCCAATATAAAAAGTACCTACCTATATCGTGTTTTATAAACAAAATGGAACAACAATCCAAAAACTTTGAATATCTTTCTGCAGCAGCTGTGTCGAGAGGTCATCTCGACTGAATTCAGATTCGCGCCCAACATTACATTTTGCTCTTACGTTCGCAAAAAGGGCAAGGCAGCAGTTTTACTGTCAACTTTACATCGAGACAAAACGTTTATCTTACCAAATGTGAAACCCGAGATTATTCAGTACTATAATTCTACAAAAGGTGGAGTAGATAGCATGGATAAGATGCTAAGTCAGTACACCACAAAGAGTCGGACTAATCTGTGACCACATGCAATGTTTTTTAACTTAGTGGATACTGCAGCTCTTGCGGCTTGGAACAGCAAACAATTCTGAAGGTCCTAATTGGGCCAAAAAAGGTCATAGACGTGAGTTCATCCAGACTTTAGGCCAGCCCTTATGTGAACCTCAAATAAAATCTAGAGCACAAGATCGAAGAGTAATGGCACATTTTCCCAACCATTTCATGCCTTGAACGAAGAAAATGAAGAATTCACGGCTGATGACAACGATGACCGTTATTACACTGGCTGAAAGAGCGTCAAAGGAGCGTGCATTTTATGTTACGAACTAAACAAGAAAACGTAACGTTTGCAGAAAATGCAAAAAACCAATTTGTGTAGAACATAGCTTTACGCAAACCAAATGTGAAAAATGCCATATGACATGAGTTACATATGTATTTATATAAACTAGTAAACAAAAACAATAAAATATTTAGATAAAACATAAATAATAAATCATACTACAATAATTTTATAGTTTTTATGTATTTTACTTCACATATTTCTAAACCTGCTATAACAAATCCATTAAAATTAATTTATTTACCCGGGTAAATACCGTTCACTTGTGTAAAAAAAAGTAAAAAAAATTATTTAAAATATAAAGGCATTTTTTAATAACTTTTTTTTCAAATATTCTAATATAAATCAAAAATTTAGTCACTGAGCTTGAACCGCATATTTGTAGGATGGGTACTTTTTCAGTTATTAATGAAAGAAAATTGAGATATTTACCCGGGTAAATACTTTACATGGGAAGGTTAACCGTTATTTTTATAAGACAGCGTTAACCGTTATTTTTACAAGACAGCGTTAACCGTTATTTTTACATGAGGCGTTGAGTACAAAAGTACAGACTTCATTGAAATTTATTTTGTGAGTAACTCAATTAAGCGGGGCACAATACTAAGCATGAAATTAAAGAATTTAATATAAGTACATTACCTTGTTCATTCCATTTCCCATATTGATTCATTTAAATTTTGTATAAACTCGTGCACAGAATGAAAAATACTTCTGCTAAACCGTCGTCGCCAATTGAAACTTGCTCTTAACTAGAAAGAAAATATTATAATTTTAAAAGTTAGTTAAATTTTAATACAAAAATTGGAAATAGCATTAATATAATTATATAAAATATTAGGTAAACGATATTTTTCGCAGTGCTTGAAAAATATGAAAATTAAGTTCGAATATTTTCAGTGAAATGAACTTGGATAATTTTTATTTATTTATTTTTTTTTGATACATTTAACACTCAGGGTGTGCCCCTATGAATGCAGAGCATTGTGTTGAATGGAAGGAAGATTGATACTTAGGTGAGAGGAAGAAGGAGGAAGAATGAGAGAGTGAACGTGATCACACAGGACACCGGTAAAGAGATAGGTTCGTTCCGGTTACGGGTTTGAAGGAAAGAGATCAAAATGAGTTTGACAATCGCACATGAGATTACATAATTACTAAAAAAAATAGTAATCTCTATGGTTTGCAACTTAGTTGTATCTCTGCGCGGTATTGCCCTTCTTTACTTTACTTACTTTTAATGGCACAACAGCTCATGGAGGGCCTAGGCCGAGCTTTTCGCATCCACTCATGTTGTGCGTGTTATATTTGTACATGAATGGAAGGGACCTACAGTTTTATGCCGAATCCGAATGGCGAAGTGAAAAGCTTTTCATAGGCAATTTCTACTCTTGTAGGTATGCCATTGCCTGCCGAGAGGTGGTGCCGTGTATAAATTTGGTTGTTGTTGCTTCTTTCCCCCCCCTGTGCCGAGATTTGAACCCCTGACACTCTGCGTAACAGTCCAACGCACTACCGCTACTCTACAGCGACCACAAATTAAGTAATAATAGCTGCAAATTAAGTAATAATAGCTGCGTTTTATTCGCCATGTACTATGTAGTTAATCAAGTACGAATAAAACGATCAAGGTATTAAATCTCTTCGAGCATCGAGCATTGTCATTCACAATGAACCAGCTCAATAACACTGGCAGCTGACGATAATCTTCCAGCTTATTTGTATGAGGCTCACACAAGCATAAGCAATTATCTTCTTAATTACTACAATATGCATACGAGTATGTATTTATTTGTGAACTCGTTCTTGTGCTCTATATAAAATTTTAAATTAATTTCTAGCTCATTACTTTTCTTCCGCGATCATTATTAACAGTTTACTGTAGTGTAGGTCTAGTTGTAGGTCGCCGTAGTGTAGTTGGTACTGCGCGGGCTTGCTGTGTAGTCCGGGGTTCAAATCTCGGCACATGCAAAAATCAAAAAGTAGCAAAACTAATTTTTCTACATGATAAGAAAATTTGTCCTCTTCACCGTTTAGATTCGTCATAAAACTGTAGCTATGCACTTTCCAGTCGAGTACAAATGAACACGCACAACATGATTGGATGCGAGAAGCTAGAGAAGAAAAAACAGTTATAGAAATGCCAGAGATGATAATCAACATGCTAGCTATATAACAGCTATAAATATATAAATATACCCGTTATCTCTGCATAACCATTGCCGCTAGTGACATACATATGTATACATAAATTTAAACGAGTGCCGAAAACTGCACATATTACCATATAATTGCGGTATTATTTCATTTTTTAAAAACAAGATTTGCGAGTGAATTGGGTCGAAAATATACCATATTATAATCTAGTTGGGGTGTTATTTCTTTTTTGGGGTTATTTTGTTTTTAGCTCCGTAAAACTAGACCCAACTACACAAATAACAATAAAGTTTTGGTGTTATTTAGTTTTTAGCTCCTTAAAACTGGACGCAACTTTAAGAAAGGGAAAATAAACCAACGAAAGTAAGCAACAAAACAAGATTTGCGAGTAAATTGGGTCGAAAATATACCATATCATAATCTAGTTGTGGTGTTATTTCTTTTTTGGGGTTATTTTGTTTTTAGCTCCGTAGTACTAGACCCAACTTAAGAAAGGGAAAATAAACCAACAAAAGTAAGCAACAAAACAAGATTTGCGAGTGAATTGGGTCAATAACTTTCCATATTATAATTTAGTTGTGGTGTTATTTCTTTTTTGGCTCCGAACAAACTGACCCAAACTTAACAATGGAAAAATAAACCAACAAAAGGAAATGAATGTAAGCAACCGAACAAGATTTAAGTGAATTGGGTCGAAAATATACCATATCATAATCTAGTTGTGGTGTTATTGCTTTTTTGGGGTTATTTTGTTTTTAGCTCCGTAAAACTAGACCCAACTAGAAAAATAACAATAAAGTTTTGGTGTTATTTTGTTTTTAGCTCCTTAAAACTGGACGCAACTTTAAGAAAGGAAAAACAAACCAAAAAAAGGAAATGAATGGTAAGTAACAAAATGAATTGGGTAAATAACTTACAATATTACAATGTAGTTGTGGTGTTATTTCTTTTTTGGCTCCGAACAATTTGACCCAAACCTAAAAAATGGAAAATAACCCAAAAAAAAAAAAAAAAAAAATGTTATGCAAGCTACCAACTAGATTTGCACATTGGGTGCTGATTTATGGAGCAGAACTCAGCAAAAATCACTTCTTATTGGAATTCGGAGAAGAAAATGGGACTGGATCGGCCAGTCCCATTCGTACAAGATGGACAAGAAGAAGCTATCTCAACCTATTAATGTACTTATAATATGTAAATTAAAATAGACGAGTATTTGATAGGGCTCCTTCTCTTTTCGTAACATATGATATTCATGACAATTGGTCAGAATTTATTTTTACTTGGATACGAACGGCGATTATTTATATTTTGATTTATAAATGATTATGCCAAATTGAAACCCCGGACATCTCTTCTGAGAAGGGAAGATTGACTTGTCTCCAACGACACTAAACAGAAGTTTGTCTCTAATATTTAATATCCTTGCATCTTCCGCTCTTAACAGAGCCTTCCAGCTAACTACCGATTCTTAAAGTTATGCATTGGGAGCTGTGCTAGAACAAGCCGGTAAGCCGATAGCATTTATCTCGCGCATCCTTTACAGGACCGAGTAAAAATATGCCACAAACAAGATAGAAATGTTGGCTATTATTTGGGCATATTCACTCAGAAATGATCTCTATGGCATAGCCAAGGTTGTGATTTATACAGACCACCAACCACTCACATTCGCGTTCAGTAAAAATAAAGAATAACACTAACACGGATAAAGAGATGGTAGGCGATTTTGGAAGAGTATAATTACGAACTCAAATATAAACCGGTGAAAACAAAGTGGACGATGCGGTATCACGACCTCAACAGGTGGCACACATAAATTTCCTATTTTATTTAATTTACATTCATATACTATATATATGCATACATAATATTTTAGCTGAACTTTGCCTGTGAAAGCGAGTTCTATTCTTTTTTATACAAAAGGTGTTTTCTCTTATATTCTGATCTTTACCGTTTCAGCTGCTTGTACACTCTCAGCATATACCTATATATATTATATATATATATATATGCAAACGGTATTTTACATTTGCAGCGATTCCCAAGCTTTTTCTGATGTTTATATGTTTATATGTGTAAATACATATTTGCAAACCTAGAAAGCACTTATACACCTTACCATGCGCAGCAGCCCTCAACAAACTATCAAAACCTTCAGGGTAACTACAGTATACTAATTATAACTGTAAGAGAGGTCGCTAATGAAATTAAAACTAATTTGAAAACAAAAAAGTGCCAGGTTTTGATCTTATCACAGCAGAGGTACTCAAAGAATTCCCACAAAAGGGTATCCAAAATTTAACAAACCTGTTTAACGCAACAATTAGCCTAACAAACGTTCCGTGTCTCTGGAAAATAGCCGAGGTGATTATGATACCCAAGCCAGGCAAAGAGCTGTCTAGTTTGTCATCATACAGGCCAATATCATTGCTCCCAATAATTTCAAAACTCGTCGAAAAGTTGTTACTAAAAAGAATAAAACCCATAATTGAAACCAAAAATATTATACCCACTCACCAATTTGGTTTTCGCGATAAGCATTCAACAATTGACCAAGTACACAGAATAACCGATATAATTGAAGATGCAATAGAACAAAAAAACCAAGTCTGCAAGGTTTGGCATGACAAGGTTTGGTCGACAAGGTTTGGCATGAGGGATTCAGTTGAAAAATAAATAAGTTTTTACCACAATCAATCTGCGACCTTATTGAGTCATGCTTAACCTAGCGTTACTTCCATGTAAAAGAAGATGATAGCTACCCAAATTTAAAGCAAATAAAGGCGGAGTACCACACGGAAACATCCTTGGCCCAGTTCTTTACTTGTTATATATAGGATTATTTTTTTGATACCTAGTTTTTGAAGTTAATATTACGGACAGTTCACGCATGATTTTTGACATAAGTCAAAGTAAAAAATGCTCAGTTTGGTTTGCCATTTCATCATGAATAGGCTTACGCCTGAACAGCTTTTGCAAATTATTGAAATTTACTATCAAAATTCGATCCGTTTTTTATCGCAAAATTGTCTTCAGCGACGAGGCTCGTTTTTGGCTCAATGGATACGTGAATAAGCAGAATTTCCGTATTTGGAGTGAAGACCAGACCAGCCAGAGGCAATTCAGCAACAGTTCAGCAGCTGTTTGGTGCTGGTCGGTTTATGGGCGGGCGGCATCATTGGGCCGTACTTCTTCAAAGACGATGAAGGCCACAACGTTACGGTCAATGGAGAAAGATACCGTTCGATGATAACACGCTTTTTTTTTTCCGAAAATGCAAGAATTGGGCTTGACCGACATGTGGTTCCAACAGGACGGTGCCATATGCTACATGCCACACTGCACGCGAAACCATGCATCAATTGAGAGGCGAATTTGGTGAGCAGTTAATCTCACGTTTTGGTGCAGTCAATTGGCCATCAAGATCGTGTGATTTGACCCCGTTAGACTATTTTTTGTGGGGCTATGTTAAGTCTCTTGTCTATATAGACAAGCCAAACACGATTGCTGCTTTGGAACATTGAACGCGTCATTGCTGAGATTCCGGCCGAAATGTGTGACAAAGTGTGCCAAAATTGGACCTTCAGAATGGATCACGTGAAGCGTAGCCGCTGGCAACATTTAGAAGCGGGCAACATTTAGCCGCTTTAAAAAGTAAATGGCAGGAATTGATTTATCGATCCAAATAAAAATTTCATTATCTTTTGTAAAATATATGAGTTTATTGGATTTTCAAAAAACCAAGCTCTTAAAAAATCACCCTTTACATTTGATTTACCACAACCACAAAATGCTACAATAGCAACTTTTGCTGATGATACGGCAATCTTAGCAACGGGTGATACAAAAAAGAAATCAACGGAAAAACTGTAAGAAGCTGTAAACTGCGTCGCAAATTGGACTAAAACTTGGCAAATCAAGCTTAACAACACAAAATCAATATATGTGGACTTCACTACAAAACAAATACAACATCATCAAGTACAAATTTTTAATTCTCAGATACCATACTCTAATAGGGCAAAATACCTAGATACATATGAATCTTGATGCGAAATTGCGCTGGAAGGAGCACATAAAGAAAAAACGAAAAGAGCTGGATATCAAAGTAAAAAAACTAAATTGGCTTATTGGTAGAAATTCAGTACTTTCTAGACGAAATAAACTCATGCTATACAACCAAGTATTAAAACCAGTATGGACGTATGGTTGTCAACTTTGGAGTTGCGCCAGCAGAACATTGACAGCAGAAATATTGACATAATACAACGATTCCAAAATAAAGCTCTCCGATACATCGTAGATGCTCCATGGTTCATTAGAAATGAAGCTCTTCACCGAGACCTGAACATAACCACTGTTAGAATTTAAATCGAAAAACACGCCACAAGCCACAAGAAGAGGCTCAGTCAACATGTTAACGAGGAAGCATCAAAGTTACTTGTTACAGAAGGACGAATAACAAGGCTAAAGCGGACGAGGCCCTTAGATTTGTTAAGGACATAGTATAAACTAAGTGATTTAATGAAAACAGCTTAGAATAACATTATAATTATATCCTTTTACATCCAAACTACTTGTTAGTCTTAAGAACTAGTTGTAGTGTAATGAAATGTGAATAACATAATAAACATTTCAATAATGAAAAAAAAAAAATTATTGCAAACGGTACGCTTTAATCGTGCAGTGGTTCCCAAAGGTTTTACACTCTTGAATATATTTCGTTTGCATGTCTTGTTATACTTTTTAACTATGTATAATAATGAGTTGCATTTATCCAAATTGTAAACTTAAGGTGTCTTGTTGGCTTTTCGATAGCCTCGCTCATAACAAGTGTCCTAGACTTTCCCGTAGAATTGTGGACATTATACATGAAGGAAGAGGTCATCGCTGGTCTTGTTTAAAGTGTTGATCGACTGAAGTTGAAATAAGTAAGATGACGACTAGGAACGAATTTAGGAAGATTGCTACGAAGTAGTCGATTCTTGACGACAAATATAAAACGTACGAAAAACTTTTTAACGAGTTAAAGTGCCCTCGCGATGTTAATAATTTAGTGCTGTCCATTAAGAATCGATACAATTTACGCACTTATTTAAACCCTGCGGATAAGAAAGCTAAGTGATCTCTTACCTCGTCTAGTGTCAACAAATGTTTCTCCGAAATGCTGTTCCCACCATTATTGATTTAATTTCAACTGAAAATCAAATTTTACCTTCATCTATCACTGAGTGTTCTATGCCAGTTCCAAAAAAGAAACTAACAGTAGGTGAGAATGTATGGATCCAGCTAAGAAAAGTAGTTGGTTGCTCCAAAAAAAAAAACTGATTTTATATCACGATTTTCTAATGACACTTCCATCTGTGACATAAATTGATGAAAGTGATGATCTTTCTTTTTATAATAGTTTAGTTTTTGAAAATGAAAGAAAAAAACACAGAAATTTTACAAAAGTGAGTGAAATTTTTATTTGGATCGATAAATCAATTCATGTCATTTACTTTTAAAGATAAATGTTGCCCGCGGCTACGCTTCAAGTGATCCATTCTGAAGTTCCAATTTTGGCACATTTTTCAAACATTTCGGCCGGAATCTCACAAATGACGCGTTCAATGTTGGCTTCCAAAGCAGTAAACGTGTTTGGCTTCTCCCTATAGGCAAGAGACTTAACATACCACAAAAAATAGTCTACCCGGGTCAAATCACACGATCTTGGTGGCCAATTGGCTGCATCAAAACGTTAGATTAACTGCTCAACAAACTCGTCTCTCCATTGATGAATGGTTTCGCGTGCAGTGTGCCATGTGGCATTTTCCTGTTGGAACTACATGTCGGCCGAGTACAATTTTAGCATTTTCAGCCAAAAAAGTGTTATAATCGAACAGTAACTTTCTCTATTGACCATAACGTTGCGGCCTTCAACGTCTTTGAAGAAGTACGGCCCAATGAAGCCACCTGCCCATAAGCCGCAGCAAAAATACCAATGCATTTTTCGGGATGCATTGATAGCTGCTGAATTACCTCTGGCAGGTCTTCACTCCAAATATGGCAATTCTGCTTATTCACGTATCCATTGAGCCAAAAATGAGCCTCGTCTCTAAATGGACGTAGCTTGCGAAACACTTTTATCACAGCGCATGAATTTTGATATACATTTCAATAATTCGCAAACGTTGTTCAGGCGCAAGTCTATTCATTATGAAATGGCAACCCAATTTGAGCATAAATCAAGTGACAGCTGTCAAAAAAAAAACAAACCCGGAAACCGTATTGCCCGATTGAAAACCACACTTCTGGAAAAAAAATAAATAAAAAACTTGATAACATTTTTTTTAATTTCTCATAAAATGCAGATATTCGTGTAGCGTACATAATTAAACAGTTATTATTACAGTACCCATCTCTTGTTCACATAATATAATCATCAAAACGAAGAAGCAGCATATAAAGAATTAAAATCATTAAATAAAACTAGTTTGTAAGGCCACGATTTGCAGAGATTGTTGTTTTTTTTAACCGAAATTATCGTCGATATTTTTAATAATCTCCAGGGCAAAAATTGTTCAATTGATATAATTTAGTTTCATACAAAATATTAAGGTGTAATATAAAACTACAAAAGTTTTTCTTATAAAAGAGAAGTGTGGTGGATTAATTAGCTTAATTAGATAATGCTGAGAGATGCCGTTACTTATGTCTTCTCTCTCTCATTTATAATTTACGAGTACTCCTGCTTAAGCAACGATTTTACCAACGATGAATGCAATGTGCAGTGTGAAAAATTTACTTCTAGATCTTCTGGAATAAGGATATAAGTACATAGTTACATTAATAAATGCAGGAACGCTATGTGGTGAAATTAATACTATTAGTGGTGTTAGACCCACTTTTCGAAACAGCTGTACGAGGTAGTGTGTAGGTGAGGGTGCATCGTAGTCACAATTGATTACGACTTTTTATGTTTGGTTTTTGAAAATCTGAGAAACATATTTTTTTTTTTTTACAGATTTGGGCATCCTTAGTGCACATTTACATACATCTCTTATTTTGCTATTGTTCGTGGTTACGCATATCTAACGGCAACTATGCTTAAACATTCTACCTTCCAGTCTAGCACTCATTTCAGACGTACACAAAAAGCAACATCGTACATCAAAACGCAAAAGGAAAAGGTGTGCGCAAATATTCTCGTGCATGAGGCTAGTGCTACTCTTGAAATTCTGAGGAAAAATAATAAAATTCACTGTAAAAAGTTTTGGCACAAGCGCTTATTTGAATACATATTAATTTATGTACAATATTAAGTACATATAAAAATATCAGTCGGTACCACAAGAAGATTTCGTGCGCCGTAACATTTTTGTATGGAAACTAAAATTTAATAAATATGCATGCAAAGAAAAAGTGTAGGTAAAAAGAAAACCTTGACAGAATTACATTTGAACGAATATAAGAAATATCTATATAGAAAATTGAATTTATAAAAACAAAAAAAAAATTAGAAAACAAAAAAAAATTTGAAAAAACTCGAGTCAAAATATTTTTTCAGTTGTTTCCCTTTGTGCAAAGGAAATGCAAAAATCTATTGTTTATTTTGTATGCACTTTTTCTTTCAATAAAAGTGATGGTCTCTCCAATTTCACTTCAGTTAAATTGCCTCGTTTTCCTTTATTTTGTTTGCGCACTTCCATTGTTATTTTGCTATTATTGTCATGGAAATTGAATTTTTTTTCAATGACGTCACAACTACACAACGATATGTGAGGCACCCCTTCTTTCTTTGTTGTGTTTGCTGACAACCTAAAAATATGCAATCGGCGAAAATTATTTGGCAACTATTAGAGTTTATGTCAATTACATTTTTCTGCATTTCACTGTGCATGTGTGTGTGTGTGTGTGTACATTTCTGCGCTATGGCAATATTTAAACTACCAAAATAATGTTAACAAGCATGCAGAGTAGCAACTATGCAACTATGTTTATTTATTACAGCCTACTTTTAGGAGCACAAGCAAAGGGTGGCTGCCGCACACAAAGTGCACAGCAGAAGTTTCATATTTATTGCTTTTCGTTGGGTCGTTAGGCGTTCGTTGTTGTTGTTACTTTCAAAGCTTTAAGCCAAGCATAAACAAATGTAAAATTATAAACATTTTGCTGCTGACTCAACAGTTTGTTGTTGACAGTTTTGCTTACTATTTTTTTGCTTGTTAGCTGCATACTTTCCTGTGCAAAACATAGCAACAAACACAAGAAAGCAAAGAGAATGAGATTTTTGTTGACTTTCTGCTGTGCATGTGTCAGTGTATTCATTTTATGTATGTGTAAACAAGTTGCAAGGATTTCAATACATTTGAACTTGACATTTTAAATGCTGAAGCGCTAATAAATAAATTGCATACATTTTTACATATAAATTGTAAGTGAAATTTACTACATAAAGGGTGTTTTTTTAGAAGTGTGGTTTTCAATCTGGCAATTTTTAAATTTTTCGGAGTTGGTCTTTTTGACAGCTGTCACTTGATTTATGCTCAGTTTGGTTTGCCATTTCATAATGAATAGATTTACTCCTGAACAACGTTTGCAAATCGTGCAAATTTATTACCAAAATAATGCTTCGATTCGCGCGATTTTTACAAGAACATTTTGTTCAGCGATGAAGCTCACTTTTGGTTGAATGGGTACGTTAATTAGCAAAATTGTCGCATTTGGAATGATCATAATCCACAACTCATTGTTGAGAATCCGTTACATCCTCAAAAAGTCACTGTTTGGTGTGATCTATGGGCAGAGGGAATCATTGGTCCATATTTCTTCAAAAAAGAAGCCGGTCATAATGTTACAGTCAATGGGGAACGCTATAGAGCCATGATTAATGACCTTTCCGTGCCTGAGTTGGAGGATGTTGATGTGGACGACCGATCTTTGGTTCCAACAAGACGGCGCTACATGCCATACAGCCAACGAAACAATCAATTTATTGAAGGAAACTTTTGGTGAGCGCATTATCTCGCGTCGTGGGCCTGTGGCGTGGCCTCCAAGATCGTGCGATTTAACACCGCTGGACTTTTTTTTGCGTAGGGTTATGTGAAGTCGCTTGTCTACGCAGATAAGCCCGAGACGATGGACGCCTTGTAAGAGAATATACGGCGCATTATTACTGACATACGGCCCCAATTGCTGCAAAAAGTGGTCGAAAATTGGGCCTCTCGGCTGGAATTTATTCGAACGAGCCGCGGCGCCACTTGCGCGAAATCGTTTTTAAAATATAATGGCAAATCCTTATCTTTATAATAAAGCTAAATTCTTGGCCATAACATTAAATTATATGCGTTTTATTTTTTCTGGAAAACCACACTTAAAAAAAACACCCTGTATATTTATGTTATTTTAGGCTGTCGAAATATTACACCTTTGTGGGTAATTTATTATTGCAAATATCACCTTGTTTTCTAGTGTTTCGAAGCTATAGGTAGTTTAAAATGAAATACTTAGTTGTAGGCTTTGTGAAAATCATGGGCGTGGCACCTTCCATACAATATTAATGCTCTTTTGCGTATAACTCCGGAATTATTTACAAAACAGAACTGAAATTTGGTACAAAGGCATTAGTTGGCATTGTCATGTTACAGCAATTAAGGGGGTATCGAAGAAGGGGTTCTGGAACATCCCATATAACATAAATTGTAAAATATCTCAGGAACTAAGATTTGATATGAAGTTATTGTTTGTTAATAGAAAAATATGGGTAGGCTTGCAAAAGTGGTCGTGGCACCTCTCATACAAACCTATTGCTTTTTAGGGTATAAAGGGTGATCCACCTAACATTTGCAGTTTTAATTACTGCCTATTTTGAGTGTGACCACTCTAATGTCATATGTATTATGACGAAAAATTATATTTATATTTGCGGTTAATGAAATGGGTCGATATATGCTTGAATAACGTTGGGAAATACTAAAAATTTACTTGCAAAATGGTGAATCTTTACCGAAAGTGTAAGAAAATTCCGTTACAAATTCGGTAGCAGACAAGCGCCTTCCACGCAATTTGTAGATCAATTTGTGAAACGTACGCTTGAAACTGCACACGTTTTTTGGATAGAATAAAACATCACGTTCTCGTACTCCTAGAGTACTCACAACTGCAGCTGGCGCCAGTTGATAAGGCCAAGTGCAGTCAGGTTGCCCTGCACCTGGTCTTCCCATCGGAGATTAGGACGTCTTCTGAATGTTCCTCCACCGAGGTTCGAATAAAACACCCTTCTAGCCGGAGCGCTTTCTTCCTTTCTTCCATTTGCTGCTGTTGCTCAGAGTTTGCAAGAAGAACCAACCACAACAATTCGCCATCGTTCTCAGGAATTGAACATTTCACGCGCTTCGGTTCGCTACTTGGGCTCTGGAACGCTTGGAAACTCATCTTCTCTGCCGAAGCTCACATTGATCTCGGTGGTTAAGGACGAAATTGGTATAGCCGGAAGGATTGTACTATCGAAAAACCACATTGAAAAAAATTATTCATTTCTTATTTACACCAAAATCAAATTTCAAATTATAAATGATCCACCCTGTATATCAGGAACCATTCACTGTACATACAGTACAGAGTTTCGGCACAATGACGTTTGTTGGCAATGTCATGATACAGAAATAATGTAGGTGGTATTGAATAAGGGGGTGGCGAACATAATATTAATAATAATAATACAGTATACTTTTAGGGTAATCTTTTTGAAATAAAATTGAAATCTGGCCCTCATTTCCGATCACTTGTGCCGCTATTAATTTTAGTTTTGTTAGAAGTTAATAATGCGAATTTAATGAAAAATTCTCAGATACATTTGGGTAATTTTGGCAGTGCAGCACAGCCGAGCTAGTTCAAACATAAATGCGCAGTGCGATGGAAAACTATTTAATGAATGACTTTCTGAAACGTCAAGTTACAAGCATTTAACTAAATATTATTGTCAAATGTTTATATTCATCAAAAATTCGTTCAAATTCATCACCAAATGTAATGTACATATGACGCAAGGGGTGTGGATATTGCCATCGGAATCTGTATCTAACCGAGGGTTAAGCTTTACTCAGTCTTACAGCCCTTTTTTTTTTGAGCACTTTTTCTTGTACTGCGTAATGCTGTTTTGTATTGTTGTTCGTTTCTCTATAATAATTAAAACAAAAACAAAAATTATCCAAAAGTATAATTTGGATCACAAATAAGTATATTAAATTGTTAAGTATCAGTGTAACTTTAGTATAGTTTAAACATACAAATTTAATTTTAACTTTGTTTTAGTCAATTAAGTATATAAATTTGCTGAATTTCTGTTGATTTTTTATAGAGGGTGTACCCTTTGTGTGTACTTTTATAAGTGAAATGTTGTACTGTTTTGGAATATCAAGCTATGTACTGTTTTGAGCTCCGAGAAAATTGATCACGATACTCATACGTTGTATGTAGCTACTTACTTACTTACTTAGCTGGCACTACAATCGATGATCGGTCTTGGCCGCCTCTATAAAGCTTCACCAGTCGTCTCTGATATGCGCGCGCTGGCGCCAGTTGATACGTTGTAGTTAACAAAGTTCTAAATCGAAGTTTCTTAAAGTTGAATTATAAATTTTCTTTAAACATTTTCAACTATGAAGAAAGTAAATTTCAACGGATATATCTTCCTTCCATCGAACATACAAAACAGCCACAATTCAATTACCAAACATATATACATAAATACATACACAAACGAACACACAAACGAACACACAAACAGCTTATGCATTTCTGCACACTTGAAACATTTTTACACCGTTAAAGCAATATCCATAAAAAACAGATTTTGTTCGTACAATTTTTGGAAAAAGGTAGAAACAACAAATTTACATGTAAAGCGTACCTACATATGCACATCCTCGTATGACGATAAAGTAAAAACAAACACTCACACACACGTACACATAAATTGTTGTTTTTGTTACTTTTGGAATGTTGGTAAATGCATTTTGAGGCATGCAATGTAGTTACGTAGATGTGGATGTGGCTGCTGTGACTGCTGTTGTTGATGACGAGGTGCCATTGAAGGCTTCTCATAAAAAGAATATGCCGCCATACACTGAAATGTATGTAGATGAACACATGCAAACACACACACACACACACATGCTTACATTAGGTACGTACTTGCACACAAACGCAGGTGTATTAGAGTATTGCATATTGCATTTTTATTTTTTCTTTACTTTTCATTTTCATTTTCATTGTGAATTTTAAAATGAACAATTTTTAACATTGCATTGATGCAAATTCCTTTTTTCTTTCTTGTTGATAGTTTTTGTGACGCATTTATCTTATGGAGTGCACAAGATAAAAACATGTGCATAAATTATTTTTCGCCTTTGTTTTCAATTAAGTTTTGTTTCAACGTTTTTGCTATTTGGCAAAATTCTTCTTTCCGGCGTAACAGACCAATAGGGGCCTGGGGCCTAGCTTTCCTTCTTGCGACTCGCTTAATTTTGGGAAACGCATACCACATTCCGATTTATCGCTCAATATCGCATGCGGTTGAGGAGACCCAGTTGCGTTCGTTGAGCTAATGTCCAAGAAACTGAGTTTTTTGGATAAATAAACAGCAAATTCCTTCCTTGCTCATCCTATTTTTAAGACAAGTAACCGAAAAAACACAAAAAAAGAACCCAAAAAAAAAATCCTTAAATCCAAACTAACCTCACGTGTCCATGAGTTTTAGAAAACTGAGATATCGCGGTGCTTTAGATGCTTAAAAAAAGTGATTATTCCATTGTTCAGAATATCATGAGTTGATTCTGCTATATTTATGAGGTTAATTTGAGAATCGGAAACGCATTTTCATTAGGGATTACTTTTACTTTACTTTTAATAGCACAACAGCCCATGGAGGGCCTAGGTCGAGCTTTTCGCTTTGCGCATCCACTCATGTTGTGCGTGTTATATTTGTACATGAATGGAAGGGACCTACCAGTTTAATGCCGAATCCGAACGGCGAAGTGAAAAGCTTCTCATAGGCAATTTTTACTCTTGTAGGTTTGCCATTGTTTGCCAAGAGGTGGTGCCGTGTAGAAAAATTATTTTTTCTACTTTTGATTTTGCCTGTGCCGAGATTCGAACCCCGGACACTCTGCGTAGCAGTTCAACGCAATATCACTAGACCATTCATTAGGAATTACGTGCATTATATTTAGCTCTTTTTGCGAGACCCCACTCCATGGTTAATTGTGGACCACTGTCGAGTGATGCCTTCTTTAGTTGGGCTCTCGAAAAATCTTAAGCAATCACTACATAACTATAAGATTCTATGTTATCTTCTGTTGTTTCTACAAGGCTTTCGCTACTTGAAACCGAATCGGATAATTCAACAATATTAGTAGGTACCAAATATGTAGCTTCTTTGAAAAATTCTTACCTCCTATTCGGTTTAATGTGGGTTTTCGGAGAATAAATTAAAAGTTATCATCTATTGAAAAACTTCCAGAACTTAAAAATATAGAATATCGAATAGAGCTGCTATTATTATTTACTTAACACAGCGAAAGTTGTTGTCTAAAATGTTTTTTTTTTTACTTGAACTATTTGAAAAACCGACTTAAAAAACCGATTTTCGGATACCCGAACCGATTTCTTTAGATTGCTTTATAAAAAAGGAAAAATTAACAGACGAATAAAAAAATCCTTATACACGCTTCAAAACTAGATCGTCATGTTTTGAGTTGGAGAGAATGGTAGCGAAAAGAGTTGCAACATTATGATCAAGTCTTGAACCGAGTGAATGGGGACTTAATAGCGAAAAGGAAAGTACCAAGTCAAAAAACTTTCGGGGTTTTACTAATTCGTGTAAGATATGAAGTGAAGAAGCGAGAAACTGGAATCAGATTAGGCTGTTACCATATAACTGAAGATCCTTTACGCAAATATTTCGCCTAAGCTTTTATCATAACACAACTCATGGTTGAAGATTAAAAACTCCGCTGATAGAGAATATTCCACTGTGACGCATTTAACATAATTCTACAGAAGAGTTTAAAAGAAAATAGGATGCAAAATTAGAGTACTTATTTTCTAACAAAAAAAGATCAGCACTGACGACATGAAATTGTATTTTTTACTGCAAAATATGTATTTATTTTTGCTGCACAATTTACTGAATATGCTTATACATATAGTATATAGGCATATGTGTACATATGTACTTACATAAGTATGAAAGTAAGTACGTAAGAATATTTGAAGGCGTTTTTTTTTTGCTATCACTCTGCTACTTGTTTTGCTACAACTAAGCAGCAATTCCGCTCTGTAATGCTACTACAGAATTGTTATTGTGTTTACGTTGTCATGTGGAAAAAATGCAAACATACATACAAACATACATATTTACTCGACAGTGAAATTTTTACAACAAAGTAAATACATTTTTTATGATAGAAATAAAAGAAGAATAGCTGTGCCGCTGAGTTTGAGGCATAGTGGGAGGCATAGGCAACGGATGAATAAAAGAGACCGGCAAAGAATTCCAAAGCACGACATAAATAGTACTGTGCAAACTTTAAGCATGACCTTATATGAGCAGAGGTTAAGCTCCTGGGAGTATACTTACTACATATAAGTAAATACAATAACATTCTATGTGAACATTGTGTTTACTCTGACGGAGCATTTGTGCAGTTGTTGCACTGATTTGCATTTATGCAATGTTAATACAAATTCTTTTAGCAAAAGATATGCAAAAACAAGAGGCAATGTAATTATTTCAGTTGATAAAAATTACATAAAGAAGAATACTTATGAATGTACATATGTTGCTCTTGAAAGTAACCCATTATTTTACATCACTTGGCAGAATATGTACATAGATTTGATCTAATTTGCAATTTTCTCTCATATATGGATTATATAGCAACATGTTGGTATTCTCTTGAAGTGTAATACTAAAAGATTTCCGTTTTTAATACTCATGAGATCTAGCCAGAGTAAATCTAGCCAAATCAAATTATTTTGTGCAGTGCCTTGAAAATGGTGAAATTATATTAAAGTTTCGGTTGAGGCTTAATCTAATAAATAAAATTTACTTTTCAAATCAATTTAATTGAATTTATGTGTATGCTTATGTGTGAGTACGAGTATCACTGCTCAACTGGTTTTTTAATCATTGATGGGAAAGAGGAAAATCTCCTCTATGCAACTTCTTGTTTTTTCCCATAAGAAATAAAAGTTTTCCTTCACTTGCATAAATTTGCATATGAACGTCAATATGCAAGTATGCATTAGTGTTTGTGCTTTTATCTGTGTGTGAGTGTGTGCGGATGTTGGTATTAATTTGTATTAATCAAATAAACGAGCAGCAGCAGGCAGAAATTGCAAATGCGAAAAGTTGATTACAAAGCGCCTACAAGTATGCAAATGAAAAGACTTGCAAAACTCGAACACAAACACATTTCGTATTTGTGTGTGTGTGTGTGTGTGCGTAACAGTGCGAAATTCGTTGTGTGAAATTTGAAATTCAAAACAATTTTAGCGTTATTTCCGTTGATTTTTCCACAGCTCAACAAAAACAACAATGAAATTTCCACACTGTTGAAACTGAATTGCATTTGTTTTTACTGTTTTATTATCATTCGCTATTAGGTTTCATTCATTCTTAACTTGCATGCATAAGACTTTCCTTAACGTATTCGCATTTGTATACATAAGGCAAAGTGAATGCATTTTTTTAACGCAATTTTATTTGAAAGTTTTCCAAACATTGAAGTGTAAGTGAAGAATTTAAATTAAGCAGCAAAAGTTTTACTAATTGAAAGTGGAAGTTTTCGATTTAGGTTTGATTGAAGCCAATAAATTTGTGTAATGAATATAATTGAATACGTAAGCTTTCTACTAATAACGAAAAAGCAAACAACAAAAAAACTTTAAAACAGCATCACTGAAATGATTGTAAAATTTTAACGATATTTTTCGAAAACTTAAAGTTTTCTATCAGAAACACAAGTGCAATTAAATTAGTACAACCTTCGTGTGCCATTTGCCAAGTAAAAACCCCTTAAGATAAAAAAGTACGTAAATTGCGAAATATTGCCAGCATTTGCAGTTTCTAAAAATTCTAAGCTCATTCATTACTTCTTATTTGTTTTATTCACAAATTCACAATCGCCTGTAAAAGTTCGCATCTTTTTGTTCCTTTTTACTTTCTACATTGTACATGTTTGAATGCAACTGAGTATCTATTGCATACTTGTGCAGGTGCAACATTCAAGTGTTCTACATTAAATTTTCAAATTAACAAAGCTTATACAGTTTTACCGAACGTGCTCTATCAGTAAATCTGATTGAAATGAGAACTGGTGAAATAGCTAAATTTTTTTTACCTTTAATTGATGCTGATGTCAACAAGGATTGTTCAACACCGTTACCAATACTTTCCAAATGAGTACTCAGATGAGTAGTTCGACAATACAGGTATAAAGCTCCCAATAAAACATTTGTGTTGGTATAAGAGCTACTTATAGTCTTTTTAGTTTTTCGTTACCGGTAACATGCCGGTTCTTTTCGATTTCAATCCCTGCTTTATAACGAAGAGATCAATTTAATGCCAGTCTGGTGATTTGAAGATGTTGCACAAAGGGTTTCATGGCGATAATTTGTGAAGTGTTTGTAATTTTTACTAAATTTCTAAAAAAATTTTATTTCTGCACGGATATACTTACTTTACTTACTTTTAGTGGCACAACAGCCCATGGAGGGCCTAGGCCGAGCTTTTCGCTTTTCGCATCCACTCATTTTGTGCGTGTTATAATATTTGTACATGAATGGAAGGGACCTACAGTTTAATGCCGAATCCGAACGGCGAAGTGAAAAACTTTTCATAGCAATTTTTACTCTTGTAGGTTTGCCATTGTTTGCCAAGTGGTGATGCCGTGTAGAAAAATTATTTTTTCTACTTTTTGATTTTGCCTGTGCCGAGATTCGAACCCCGGACACAGTTTGCAACGCACTACCACTACTCTACAGCGACCACTATTCCTCAGAATAGATTCAAAAGTTCACTATAGTTTATTACGGAAAATTGTCTCAGATCATCGAAAAATACTTTACCCTATAGAAGAATTCTTATAATTCTAAAGGCCAGGACATTAACATAGTAAGTAAATGCTCGTCGGTTTCCCGTACATTGACTTCGTTGTAGCTGCTTACGTTAAAGGTCATGAATTAGATAGTACTGGGCAGTGGCCTGTACTGCCACCAATTAATCTGATTGCATCAATTCAGGCGCTAGTAAGGTAAATTTTCGTTTATTAGAGGATTATTAGAGAGCCAGAACGTTGTGTCTATTTGCGTGTGTCTAAGGTCCAACAAGATAGATACATAAAATGTTTTCGGATATTGCTGTGAACCTCCTCTGCCTTGCAAGTGGATCGGTCTTTTTTGCTCAACACTTCTATGACACGAAATCTGGGTAAGACTTATGTCCGGTATACCTCTCTAGTTTAGATAGTACTGCAAGACAGATTTGCGTTTATATGCAGCATAGCTTAACAATTGATTGGCTCTTTGGTAGAACTCTGCCTGGAAGACACTAGCTGTGCTTAGGAAACGGAGTAAGATATTTTTAGGTAGGCTGACCTAAATATAGGTATCTTCCCGACGGTGTGGAAATTTATATCAAATTGTTTATTGTAATTGTAACTTTTCCAGCCGTGCACAACAGAATAGGAAATCTCTACT
Source organism: Palloptera scutellata (assembly GCA_958295655.1). Lineage (NCBI taxonomy): Eukaryota > Metazoa > Arthropoda > Insecta > Diptera > Pallopteridae > Palloptera > Palloptera scutellata. Next base: position 44,488,151 of record OY282449.1, on the reverse strand, counting down.
AGGTTGACCTAAGTCTAAACATGCTATTTTTTGTTGATTATTTAATAAACCAAAATCATCAGCATGTTCATTACAGCCAGCAGTGGGACATAATCTCATTGCAGCTACAATTTAATTCTGAGAATTCTGGCTAGTTTTTTCTACTTAAAAGAGCTCGACATCAGGCTATTGTTTGTATATAAAAGTAAACCGGTAGCCGGATAGCCGGATAACCAATTTTATTTATAAGAACATTAAACTAAGTAACTGAACATGTCGGTATAACTGCCAAAAGTGATTGGTTCTTCAGTTTTTCATGAAGTTAAGGGAAATTCAACAATCGTCATTGTCAACAATATGTTAATATCATTAGATCGTTATAATTGAACTTCACTGTAACAATGGTAACAATGGTAAACTCATATTTCTGATAATAGATTTGAATTTCTGCTCATATAAATCGACTATATTGTGTTTATTTCTAATGAGCATATACTTAAATAACAATTATAGGTATATAATATGGTATAAGTATGTATGTATTTAAGTGCTGCATATTGAAATTAGAAACTTTTTCATGTGATAATTACCAACTCGTACATAATTGATGCTATGAGATATGATTTTCTTTTTTCTATATCTTTCCTCATTCCGTATCTAGTAGATAATAAAATAGCAATTTCAAAATAAACATAAATTAATTTAATGTATTTAAACAGGCTTAATGAGCGTTAGGTTTACCAGAGAGAATAACAACAATGTATATAGAACAGGCAGATCAGACCAATTTTTCGGAACCATCCACCTTTCTTCTTGAGTAATTTAACTAAATTTAGTCAAACTAATAAGAAAAACTGTAGTCGCTGTGGCGTAGTGGTAATGCGTTGGACTGCTACGCAGAGTGTCCGGGGTTCGAATCTCGGCACAGGCAAAATCAAAAAGAAAAAAAAGTAATTTTTCTACACGGCACCACCTCTTGGCAGGCAATGACAAACTTACAAGAGTAAAAATTGCCTATGAAAAGCTTTTCACTTCGCCGTTCGAATTCGGCATTAAACTGTAGGTCCCTTCCATTCATGTGCAAATATTATAACACGCACAAAATGAGTGGATGCGAAAAGCGAAAAGCTCGGCCTAGGCCCTCCATGGGCTGTCGTGCCATTAAAAGTAAAGTAAGTAATAAGAAAAACTTGATGTTCGATTGATTTTTTACATTTCAGAAAGCACGTTTTTTTTTTAAGATTTACATAAAAAAAAGTCAAAGGTTTTCAAGGCTGAAGGTAAAGCCACCTCATAAATAAACCACCTTATATTTTACAATGCTGGCACGCTGTCAAAAGTTAAACCAATTTGGATGAACTTTCCCAATGTATAATCTCACCGTTTTAAATTGGATAGAATAACGTGAAAATGAAAGTGAAAGCGAAATAACTTAATATCGGTAGATATTGATTGCCTTTGATTGATATTATGTAGTGTCGGTAGCTGCCCGTTACTCCTTTATTCACTTTCGTAAAAGAAACCCATATCCTTTGATATCATGTAAGTATTTGTCGAATCTTTTCGTGGTGCTGTCACATTTGAAAGTGACAAATCAATCCGCTTTAAGTACATGTATACCAACGAAACCATAACGTAATCAAAAATCAGCAACTTTCTTACACACATATAATCGTAATTTATCTACATGTAGCTACACATACAAAATCAGCAAAAAAGAGAGTATCAGAATGTAGCAATAGTTTGCAAGTAGTCCATGTATGTCCATGTATGTCTTATCTATGTTCTAAGCAAACAACCAACGTAATGTGCTTAGCCTCCCCCCGTCCCCCGTTTCCCATTCAAAGCGAAGCAAACAAGCATACGCTCGTTGTACGTGGACACACATCTACATCTACAGTGTAACAGCATGCTATAAAGCAGATACTGACACACGGCGCTACATGCGATCATAGTGGACACTGATAAACTGAAGTTCATTGTGGTAAAGGCATAACACTTGCCACAATGGCTGTCTACTTATGTCTTTATCGGTGTCCTGTGTGATTACATTCCCTCTCTCAATCTTCTTTCCATTCTACACAATGCTCTGCATTCACAGGGGTACACCCTGTGTGTTGAATTAATCAATAAAATAAAAATAAACATTTTTCCATTGGAAACACTCCACGTGAGCTGAATTTCCGGAAAACATGTATCAACTTTTACTTGGTTTAGCGGCAATGAAATGCTTAATTTTCCCAAATATCGAAATGTTTGTGATGCCATTCGATATATCTTACTGAGGTCTTTTCAATAAGCCCTTCTTTTTAAGATAATCAGATTTAAAAAAATTTCCGATATAAAGGGTAATTTTTTGCTACTTAGTTTTTGACGTTTGTTTAAGCCACCCTAATGCAGCTTTTCTTTCTATTCATTTTCTCTATCCTTGTTTCTTTTCGATCTATTTCTTTTCCTGCTATTGCTTTCTCAAAGTTCTTCTCTAGAACACTTTCACACCGGTCGGTTGGGCTCTTCAATATATTTATTGTACAATTTTTCCGTCCAATAAATTTGTTAATCTTTTTTAATTAAAAATACATATTCCTTGTGTTTTGATATACTTATATATGATTCACTTCTGAATTAAACAACGTTTTCATTTCTGACAGTTCACGCGTGATTCTTGACATGTGTCAAAGTAAAAAATGCACAATTTGGTTTGCCATTTCATCATGAATAGACTTACGCCTGAACAACGCTTGTAAATTATTGAAATTTGTTATCAAAATTCGTGCTCTGTGAAAAATGTGTTTCGCAAGCTACGAAAAGCTCAGCGACGGGGCTCATTTTTGGTTCAATGGATACGTGAATAAGCAGAATTGCTGTATTTGGAGTGAAGACCAGACCAGCCAGAGGCAATTCAGCAGCAACCAATGCATCCCGAAAAATGCACCGTTTGGTGCTGTTCGGTTTATATGCGAGCGGCATCATTGGGTCGTACTTCTTCAAAGACGATGAATGCCGCAACGTTACGGTCAATGGAGAAAGGTACCGTTCGATGATAACAGACCTTTTTTTTTGCTGAAAATGCAAGAATTGGACTTGGCCAACATGTGGTTCCAACAGTACGGTGCCAAATTTCACATGCCATACTGCACGCGAAACCAAAACCATGCATTGAGAGTCGAATTTGGTGAGCAGTTATTCTCACGTTTTGATGCAGCCAATTGGCCACCAAGATCGTGTGATTTTACCTCGTTAGACTATTTATTGTGGGGCTATGTTAAGTCTCTTGTCTATAGGGACAAGCCAAATACGATTGCTGCTTTGGAAGCCAACATTGAACGCGTCATTGGTGAGATTCCCACCGAAATGTATGAAAAAGTGTGCCAAAATTGGGCATTCAGAATGCAAAATTTGAAGCGTAGCCGTGGGCAACATTTAAGTGAAAGTAAATGGCAGGAATTGATTTATTGATCCAAAGAAAAATTCCATTCACTTTTGTAAAATTTCTGTATTTTTCTTTAAAAACCAAGCTTATAAAAATCACCTTTTTATGAACGAAAATCACATATCAAAATTTCTCTTTAAAAAATTTTATTTTTTTGAAGGTACAATTTTTCACACCATCCACCTCACGAGGAGTTTTTGTAATCGAAAAACGATTTCTAGCGTTAGACTTCCAATGACCCAATGTACCAATTGCGTTAGCAAAACTTGAACCTTTCTCCCGCATAGCTAGAGTAAAAATTCATCTCAAATCCTTATGTGACTATTTGTAGGCGAACGCAGGGAAGTTTTTCGGGATTCAAACACTTCCAGTTTTTTTTTTTTTTTTATTATTCCTAAAGAAGATTTTAATAATAGACATTATCACATTCAATTTATTTTGTGCAATTGAAATATTTATTTACTTGAGGGGTAAGGGCGAAATAAAATTACACGTAAGTTGTAGAGTACATGTCTGTGGGTGTACTATTTATAAATATCTACTGAGTACTCTTGTAAAATTCTGTAGAAAATTTCTTTGAAATCGTAATAAGAAGAGAGTAGATGAAGAACTGGAATTTTAATATTTGTAGTTCCTGGAAAATGCAAAGCGTAAATAGCATTTACGTTTCGTTGCAATTCGAAGGATTAAAATGTGTATAATTTGCGAGAAAACATGTGAATGACACAAATAGCTAAAATTGAAGCAGAAAATCCAGTTAACCTTGAGTTGAGGAAATTGCCACAGCTTTCACAATAAGTACGCATTTTCAAGAGCATAAGTGATCACAAAACACGTACTAAGTACATGAGTTTATTAGATAAGAGCTGCATCTACGTTTTGGTTATCAATCTTGTCTGCTATAAGATTCTTCTTCTTCTTCTCCTTCTCATTCTTTAATTGCTCAGCAGCTAATGGAGGGCCTAGGCCGAATTTTTAAGAAACAAGTTTCGTTGATTGGCAAAGAGATATAATACTTAAAGAGAATCGGAACAATTATACAAAATTATACAATTCAAAAATCAAAAGTTGTTATCTTAAATATTCCTGAGATGAGGGAAAAAAGTGAAGAAGAAGAAGAAGAAGTGGAACCATAATTTAAACAATAAGTTATACGTATGACCCACGGCTGTGGCTAGAATTCAACTTTTTGGGGCAGTTGATTTGCTCTTTAGAAAAAATATTTTTTAATAGTTACATAGTAACTTTACATAGTGGCCGTGCGTTGGACTGATACACAGAGTGTCCGGGGTTCGAATCTCGGCACAGGCAAAATCAAAAAGTAGAAAAAATAATTTTTCTACACGGCACCACCTCTTGGCAGGCAATGGCAAACCTACAAGAGTAAAAATTGCTATGAAAAGCTTTTCACTTCGCCGTTCGGATTCGGCATTAAACTGTAGGTCCCTTCCATTCATGTACAAATATAACACGCACAACATGAGTGGATGCGAAAAGTTCGGCCTAGGCCCTCCATGGGTTGTTGTGCCATTAAAAGTAAAGTAAGTAAAGTAACTTTACATAGTAAAACTAATCATTAATAATTTTCGACTGTTAAAAAACAAAAACTTCTTTCAATTCAAATGATATTCGGTTGATGCGATCACAATTTCCAAGCCTCAACTTTCATTTTCAAAGCAATTTCAATGCAGCAGTGAGTGGGAAATCGTAGAAAATTAAGATGAGAGACATCGAAGAGGATCGGAGTATGTTACTCTGTGTACGAATTGTGCAAATAAATTTAATTTACTAAGCCATAAAATAAAGCGAAAGCAAAGAAAAGTGAAGTAAACATTTTCAACTAAAGTTTCTTTAATTCGAAAGTTTTTCGTTTCCTTCGATAAAAGTTTTCCTTGCCCATTTCATTTAATTAGTCCCTTCATTAAATATCTCGAATTTTGTTAATTTTTTCTCCTTCACATTTCAATATTACGGCCATTGTGATTACATTTTCATCATTTAATATCTTGGCGAACAAAAAAGTTCATCCCTTTTCTTCATTTATGAGGTTTTTTTATTTTTTTGCTTGTTTGTTTGCCTCAATCATTTGCATGATTTTGATGGCATTGTTTGGCACTGACTTTACCATATAGTGAAATGTTTTTTCTTTTGTTTTTCAATTTTTTACGCTTCCGTTTTTTTTTTTCTGCAGTATTTTTTTCTACAGCAAATTTCCATAATGGCGGTTTTTAATTATGCAAAAATCATTACAATTGTTGGCAGAATGCAGCTACATCGCATAGTAAAAAAAAGGTTTAATGTGTTTCAATAGAAATTTTGCCGTTTACGGAAACATTCAGGGATTCTGTGAACTTTTTGGTTTTGCTCAAAATGCACATAATTAACGTTCTTTCTTCTCATTCACTTAAGAAATGCTTTGCTTTCGAAGCAAAGTTAGTAATAATAAGTTGTAATTTGAGTTCAACTTTCGTTAGTGTAAAACTAAATACATATTTTCGTTCATGAAATTGTAAGTGAGTAAGGTTAGTAATTCTGGATGCACACACAAATCCCACTTTGATTAAAACACAAAAATTATAAATTTTCAGGTTTCAATATTAATATTTATTAATATTTTAATATTTTCAATATTAAAGATATTTCGTATAAAGAGTACGAAGTTTGCCTTGTAAGCCACTGCATCTTAAGTCTTTCAGTCTTTAAATGATAAAATCTCGAAAGTAGAATTTTGTTGTATGTAAAGTGATTATAGTCACCCTGTGACGTTCTGAATTGTATTTGTTTCGTTTTGTGTTATGAATGTGCTTCGGTGTGCGAGTAAAGAAGAAGGTGTGAAAGCAGGAACAATAAAATACAGTAAAGAAACTGTAATACAGTCAACAAATAAAGAGTCATTGCGTCTTGGATGTCACTGTTGACAATTATACTTTTGAGAATAACGCTCTAAGTCCCTCATTCTACCCGTCCTAATATATGGCGTCGAGACGTTGACATTGACCATCAATGATGAGAGGCTAGAAGCGTTCGAGAGGAAGATACTCCTTAAGATCTACGGTCCAGTATGCGTGGACGACGTGTATCGAATAAGATGGAAGGATGAGCTGTTTGCCGACACTGACATAGTCAAGCGCATAAAAATCGAACGGATTTGCTGGCTGGGTCATGTTCCATTCATGTACAAATATAACACGCACAACATGAATGGATGCGAATAGCTCGGCCCAGGCCCTCCATGGGCTGTTGTGCCATTAAAAGTAAAGTAAAGTAAAGTCATGTTGAGCGAATTGAAGAAAGCGGTCCGGCTAGAAGGGTGTTTTATTTGAGCCACGGTGAAGGAACACGCAGAAGAGGACGCCCTAATTAATGTTGGAAAGGCCCGGTACAGGGCGACCTGACTATACTTGGCCTTATCAACTCTGGTGCCAGCGAGCGCATAGCAGAGGCGACAGAGCCGGCTAAAACCGATCATCGGTTGTAGTGCCACCTAAGTATATAGTAAGTAAGTAAGTAAAGACCTTGCTACATGCGGTCATAGTCGACATTGATAAACTAAAAAAAAAAAAAGAAGTTAATTGTGGTAAAGGCATAACACTTGCCGCAGTGGCTGTCTATCTGTTTATCAGTGTCCTGTGATTGCATTCCCTCTCCTTATTCCTGCACCTATCAATTATCCTTCCAATTAACACAATGCTCTGCACTCATAGGGGTACAGCCTAAGTGTTGAATATATACAAAAAAAAATACATATATTTTTTATTAAATAATATATACGTTATACACATTAAATTACTACAAATTGTCAGTTTAAATTATCTTACGTTAGAAAAATGAATTCAATGAACTTCAATTTCAATTTATTACAAAGTTAAATCAGCTTCGTTATTTAAATATAAGCGTCAATAAAGTGACGTTATGTCTAAGTTTGCTGTATGGATATTCTACATAGCATCCGACATTGTAATCATATTTCATTCTAAAGCTATTATTTTGCTAAACATTTCCTTTCAGGATGAACTAATGGCCACGTTCGGTGCCTGAGACATAAAATCCGATATCATAAGTACCATTAACGAGCTCTGGAGTATTCGGCTAAACATTTTAATGCCTTTCATATCGAAACTACTTTACCGAAAAAGCACTTACATATATTACAACTTATAAAAGGTTAAGGCTTTTTTAAGTAATTAATCATCCGAAAAAATGTCAACAAAATCATAGCGTTTGTTGTTTCGCTAGTGTCTTTAACCTTCAGCTTCGGACTCAGACCATTGCACTCCTCTGTTGACCATATTTATACGCTTTGGAATCGAAGCTTGGATATAAGAAGGTCTCCCTTATACTAATTTTTCTTGAACTTTGAACGGACTTACAAAACGATTGAAAGAAGCACAATTTGTGACGCACTAAGTGGCTGCAGGGTTATTTACGAATTTATCTAAGTCATACAAGACTCACACAGAAAAATGCGAAATTTACCCAACAAACTGAGAAAATTGTTAAAAATAGATATGTACATTGGATACTGTGTAGAAATATTGTAGGTTTGTACCCAATACAATTCAACCATTTACAACTAAATTAAATTACTTTTTCTTGTATTGCAACATCGGTTTGAAAATAGACCAAAGTCTAATTTTTGGGTCAATATTTTTCTCAGTGCTCTCCAGGCTAAAGTAGGCTTATATACAGTCAGAACTGATCTTTAGGGTATGTTCTCTTTTATATTCAACTCTAGATTGGTCAATAAATATTCCAATCTCCTGCAAACATGTCATTGCTAAACAAAGTTACTTTTCTTTGTTGGTAGCAATTACTTCTCAAATTGATTTGATATTGATTTATGTAACTATTAACTATATAATTGGTTGAACGGTATATCAGGTTCGAATTAATGAACAAATTGCAAATAAAATGCTTGCTTTTGTACATGAAAAAGGATCACTCCAACAGCACATTGTGAATCGTTTAGTTTTGAGGGACGGGATAAACTTTGCAACTGAACGATACTAGTAACTAAATACATACCCTGTAGGGCCAAAACAATCTAGTCTACTAAATTCACTATTTTTTCAAATAGTGAAAAAATAAATACACCTAGTTTCTAAAGTGATTAAACAGAAATGCATTGATCAACCATTTTCATAATATTTTTCAGTGAAAATCTACTTTACAATATTTTTCACTTATACCAATTATGAAATATTGCAAAGATTACTAATGAACATAAAAAATACATAATTTCCAGAAAATTTTTAAAAATATATACATTTTTTCCATATTACAAATATTTTTTTTGGTCATGTTCAATTTTTTTATAATGCAATTTATTGGTTATTTTATGTAGTAATTAGTCTTCGTACAACAAAAAATAATTTCAAATTACAGGTACTAGTCACGAACGGAAAAATGTCTTTAACTTAACTATAGACAGCTGGTTATAAAACTGAAACAATTCGATTGGTCTTCAAACTATTTAAAAAACATCAATCTTTCACCTAGTTGAAATTTCATTTGTTTATAAACTATTCCAAAAACCACTATCTACCAACTAGTTGAAAACATATGTAAACTTGGACAATTGACTTGTGCCTAGGACCACACAATGTTAAATAAACCAGTTCGCGATGAGGAAAGTCATCAAATGTCGGACCAGTTTGGGTGTTCAGTTCAGTTAACCAGTTTATCGACTAACGTTAAACTACTACAGGATAGTTTATTGATTGTATATTTTTAACTTGAACTACATATGTGTGGTGCGAATCACCATATAAAGCACGAGGTGACATTGTGCATTTATCAGCAGATGTAAATACATATGTACATATGTCTAAACTAATGAATATTGTACGCATAGGAGAGAAAATGTAATCAGAGCATTAATGATAAATGACACTAATGGCTGAGTTGGTGAAAGACGGATATAAGTAGTTATGTAAGGGGTGATTTTTAAGAGCTTGGTTTTTGAAAATTAAAAAAAAACCGAATATATACAAAAGTGAAATTTTTATTTGGATCGATAAATCAATTCCTGACATTTACTTTTTCAAGATAATTTCACTTAAATGTTTAAATATTGCCCACGGCTACGCTTCATTCTGTTTTTGGCACACTTTTTCACACATTTCGGTCGGAATCTCACCAATAACGCGTTCAATGTTGGCTTCCAAAGCAGCAATCGTGTTTGGCTTGTTCCTATAGACAAGAGACTTAACATAGCCCCACAAAAAAATAGTCTAACGGTGTCAAATCACACCATCTTAGTGGCCAATTGACTGCACCTAAACTGCTCCCCAAATTCGCCTCTCAATTGATGCATGGTTTCGCGTGCATCGTCCTGTTGGAACCACATGTCGGCCAAGTCAAATTCTTGTATTTTCGGCAAAAAAAAGATCTGTTATCATCGAACGGTACCTTTCTCCATTGACCGTAACGTTGCGGACGTCATCGTCTTTGAAGAAGTACGCCCCAATGATGCCGCCCGCCCATAAACCAAACAGTACATTTTTCGAGATTCATTGGTTGCTGCTGAATTGCCTCTGGCTGGTCCGGTCTTCACTTCAAATACGGCAATTATGATTATTCACGTATCTTTCTTTCTTTTTCTTTTAATGGCACCACAGCCCATGGAGGGCCTAGGCCGAGCTTTTCGCATCCACTCATGTTGTGCGTGTTATATTTGTACATGAATGGAAGGGACCTACAGTTTAATGCCGAATCCGAACGGCGAAGTGAAAAGCTTTTCATAGCAATTTTTACTCTTGTAGGTTTGCCATTGCCTGCCAAGAGGTGGTGCCGTGTAGAAAAATTATTTTTTCTACTTTTTTTTTGATTTTGCCTGTGCCGAGATTCGAACCCCGGACACTCTGCGTAGCAGTCCAACACACTACCACTACACCACAGCGACCACTCACGTATCCATTGAGCCAAAAATGAGCCCCGTCGCTGAGCCTTTCGTAGCTTGCGAAACACATTTTTCACAGAGGACGAATTTTGATAACAAATTTCAATAATTTACAAACGTTGTTCAGGCGTAAGTCTATTCATGATGAAATGGCAAACCAAACTGAGCATTTTTTACTTTGACACATGTCAAGAATCACGCGTGAACTGTCAGAAATATAATCGTCAAAAACCAAGCAAAAAATCACAAAACTTAGAATATAAATATGGACCTACTCGAACAGTGTAAGAAAACGTTTGAAAACATGTAAAATTTAATAAGTAGTCAAAAAAGTTTTCCAAGAAAGTTTGGAAAACTTTTCAATAATTTGCTAAATATCAAATTTATAAGAGAATCCATGCCACACTTATAGATATCAATTAAGGCTTTAAGCTTAAGTCATATCATTTAGGATAATCGCTTTGCTTCAACGGCCAAACACCGCAAAAACACGTCATTTTTAGACATAAGCTACTCTGTTAAATTGCCACAGAATTGTATTCCATACAAGGTACTTAAATGGAATAAACATGTTTAGGCAAGCATAGCTGAAGCCTTCTGCATCTTTCCATAATTCAATCACTGAGCACATAATGCATTCTCATTGCATGACATGTTCGATAATTGTGTTAAAAAAAAATCAACATTTATCAATATTAATCATTATTAATATGGTCATTCCAATTTCGAATATTGTTGTTAAAAGAAATGAGAAAAAAATATATTTTTGTTTATACTACATACATATTTTTTCCCCACAATCGAACATGTTTGACTTTCGTTTATAAAAATATTTTTGTCAAAGTGAAAAAGACGAGAAAGATAAAGGAGCAAGAAAAAAAAATAAGCTCAAGCATGAAATAAAAGCTAAAAAGCAAGCTTGATTGACTTTTAGCCCGATCATAAGGTTTTGTGTCATGTTAAATCTAACAAAAAAGTGCGATTTCCACCGGAGAGAGAATATTGAACGAATTTGTCGATTTCCACGAATTGAGACACTCTCACAACTGCAATGAAAATCGCATTGGAATTTTCTCGTAGTTTTAGTTAAGTTTTGGTCTGAAGTAAAAGCAAGAGCAAAATTTGAGCGAAATTTTAAAAGAGTAAAACCGATGGTGTCGAATGTCTGTAAGAATATGTCCTTTGGGAGACACGTGTCCCAGTTGTATTTGCTTAAATTTAAGGTATGTGAAACACCCGGTGAGATAAAGAACGAGAAAACCAATGAAAACGGTAATTTTTCCCGTTCGAGCGAGGTGGTGGTGAGAAAAGAAAGAAAGATCAGAGTGGACATTAAAAAATAAGATATTTTAAGAAAATCAGATCAAAATTGTCTGTTACATTATAGCTGGAATGGCCCTATGCTACTTAGCGTACCGCTTATAAAATGTCATTTAAGTGCAAAAAATGGTATCGATTTCATTTATCATGTTAGCAACAATTATTGACAACCTTAACAACTTAAATAAATGATAAATGAATTAATAATTGATTCTCTTCGTAATGCCATGCCAACAGTGACATGCAATGGAATGAAAGGATGACATCTAAATAGACGAGCTGGATATGAAATAGAGCGCAATTGATGGTGTTCACTCAAACATAGTAATGCACTAACAATACTTAGTTAGCAGCTTTCACATTGGAGATTACCAAAAATTCTATGACAAGATGAAAGGAAGCGAAATGTACTCAAATTTCAATTCAATCATAATGCGGTTGATTAAATTCATGAAAAATATGAATGACTCGTTTTGAAAGATGGCGAAATGAATTTAATGAAATTTCAGAACTTCAAATCAAGCATGAGCAGTTTATCAACTTTCATCAATGTTTATTGATGAATTCACTGCTGAAATTTGCTGAACTTGAATTGTAGTGGACACTTTATCGGTGTCCTGAGTGATTGCATTCCCTCTCAGATTCTCCCTCCTTCTTTCTCCCACCTATTAATCTTCCTTCCATTCAACACAATGTTCTGCATTCATGGGGGCACATCCTGAATGTTGAATGTATCAATAAAAAAAATAAAATAAAAAGAAAGAATTCAGTCTTGATTAAGGTAGCCAAGGAGGCGCGATATATTTTTCTACGCGAAAGTTTCTAATTTTTGTTCATCTATAATTTTTAAATGTTGCCGCAGTGGCGTAGTTGGCAGTGCGTTGGCTTGCCATGCACAGTTTCCGGGGGTCAAACCTCGGCACAGGCAAACCTACCACCTCTTGGCAGGCAATGGCAAACCTACAAAAATAAAAATTGCCTAAGAAAAATTTTCACTTCGCCGTTCGGATTTGGCAAAAAACCGTATTCATGTATAAATATAACACACACAACATGAGTGGATGCGAAAACCTTGGCCTAGGCCCTCCATTGAATGTTGTGCCATTACAAGAGAAAAAGAATAACTGAAAGGTGCCGCTTTCTCAGTGTCGTAGAGAGAAAAAAATTTCAGAAGGGAGCAGGAGTATTTGCACAACCCTTATAAAACATTATTCATTTATTTGAAATTGGTAATGATCTGATATCAGTCAGGTATGGGCAACACATGCATACATACATTTAGAGATATTTCAATGGGGTAATCTGTTGAAAGTGCCAACAGGGAATGAGATGCAGAAAGTGGTGGACACAATGACAAGGAATGAATTCATTTTTGTTGATAAGGGCAATTACCATAATTTTTTAACAAATTTATACTTATTTTCAATTATGTTACATCAGAAAATGTGTGAACGCCGGAGAAATTATTCCAGGTATCGATTTCACGAGTAAAATCTATGTTTATTAGATTCTAAAATCATTATGGAAAACAGCAAATATTCTGCACTGAAAATCACACAAAATTTATAATAAGCTTCAAAACACACAAAATAATTTGTTTTATTGGAAAAAATAGTTCCGCTTTAGCGTAGACAAAAATGGTCACTTTATGCCTTAAGTAGTAATGGGTTAATGACGAAGTTTGTACATATGTATACTCGTAGTGTATACCTATCAAAAGCACTAGTTCAAGTGTTTTTGCCATTGACAGATAAAGTTACCAATAATCTTTACGATAACGAAAAAGATATTATAGATGTGCATTCCATTTATTTTCATTATATTAATTCAAAATAAATATTTACTTATATGTATACTCGTATATGTAATACAAATTAAATAACAAAAAACTACCAAATCGTAACGTGGCAGTCGTGGCCGAGCGGTTAAGGCGTCTGACTAGAAATCAGATTCCCTCTGGGAGCGTAGGTTCGAATCCTACCGACTGCGTTATTTTGCTTGGTTTCTGCTAAATATTTTCTCAGAATTTAAGTGTTTCTACGCTGCCCAAACACTAAAATATGTACGCAAGCGTAAAATAAATACAAATAACCTATAGGATATACAAAAAATATGCCAATAGATTTAATCGTAATGGCTATACAAACAAAAATTCGAAATGAAACACTTAGAATAGAGAAATAAAAGGAAAGCAACGAAGTAAAGCTTTCATATTTTTATGACTTCATTACAATTAATCACCCTCGTACACAGCTCCTGCCTGCCAGAATAATAAATTGTATTGGTGGGGAAAGAAGAAAACCAAACAACAGAAATAATAGCAAACTTCTTGTGTTTATTTTGTTATCGCTGAAATTCAGCATAACAATTTCGTTGTTAAAAGAAATGAGAAAAAATAGATTTTTTTTATACTCCACACAATTGAACATGTTTGACTTTCGCTTATAAAAATATTTATGTACACTTTCCCTGTCAAAGTAATAAAGACGAGAAAGATAAAGGAGCAAGATAACAAAAAATCAGCTCAAGCATGAAATAAAAGCTAAAAAGCATGCATGATTGGCTTCGTGAAAACAGGTTAAACTGATTGGCAACATGGACAGCTTAAATACCACATACAAACAAGACTCATAAGCAGAGAGAGCGAGAGAGAGACAGAGAGAGAGAGAGAAAGAGCGATGCACTCACAGCTAAAAAGACATGTGCACATGAACGGTTGAGCCTGAAAGTATCCTGCGGATATAAGCATTTAAGTCATATTGCTGCCGCTGCTACTGTTATTAATAAAACAACTTTTGTAATACATCTACCGTATCTATCTACAGTTTACCATATTTATATTCCTACATATGTAAATACATATACACTTGAGTGTAAGATACATATGGTATATGAACATCGTATACATACAAGTGTACATGTGTGTATGTAAATAAGTATATGAATGTATGCATGTATACTATATGTAATCAACTAAAACACATTGGTATTTGAAATATTAGCACTACTTTTCTTTGCCTTTCTGTAAGTAAATATGAGTGCGAGTGGCCCTTATTTTTTTGCAACACGCTTTTTCTTTATTGTATACAAAAAATGTGAATAAAAGTCAGTCAGTGGATTCATTCTTTTTAATTTTTTGCCCTTCCTGTGTTGCTTACTGATTTTTGAAGATTTCTAGACACGTTGGCAGCAAAATGTTAGACATACCGACTCCTTGTTTCATTATAATTGACAAATGAAAATCAAGAAATAAGTAAAAAAAAATAAAATAAAAGAAAAATTCTATTTTTCCTCTGCTCTCTCGGGCAAGTGTTATTTTGGTTTTTATGATGACTTTATTATTATTATTTTTACAGTAAGTAGTTTACGTATAATTCAGTCTTTCTGTTGCAGTGGTTATTCTATTCCAAAAATTTATTAAACTTTGTTTTTGTTGTTGATGAAATTGTTTTATTACACGTGATTTATCTTTTAATTAAACTTTATTCATGTGGAATTGTTCATGAGGGAGCGAAAGAATAAAGAGAAATTGGATGCAGTCGGTAGGATTCAAACCCAGAGGGTATCTGATTTCTAATTAGACACCATAACCGCTCTGCTACCATGACTGCTTCTGTGTTAGCCGAAAATTATTTAATTTTTTATTCTATAGCATTTGATTGGGTAACAACATTATTAATTCGAACATTAGTTTAATTTATTAATCAGATTATTTATATGCATGAAGTTGGAGATGAGTATCATGCGCTCTAATACTTAGTCATACAATCTAAAATATTTCTATTAATCTTTACACTGAACTTAAGTAATTTCCAAATAAAATTATTATAAATTTAAAAATACGGAAGCTTTTCAAGACATTAAATTTTACACTGTGGCATTTTTACATACGTATAAGTAATGGAAGTTTTCAGTAAAATTTGTGTGGCACATAAAAATAAGCATTTCATAATTTTTCTATAAAACTATAGAATTATGAGTATATATATCTACATCTGCGAAAGTGTTTTTATGGATAAATTCAACAGCAAAATCGAGTTGGCGTGCCGTCAAGTTAGGTGACACACAAGGTAGTGTTTTCTGGCCCATATTGTACACTGGTTCTACTGCTGATCAATTACTACATACTCTAACGGTTTGCAGACGACACTATTCCAACTGAAATGAGCAACAACAGTGGACAATGTGGACGGTTACGCAGAGTGTCTTCGAATCTCGACACAGGCAAAATCAAAAAGAAAAACAAAATATTTCCTCACGGCATCATTTCTTGACAGGCAATGGCAAACCTACAAAAGTAAAAATGGCCTATGAAAAGCTTTTCACTTCGCCGTTCGGATTCGTTGTGGTCGCTGTGGTGTAGTGGTAGTGCGTTGGACTGGTACGCAGAGTGTTCGGGGTTCGAATCTCGGCACAGGCAAAATCAAAAAGTATAAACAATAATTTTTCTACACGGCACCACCTCTTGGCAGGCAATGGCAAACCTACAAGAGTAAAAATTGCCTATGAGAAGCTTTTTACTTTGCCGTTCGAATTCGGCATTAAACTGTTGGTCCCTTCCCTTAATGTACAAATATATCACGCACAACATGAGTGGATGCGAAAAGCGAAAAGCTCGGACTAGGCCCTTCATGGGCTGTTGTGCCATTAAAAGTAAAGTAAGTTCGGATAAGATATAAAACTGTAGGTTCCATTCTTCCATTCCTTCCATTCATGTACAATATAACACACACAACATGAGTGGACGTGAAAAGCTCGGCCTAGGCGCTCCATGGGCTTTTGTGCAATTCAAAGAAGAAATAAAGAAACAGAATACCATACTACAACTGCTGCAAATACTATTTCATTTATGTAAATCAGACCTAACATTAATATCGCAATAAAAGATGAAGATAAGTACTTTTGGCATGCATTTGAACCACTGACTAAATTGGGAAAAATATATATAATATGTATTATCCAAAATAAAATTACTTTAACTGAAGCTAAATGGTCGCTGTAGCGCATAAAAGTATGCTATACTTTTAATACCTGATTCTAGGCTTAATACATAATCAAAAACGGAAAGTAAAATGTTCTCCATGCCATCACATCTGCTGTTCACTTCCATTCGAGTGCATACAAAACACGCACAACATGAATGGATGTGAAATGCTTGGCTTAGGGGCACTACGGGCCCAAGATCCCATGTGCTGATTAATGTAAAGTAAAAGTCAAACCTAAACTCTGAGTACAAAATTACAAATTCTAAGCCAAAAGATTCTTGCTAAATCTGAAGAAGAGCTGCAAGATCAAACACTCAGATTATTCAGTGATTCCAGTAAACTGTGATAGGTTAAAATGTGCAAGCTTCTTATTATAAATGTTAGAAAAATAAGCATCCACCGAGGTATACATAAAAATAAAACTAGTTCAAGAAGAAATTCGTTATGTTCGTATAACGTTACTATACAATCAAATGTTTTAGCGGCAAACCCTCCTCCTAAGTTAGACCCTTATGATTAAAAAGAACTAAATATTGCCACAGAAACAAGATGATAAATCAGTTTAAAATCTGTATGCGTTGTTCTTAAAAAGATTTATAGCTAACCATATAAGGATTTATAGCTAACCATAAGTTCAAATAGAGACAGCAATAATATTTATTTTGAGAAAATATTTTGTATACTTAAAACTTACACACACACACACACTCATACATACATATTACTTACTTTACTTTTAATGACACAACAGCCCATGGAGGGCCTAGGCCGAGCTTTTCGCATCCACTCATGTTGTGCGTGTTATATTTGTACATGAATGGAAGGGACCTACAGTTTAATGCCGAATCCGAACGGCGAAGTGAAAAGCTTTTCATAGCAATTTTTACTCTTGTAGGTTTGCCATTGCCTGCCAAGAGGTGGTGCCGTGTAGAAAAATTGTCTTTTCTACTTTTTGATTTGGCCTGTGCCGAGATTCGAACCCCGGACACTCTGCGTAGCAGTGCAACGCACTACCACTACGCTACAGCGACCACTACATACATACATATACATACGAGTATATATGTCATAAGTATAATAGTTATTCAAAGTTATCAAATATTTACATGACTTTTTAATGACAACAAAACCAATACACAGAATACAACAACAATTTTGTTGTAAATTAGATCTACTTGATGATAACGAGATTTTGCACATATATGTATAAGTATTCCCACTTCTAAAATGTATTTAAAATAAGCTGACAAGAATAACAAACAACATCTAAAATCAACAATAAATGGGTAATGAAAACCAATATTAAAACATTCAATACATGCACATAAGTCCACGTACATATATTATATACATATTTACGCAGTCATGTATATGTGCACATGTATGTGAGTGCCCATAAACACCAACAATAATGTCAGCCTTGAGATCAAGCGGGGACTAACTCTTGCCAACAGGTATTACTATGGGCTCAGTAGGCAATTGAGAAGTAGAGCCCTCTCTCGACCGACGAAATAACTCGAAAATAACGCCCTACAAGTCCCTCATCCGTCCCGTTCTAATGTATGGCGCAGAGACGTGGACATTGACCATCAATGATGTGAGGCTGTTAGGAGCGTTCGAGAGGAAGATACTCCGTAAGATCTACGGTCCAGCATGCGTGGACGACGTGTATCGAATAAGATGAAACGATAAGCTGTATGGCATAGTCAATAAACATCCAGCGGCTTCGCTGGCTGGATCATTTTGAGGGAATGGAAGAAAGCGCTCCGGCTAGAAGGGTGTTTTATTCGAACCACGGTGGAGGAACACGC
The DNA here is from genome assembly GCA_958295655.1 of Palloptera scutellata. Classification (NCBI taxonomy): domain Eukaryota; kingdom Metazoa; phylum Arthropoda; class Insecta; order Diptera; family Pallopteridae; genus Palloptera; species Palloptera scutellata. The sequence goes on along the minus strand of OY282449.1, from coordinate 44,469,722 downwards.
AGAAGGGGATGTCCTAATCTTCGTTGGAGAGACCAGGTCCAGGGCAACCTAACTGCACTTGGCCTTATCAACTGCGACTGGCGAAGCTATGTAGAGACGGCCAAGACCGATAATTGGTTGTAGCGTCAGTTAAGTAAGTAAGTTAGTAAGTAGTATGTGAGTGTGTGTGTGTGCATGCTGACCATATATGTATACAATATAAATAATAAAAGTTGGAAGCGTGATTTAGGCAGACACTAACATTTCCAAATCAATGCAATTTGCACCTTCACTTAATTAGTAAATATGCAATTGCCTTAAGATAAATTCTTGTTCATTTCATATCGTTCTATAACTCTTATGCTATTAATTATACCTTCTTACTTACTTACTTTCAATGGCACAACAGCCCATGGAGGGCCTAGGCCGAGCTTTTCGCTTTTCGCATCCACTACTGTTGTGCGTGGTATATTTGCAGATGAATGGAAGGGACCTACAGTTTACTGCCGAATCCGAATTACCCGCCAAGAGGTGGTGCCGTGTAGAAAATTTTTGTTTTCTACTTTTTGATTTTTCCTGTGCCGAGATTCGAACCCCGGACACACTCTGCGTAGCAGTCCAACGCACTTCCACTACGCCACTGCGACCACATTAATTATACCTTCGGCTGGAGATAATTGTACCTTTGAACGATTCAATTCAGGTTAGTTCACAATTCAATTCAGGATCGTTCACAATTCAAATCAGTTGAATTTTAGTTTTACGGATGCTTAAAAGTTTAATTAACATCATAAGTTATAATTTCAAATATATATTAAAATATTCATAGTATGTAAATGCTTAGTAAAATGTTTGTTTTAAATAATCGATTGTGAGTTACTATACATAAGTTATGCGTTTGAATTCTTCTGTCATAAACAATTGCGCTATTTCTTGAGATATTGCTTAAGATCAGGACCAACAACATTTTATTCGAAATGGCTTTTTATTTTGTTTAGTTCTCGAAAATCTTGCTGACATTATTCCGTTGGCAGATTATTTAGTGTTTAGTTTAGTCCAGTTTAGATGTTAACTGGAAATTGAGTTTTGCTTAGTTTCAATATAAGAAAAAAGAAAATGGGAACGTTTTTTCGTTCTTCAGTAAAATTTTGAAATTGTGCCTTATTACGGTTTGGTCACACTACCTTTATTATGTAATACAATTTAGACAATATAAACTTTCTTATTGATGCTCCAAAATATGAAAACAATGAAGCAAATTTATTAAGTACTTTTAAAGAAGAAAAAGAAAAATAAAATTGGGTACATAAATCACTCTTTGTCATTTTAGCTGAAAGGGGAGCAAAATGTTCCATAAGGAAGCATTGAACATTTAATAGAACCGCATGCCTTCGCAAGTTCAATATTTTAACGATAATTACTATGCAGGCCAAGTTGATATAGCTAAAAAAGTACACGCCTTTCCCCTACCTTATAAATCAAAACGAAAACAGGATAGAATAGTACGAGTACAACTGTGCGTATGAGTGACAGCAACTAAGTCATATTCAGTTACTTATGCTCGCACATACTCGTACATATATGTAAATACATGTATTTAAGTATAAGTATGTATGCATGATTACATACAGTGTCGGACAATACAATAATAACAACTTGTTCTGAAACCAAAAACATTAAAAAAATATTTCCCTAAGCTTATTATAAATTTAAAAGGTAATAACTTTTATTAATTTATTCCAATAGTTTAATTTTTTCTTAAAACAAAAACAAAATCAATTCAGTGTAAAAAAAGAAATTTAACAGTTATACATAAAATCACATATCAAAAAGACAAAAAAAATAAACACTTCAATTAAAAAAAAAAATGTATAAAATATTGACTCAAATTGTTCTTATTGTGCAATTGTGCTAATATTTTGTGGAATAGCCATTGTTAATTAAAACCGCCTTATACCTTCTAGGCATTTATTCCACCAGAGACGCGCAAGTAGCCTGGGGTATGGAATACCGCGCTTTTTGAATGCTTTGCCACAATTCGTCTATGTTTTTAGCTTTGGTGTTGCCAATCTTCTCTTTGACAATATGCCACAAGTTCTCAATTAGATTAAGGTCAGGAGATTGTGCAGGCCAGGTCATAACGGGAATTCCTATATGGGAAAACCAATCTCGCGCAAGGATTGAGGCGTGCTTTGGGTCATTATCCTGGTGCATTTCCAATTCAGCATAAGGAAGCATCACCTCCTGAAGGATGTTTACATAAAGAAATCTGTCCATCGTTTCTTTTATCCAATACAGAGGTTCCACACCATACCAAGAGAAGCATCCCCATACCATGATGCTTCCACCTTCGTGCTTAAACGTCTTCCTAGTATATTTTGTGCTCAATTCTGCATTTTTCGGGCGTCTAACCCAACTTTTGCCATCACTTCCAACAAGATTCACCTTGCTTTCGTTTGTCCATAATATGTTAGGCGATTTTTTTGCATTAATTGAAGCATCCCACTCAATGTGCGCTTTAACGAATTCTATGCGACACTTTCGATGTCTTTGTGTCAACATTGGTACTTTTCGTGCTGTTCTCCCATACATTTTTTTTTTTCCAACAAACGTCTCCTTACTGATCGAGCACAAATTTGAACCCCTGTCTCCTCTCAAATTGCGGCAGCTGCCTTAAATGGATCGTGTGCCGCCAAAATTTTTATGCGATTATCATCTGCACTTGGTGTTTTGCGGGACCTACCGCTCTTGCAATGAAATGTTTGAGGTAATAAAGATTGGTAGACAAATGTCGAGTATCTGCTAATAGTTTTAGCTATTTGGCGGATGCTTTGTCTCTCATTTCGCAGTTTTTTCACCATTCACGTTCCTCCTTGCTGCAGTGCTTTGCTCGACCCATTTTGCTGTGATATTACGGAATAGTTTACATTTAATTTGTTGAATTACCCTCAATGCTACCATTTAAATGTTTACCAGTACAAATTATAAACAAATTTAAGTTTTCTTTTTAAAATATAAATTTTTTCGTTTGCTGTTCTTATTAGATTATCCGCCTTCGAATGCTTCACTTCAACTTTTTTATTTGGGAATCCCCAAAAAATATTTAAATGTAGTGTTGCCACTTAGAAATTTATACCATTTTCTTCTCCATAAAAATTGTTTGCCATAAGTCCGATAAAAAAAAATCAATGGAAGGTGTTCTTATTTGATTGTGAACTGTGAAATGTGAACCTGTTAAACTCATTTAGGGTTTTATTTTGGTAAATATTTGTTTTCAGCTTTTAAGCTATAGAGGAACCAGTAACATCAACCCGAATAACAACAGACATAGCGACAGCAGCATACTTTTAGGCATGTGATATTGTTTATATAGTATAAGTTTTGTTCATGTGCTTGATTCAAAGCAATTTTAATTTAGCTTCATTACAAAAACGTGACAAAAGCGTTTAAACCGGATTGAGAAGTGTGAGAATCTTAATTTCACATGTGCTCATTTGAAGGAAAGAAGCTTACAGTGCGTATACTACTGTGGGCAAAAGTTAGTAAGACTTTGTTCATAATTTCAAATTTTTTTATTCATTCTTCCAAATCTATTTCGTCCCCTTCAAAGTAATCCCCCCCGGCCCCAATACACTTGTGCCAACGTTTTTTCCAATTCTTGAAACAGTTGTTAAAGTCAATTTCGGGAATAGCCTATAGCCTTCAATGCGCTTAGCGATTCATGTTTAATGTCTTCAATTGACTCAAAACGGTAACGGTGTCCACGAAGCGATTTTTTGAGTTTAGAAAATAGCCAAAAGTCACACGGTGCTAAGTCAGGCGAATAGGTAAAATCAATGCAGTGATTTTGGAACCAATCGTGCATTCACTCTTCTTAGGCCCAAATGATGTTTTAAAATGGTTTTCACTGATCCTTCCAATATTCCAACGATGCCAGTAAGGTCTCTGACTGTTAATCGTCGATTCTCGATTCTCGAGCACCAATTCCTTGATTTTATTGACGTGTTGATCATCAGTTGATGTTGATGGCCGTCCTGGACGTGGTTCGTCGTCAACGCGTTCTCGACCATCTTTGAACAATTTGTACCAATCAAAAACACTTGCTCGCGACATGCAATTATCACCGAAGGCCTTTTGCAACATTCTGAACGTTTCGGCACCAGAAATTTGATTCCGCACACAAAATTTAATGGAACTTCTTTGTTGAATAATTTCACTCATTGTGAAAATCGCCGAATGCACTTTTTGTACTTCAGAAAGACAAGCGTGTGTGTCGACAAACAAAAGCAATCGCATTACTCGTATGTAGTGAGAAAGGAAATTATTTCAGAAATGTGTGATTAACGCTAATTAATTAAAAATTAATTATACACGTGTGTTTACTATTTTTCAATGTGGTTATTATTTCATTTTGAATTTGGGCAGATATTAAGTTAACATGTAAATATGTCGTTCGTGCTTAATCTGACAGTAAAAACTTGTATAGGAGCTTTTCATTTATCCCACAACTGACTACTTAAATACATTCCAGTTTTCTCTCTTCCCATTGAAATTTTTTTGCAGTAACACATTTATCTGACATGTGCCAAATTCTGAAATTTAATATTTCCATTGATAAGTGTTTATGGTACTTCTATTTATAAATGTGTATATGTAATTAGTTGTAAAATACAAAAAAAATTTAAATTATTTACATGTTTCACTACTATAATCGTTACGAAAAATCGGACCAATCGGAACTAGACTTTGAAAAATGTTCACGTTGGTTTAGATACAAATATCTTCTTTTTTAATTAATTTTAAAATATGAAGTAACTATCCCAGTGGTTTTCACACACATGAAGTATATATTTTTAGATGTTTGAAGACTAGATGTTTGAAGACCTTCTTTAATTCAATACCATTTCACTTGATTCCGAGAATGTATGATATTATTTCTAGCCATTTACCTTCTATGAACATTTTTCATACTAAATACTGTGGAAAATAATTATTTAGAGCCAGTGGAAAGTTGGTGTTGGAAAGTTTATATTAATATATATACATATTTTTTTTTTTTGAGACGATTCAACGGGGAGGTAATTAACCTGGTTGCCAGTTTTTAAAGTTCCGTAACAGACAAAAATGTGTTTTGTTTTAAGACTTAAAGGATAAACCATATTTAAATGAGTAATTTCTATACTTAGTTTTTTATTTGGTAATTTTATAAGAATACCTTAAAGAAAGCGCTGGCAAAGCAGAAAAACCTATTAAAGAAAGATGAAGACAGTTTTCGCAAACTCTTTCAGAGCCTACAAATTACATAGTGAATGAAATCAAATATGTATTTATAATATTTACCTGAAACGATTTTCACTCATAAGAGTACGTATTATTTACCAATCATTTCTTTTATTCATAAAATAATTTCCCATGTTGACAATAATAGCAGTCAGTATAGCACAATTCACATCTACCTACATACATATGTTTGTATGTAGTTGTGTAATAATTTGGCACAACAACAAATGCCACCAGTAAATGCCATCGTCGTCATCGTCGTAATGCTGATGCTAATTTCATATGTAGAAGCCAATTAATATGTAAACTTTAGTCTGTGCTGTGGGAGAGCTTATACACACACACACACACACACACACACACTCACTCACTCACATAATCACAAGTACGTACACAACCATATATGGTACATGTAAATATTTACAATGTACGACAATGCTTCCACATCCTATTGAGTTCGTACGAGTATGCTGCAAAATTTTAATGATAAGGTAAAGCGTTGATTTCAAACTGATTTCAGTTTTTGATATTGAAATTTAAATATTAAATTCAAGGTTCAATCTGAACATGATACTTACTTATTAATAATGAAAATGGTAATATTGGAATTTACGAGTATGGAAAAAAATTGAAATTGGAAAAAATTTGATTATATCTGTAAAAAAATTTGATGTAAACAAAAACTTAAAACAATATATATAAAAATGTGATAAGTAAAGTCATAAATTTCATTTGCCTGTATAAAAATCAACGTAGCCTTAAGTTTTGGAAAATATTTTGTTGCTGGTAGGGAAAGTAGTAAAAAAGTCAAGTAAAAAATGCAAAAAGGAGACTAAATTTGAAATAAAAATTAGTTGGCACTCGTACAACAACGTACAACGACGAAAGGCAAAAGGAAATAATTTATGTTTCGTAAATTGTTAAGTGTAATTAAAATAATGAGAACGTCAAGGCAATTTCGTGGTATACTACAAAGTGGTGGAAGCTACGTACTTGTATACTAAGTATAATTTGAAAAGTGGGCATTATAGGCTTTGTGTTGGGCATTGCTGGCTTTTAATAACCCCGTGAATGATTATGTTGTCGTGCAAGCGTTGTAAATTTGAAGTGCTTTTTAGTATTTCAATTTTTAGCCATTCAATATTCAAGACAAATTAAGGCATTTGTATTGCCAGCACCATTTCTTACTTATGAAATTAAATATTTTATGTAAAATAATATTTAATAATTATAGTAAATCAAATATTTTCTTCACTGCTTGCTATTACGAATTCGTTATAAGACGACAAATCATGAAGCTTATGTTGGACCGATTCAGACTTTCTTCTCATAATTTGCTAACCAAAAATCGCTAATTGAGATGCCTTTTTTTTTTTTTATTCTACATATTCATTAATATTTTGGCCCTTGATAAATAAAGTTTAAAATTTCACATTTCTTATATTATGAAAGTGATATTCAAAATTCGATTTCAAATTAAAAGGATGCTCTGACAACAACCAAATTTGTCTTACTTATTGTTAATATTTTGGTAATTATTAATAATTAATTACATGCCCCTGATCGCATTTGCCTGTCTTGTTTTACTCATTATTAACCTCTTTGCAGGAACGATAATCGAACTGCTTTATTTATTTCAGACTTTCTTCTCATAATTTGCTAACCAAAAAGAAATAGTATAACCTTCTGCTTATTTTCTAAAGAATCGCTAATTGAATTGTTTTTTTTTCCACAAATTCATTAGTATTTTGAATTTCAATCTTTTGTGGCCCTCATTAAATAAAGTTGACATTTCTTTAATAATGAAATTTACATTCAAAATTTCGATTTCAAATCCAAAGGATGCTCTAACAGAAACCAAAATTTTCGTACCTATTCTTAATATATTAATTAATTATTACATAATGGAAATCACATGCCCTCTAGTCGCCTATCTCTCTGATGTTTTGCTTATTATTAACCTTTCATGAAGCATTTTTCATGCATCTAAACTCTTCTAACAAATAACTTTAAAATAAATTACAATTATTAATTTTTTGAATTCCTTAGCAATTCAATAACAGGGCGAATATTTCAAGTCAAATAAAAGTTCTTTACTTTAAAAAATAATGAGTGCCAGGTTGCTATGGGGCATTTCTCTTTCAGAATCCGAAGTCAAACCAAGTCCATGTGAAAAAAAAGTGTTGCAACACATTGTATTTCCTAATAAGGAAAACTTCTCCATACGATACATGGCGTATGAGTGACTTTAATTCGTTTCTATTATTATAATTAGCGTTTTAATAATAATAAGATTCGGAATGAAATCTATTTTATTGACATTCAAATATTTAAGCTCTTAATCAAACAAGGCGAATTGTTAAATTAATTATTATTAATCATACGCCACGTTGAACAATTTTGAAAGATATTTAAAAAGAATGAATCATATCCAATAATTTATTTGATAACTTGATCTCATTCCCGACATACATTTTATGTGTTCAATTTATTACATTCAAAAACAATTTTGAAAGTAATTCATTATCGCAACACAATGCAAATGCTTAGCTATGGCCATGATAAAAAAAAGATAGTGAGCTTTGGATTTATTCCTAATCATATTTAACTTCAACATCATTATCATACGATTGCATTTCGTTATGCCGAGGCACGCATCATTTTCAAAATCACAAAAATCATAAAGTCCCTATGAAATTTAGCACAAAATAAAGTACAATTTGTGAAATAATGTAATTAAGTACAAGGAAGGTCTTTAATACACCACATTTTGAGTATACTTTAAAAAATATAAGTAACTTAAGTGAAAATGTTTGATGCGATTAAGTTAAAGTGAAGATTTTGACAAAAAATATGTATGATTTTATTTGTTGCTTTTAATTGAGAGCAATAAAAAAATTGGCAGACATTTCCATGGTTGTGCGCCAAAACAATAAAAGGAAAACAGTCGCCATATTTAAGCACACAAACAATAGCAACAACAACGTCAACAACTACCAAAAAGGTATAATAAGTAATGAGTTTGAATGTGTCAACGTGTTTTATGATGTACGAGTCTCATTTTCATTTTGATGCCCATGTTAATTTGGTCATTGAACCACGACAAAACAACACAGAAGATGTTAATAATAGTGGAATATAATGAAAAATAAAAGGGAAAAGCACCTATGTATTTCTACTATCGAATTCTTAACCTTATTTTTGTAGTGACAAATAATTTCTTTGACAGCTAATGACTGAAAGCAAACACGCATATAAACTATGATTTTATTTCTGATTATTTGAAATGGTAATACAATAGAATGCAAAAGCGAATGACATGCTATTAAAGTAATAAGCGCATTAGAGAAATGTTTTTACAATATTTCAGTTAGTACTTATTAATTTTCTCTTTTTTTTTTGTATGAGTTAAGGTTGAATGTGTAGTGCAAGGAGGAGTACTACTGTGGGCAAAAGTTAGTAAGACTTTTTAATTTAAATTTCGCGCGGAAACCCATTCATCAAAATATTATTTTTCTAAGGTTGGTATGACTGTCGGTGACATCTGTGCCAAATGTCACATCAAAATAATCATTAGTGTTTAGTATACGCTTGTCTTTCTGTAGTACAAAAAGTGCATTCGGCGATTTTCATAATGAGTGAAATTATTCAACAAAGAAGTTCTATTAAATTTTGTGTGCGGAATCAAATTTCTGGTGCCGAAACGTTCAAAATGTTGCAAAAGGTCTTCGGTGATAATTGTATGTCGCGAGCAAGTGTTTTTGATTGGTACAAATTGTCCAAAGTTGGTCGAGAACGCGTTGACGACGAACCACGTCCAGGACGGCCATCAACAGCAACTGATGATCAACACATCAAATAAAAACAAAATCAAGGAATTGGTGCTCGAGAATCGAGAATCGACGATTAACAGTCAGAGACCTTACTGGCATCGTTGGAATATCGGAAGGATCAGTGAAAACCATTTTAAAACATCATTTGGGCCTAAGAAGAGTGAATGCACGATTGGTTCCAAAATCACTGCATTGGTTTTACGAGACCATTTTACCAAAAATTCGACTGATATCGTTCCGCAACCACCCTATTCGCCTGACTTTTGGCACCGTGTGACTTTTGGCTATTTTCTAAACTCAAAAAACCGCTTCGTGGACACCGTTTTGAGTCAATTGAAAACATTAAACATGAATCGCTAAGCGCATTGAAGGTTATTCCGGAAATTGACTTTAACAACTGTTTCGAGAATTGAAAAAAACGTTGGCACAAGTGTATTGGGGCCGGGGGGGGGATTACTTTGAAGGGGACGAAATAGATTTGGAAGAATGAATAAAAAAATTTGAAATTATGAACAAAGTCTTACTAACTTTTGCCCACAGTAGTATAGCAAATTGTACGTTCGTTGTTTGCCAAACTGATAAATTACAGTACTGTTCTGTTCACGATTCAACTCTTTTTCATTAATGCGTAAAACTAATAATTTAAAGGTAACATAAGTTTTTAGAAAACGAACGCGATAACTTGCTAAATAATTAGCCTTTCCTTTGCGACGAACACGAATAAGCCATTTGAAATATGTATTTTAATCAGCAAAATCAGATTTCAATGGACAAGCTTTTTAACACTTAAATAAAGTTGAATCTTGGGAAACTTTGTTATTTAAAATTCTAGTTAATAGAAGTCCGAGAGCTTATCTCTTAACTCTTTATCACTTAGTTCAGACCACATGTAGCACATATTACATGGACGGCTTCAAATTACTAAACAATCGATCTGAAGCGAGTTCCTCCTTCCATTAACTATTGGCAGTTTCCTAATTTTTTCCAAGCACTTACAATGTGGTATAGTTCAATATCCATTAATTGGTGGACCACATACCCAAGAGGTAATTGTTAATTGAATTGAAACATGGTGAAAATTATGATCAAAAGTGGTACAGTGTCAGCAATTTTAGAAATTATACTTCAACGATTAGGAAGGAAACGATTCTTATATTCTTATTTAAAGAGAAGAAGTTAAAGAGCTTGTCGTTCCCATTATCTATTCTATTTACTAAATCGAATCTGAGACTGCTAGTGGGATACTTATCTGCTACTTATACGCTCAGACATCACCTAAATAAGTTAGGTCTGTCAAAAGTGGCAAAGTGTCATCTATTTATGGTTGATGACGAGGCTACAGCTCAGGATTGTAATTTTTGGAAAGCCATTTTTATTATTTTATTGAGACTATACAATTCTCGCTTGCAAAGGTTGTTTTGGCCTTGACAATTTGGTCTCCCCTCAAATAAATAATAGTAGAAATATAATAATAATTTATTCTGACCTAGCATCAATATATAACTGTCTACTACTTGAGCTGGATCTGATATCGCAAAACGTCCTGGAAATTTGAAAAATGCACACTAAGAAAAAAAAAAAGCTTCATAAAATTATTAAATGAAAAATATAAATAGTAGGTCACTCTTGGCCAGTGTTATTTAAAAAGTAGTCTCTTGACAGTAGAGTTAACTAGGGAAGTCATAAGGACCTTAACAGATTATATACAGGTTATTTAATTTAACATTTAACTTTTATGAAGGATATTGTAAAGGATAAGTCTTTTCTTATTGTCGTCATTTTTTACCCCTTCTAACGTAAACTTTTACAAGGGTATTTCAATCGGACTTACTTTAAGCCGAAGACAGGAAATTTTTAAGATTTAAGTTTTTAAACAGTCTAGAATTGGCATGGGTTCATATTTCCTTTTAAATTCTTCTGCTTCTTAAACCTAAGTAAATTTATTCGAATACAATCTTCCAACTTTTTGATGGATGTTAATTTAAATTTTTCTCGAGATATTTGCAACTTAGATCACGGCAAATGAAGTATGCCAATTCAATGCACTTAGAAACCTTAAGTGTCTGAGAAAAATTGAAAACGCGATTTAAACGATTATTTTCGTAAAATGCTTTATGAGTATAGAAAATCGTTCCTGTATCTAAACTTGCTCTACACTTGATAAACTCACATAAGTAATCGCAAGATTAATGATAAGTAGTAAAAGGAAATATTCATACTGAATGAGAATGCATGATTTAATCTATCTATCAAGCGCAAGTAAATATAATTCGTCTGGGTGTGCATTTAAAATTGTCTCTTCTTTCTAATGTTTCACTCTACTAAACGGATTTTTCATACCACTTACTTGCAAGGAAAAAAAAAAACAATTCAAAAATAATCTTGAATGCTCAGCACGCTTGTCACAATTTTCACGCTAATCAAAATTCGTTTTGCTCACATTGTGACTTGAAAGATTACCATCACCATCACCAGCTCGGGGATATTAAAGTTCAAGTACGTAGAATATTTACAGTGAATTATGTATTTTCATACTATAAATAAACACAAGTATGTACAGGGTGCGGTATCTTTTATGTCGGTATGTAAACATTGAATAGCATTTATTAACATTTATCAACCGATTGACTTCAGTAAACATGGTTTTGTTAAGTCTATTCAGTACAATTTTAACCATGAATCGCTTCCACGTCGCTTGGAATATGGCAGAACAGTCGCTCGAATGTTTGACACTGAGCCTGTTGTTTCTGCAACGAAAATTTCCCGTACGTGTGGTGTCAAAAATGGCGACTGAGGTCTTCTTTTTGTGGGGTTATTTGAAAAGCAAAGCATACGCCAGCAAGCCTCAGACCATTGATGAGCTCAAGGCAAACATTCGTGCCGTAATCATCGCTATACCGCCCGAGAGGCTCGAAGAAGTTATGAAAAACGCAGCAAAGAGGTCAAATTTTGCTTTGGTCAATGTCGGCGGCCACTTGATTGATGTTGTTCACAATCTAGACCAAATTCAATAAAAATACCTCATGTATGAAAATCGGTTGTTATTCAATATTCACATACCGACATAAAAGATGGGGCACCCTGTATTTGTGTATTTATTATGCATATGTACATAATGTAATTGTGTAGACACAGACTTAAAAACTGTGAGTAAGTACGTTTACTTTATTTGAATAAGTAGGTTTACTTTATTTGAGACTCGGTACCTTTTTGGAATATCTTAAGTAAATTAACTAAATGACGGTAACTTTTTGTACATATTTTTCAGTTTCAGCTTCAAGTAACTTTCATATTTTAACCTTGAGGTCAGCAGAAGAAATCAAAACCACATTGCCTTAATCGCGGTCTCACTAGAGAACGTGAATTTTGAAACTTTTCGGTTAGATCAAAATAAAGTAAACAAAAAGTGGCAATTTGTTGATTAGTGTCATCATCAGTGTAGCTACTAACGTCATAATAATAGTCATGAATATTCTTTTATAAAAAAATTGAATTATTTTATTTGTATTGCACCAATACAACAATAATAACAATAATATAAGTAGCAAATGATCGCCGCTTTTCAGTAAATGAAATTTTACTACCACACGATTACACGATTACATTTACATAGACACACACACACACACGCACCAACACTCAAGTACACTACAATTACAAGTTAATTCACTTTTGTAATTGTGCGTCAGTAAATTATTTCAAATTACACATAACAAAAAACAAACAAAAAATCATATTAAATTTGTTCGCTGATAATTTTCCCGCTAAACTTTGTGCAGTTCTTTTTCTTTTTCTATTTTTTTTTTATTTTATTTCCGGTTAAGTACATATCACGCTTCGCCTGAACGAGCTGACGTAATAGTATTGGAAAAATAAATACGCCAGAAACTAAGAAATTCCAAATGCAATTATTAAAAATATTTATGTGTTTTTGCAGAAACATTTATTTTATGTTCGCTGCGGAATTAAAATGGCACTGCTGCGAATGAATAATAGTTCAAATAATTGCTTTCAATGTAATGAAATTACACAAAGTGTTCATGTTCATTTGCATATGTTTAATCTTCTGGAAATTGAGAACATTCAGTGCAGAGTTGTATAGAAATAGCCGGTTAATTGACTCCTGCTTAATTGCGTTTAACGTTTATTTATGTCCTGAATTGTGTTGAAACTTAATTGAGTTTCCAGGTTAATGACGCCGAAAATGTACATTTTTGTTGGAGCAATTAATCTGGGACTACTGTATATTATGGTGGAGTAAGTAGTTAGACATACAGTGGACTTTTGTAACCCTCATCATGACATAGTCTTTAGAGAAGAGCAGGTAAATGCAAGTTGTCTGACATACTTCATTTCTTATTGATTTTAACCCTCTTGCGGTGTAATTTTCTTGTTAGTATTGCACAAAGAATAAGGAATTCTTAATTTTGAAGCATAGAATTTATAAAAGAAGTTGAAAATCAAATTGAAATCACAGTTTTAGATCAAGGTGTAAAAATAGGCAGCCCAAGTAAAAAACTTATTTTTATTCAAAATGCATACGAATATAGTAAAGTAAAATCAATTCCCGGTCCATAATATTTTCTTAACTCCAAGAGTCAACATAAACATTTTTAATTAACCCTTTAATGATATAAAATCTTTTGTGCTGAAATTATTAGGACTTCCACAATTATGACATAAAATTTTAGCTTTTACTTATCAGCGTCTGGCTTTCATGTGAAGTTAATATATCAGAGTGTAAAACGAAGGAATCATGTTATGATGTGAGATATCGAAGAAAAAAGAAATATCGTATTGCTCATTGTGGTACTTAAAGGCATAATACTTGCCACAATGGCTGTCTATCTCTTTAATCTATCTCAATGTGCTGTGATTGCATTCCCTCTCTCATTCTCCCTCCTTCTTCCTCCCACCAATCAATCTTCCTTCCAATCAACACAATGCTCTTCATTCATAGGGGTACACCCTGAGTGTTGAATGTATTAATGAAAAAAAGTACATAATAAAAAAAAAAAAATTGTGTTGTCCGTTAAAAAGCGGTCCTGCCTGCTAGAGGGTTAAAGCATCGAGTAAGTTTTAGAATTTCCCTTATGGAACTACGGAATTTGTTGAAATTTTGTGCCTTTAATTTGAACTTAAAAATATTTCTGAGAGGGGATTTTGCTCCGTAGGAGCAAAAGTTAGTAAACATTTAATAAAACAAAAAAATTCGAGGTTACGTTTAAAAAGAATAAAGTACAAATGTATTTATCATCTTGGATTTACTCCTTCTTCTCAAAAAGCGATGGCATGATGATAATTACAAACTCCTTTTAAGTCTTTAATAAGCCCAGAGATAAAATGCATGATTTCTTTCAGTTTTTGCTTTTGCAACTTTTTTTAATGCAACTTTTTTGAAATTATTTTTCGCTGTTCTCAGAAACATGTTAGATATTTCGCACTAGAATGAAAATTAATAGCGCCAACATGGAATCAATAATTTTGTTTATCATAAATCAATTTACACACAAATACCTTTTACGCTTTAAGCACTGATTGAGTTTTTCCCAGTGTAACATTTGCTATCACAAAAGGGTATATAAGTAATATACTTAGGGTATATAAGTAATATACTGACTTGATTGATTTTGCAGGAGCAAATTTTCAATTAAACATTTACCAAAGATAAGTTAAATACTTTACTTAGTTTTAATGGCACAACAGCCCATGGAGGGCCTAGGCCGAGCTTTTCGCTTTTCGCATCCACTCATGTTGTGCGTGTTATATTTGTACATGAATGGAAGGGACCTAAAGTTTAATGCCGAATCCGAACGGCGAAGCGAAAAGCTTTTCATATGCAATTTTTACTCTTGTAGGTTTGCCATTGCCTGCCAAGAGGTGGTGCCGTAAAGAAAAATTATTTTTTCTACTTTTTGATTTTGCCTGTGCCGAGATTCGAACTTCGGACGCTCTGCGTAGCAGTCCAACGCATTACCACTACGCCACAGCGACCACAAGGTAAGTATTTGAGGGTTAATAATAATAAATAAATAAATAAAGAAAGAAGACAGTACTCAGGATTGGCAACAACGAAAACTTTTACGGTTTGAATATTCAAAGCGGTTATTCATGTTCTTATCTGATCTTGCATATTCTCTATTATTATTAACATTCTCTTTTGCATGGAGATTTGCTTACAAACACAGCTACAATAATAGGTGCTTATAGGTGTCGTCTATACTCCTTTTATTTAAGTGATCGTTAACTTAATGTAGAAAGGTCGTAAACTACAATTTTCTTTTTAATTCAAATTTCTACTAATTTTAATCATCTGTAATCAACTGCATCAAAATATGTCGAGAACTCGGTAAAAAAAAAATTTTATTTAGGGTATTTCCCTATCTCAATCTTCCCCCTTCTTCCTCCCATCTATCAATCTACCTTCCTTATAGGTGTCGTCTATACTCCTTTTATTTAAGTGATTTAAGTGATCGTTACCTTAATGTAGAAAGGTCGTAAACTACAATTTTCTTTTTAATTCAAATTTCTACTAATTTTAATCATCTGTAATCAACTGCATCAAAATATGTCGAAAACTCGGTAAAAAAAAAATTTTAGTTAGGGTATTTCCCTATCTCAATCTCCCCCCTTCTTCCTCCCATCTATAAATCTTCCTTCCAATCAATACAATGCTCTGCATTCATAAGAGTACCACCTGTGTGTTGAATATATCAAAAAACAAAGAAACAAACAAAAAAAGTGAATACTGCTGAGGCGACAAAGAATTAGACGGGGAGTAGAGAGGACGGAGAATGATGGGTACTGAAGTGGTACAAACAAATTGTGAATCTGTCATATGATTCAGAGGTAAACATTTTTGAAAATAAGTAGCGACAGTTTCATTCTATATCTTATGTTAATAAGTTTACGTGGGTCGATTTCAAGTTCACTCTTTGGCTGCTCTTACATAGAAACACACTTACTTGCTTGTGTTTTTTAGCGTATTTATTATTAATTTGTTCACTTTATTTCATAAAGTCAAATACTTTTCGATAACAAAAGCTGAACATTAAAATCAAAAAAGCAACAGAAGAAGTCTGAAAAATGTTCGTCTATCCCCTCTTTCCCTACATTTGACAGTCACAAGCAACTAGTTTCCTTGGGTAAGTGTATGGTATAATTAGCCCAAGATTCAGGTTCTTACAGGAAAATGAACTTTTAACTACACGTGCTAACTAAATACATGAACAATTTGCGTTCGTGTTTTCAAAATAAATATACACAGACTTTGAACTTTCGTGCACACATGTAAGTACGAGTATGTACTTCAAACTACTTTCTATAGCATAGGTATCTACACTTTGTGACCTGTGTCAAGCGTAGCTGACGAACGCTCACATAACATCACCGATGCTTCGCTACAAAACGGAATTAAGTATGAGTATGTAATAATAAATTAGCTCCCTCAATTTATAGGTTAAGATAAATAAATAAATTTTATTATTATTTTCTTTAGTCATATTTGTAAGAAAAGGAGCTATTCCTAAAAGCAAATATCAAGTCCATGGAATTTTTCCGCTGTCGCTTTTCACAAAAGGCTGGAATGAATAGAAGAAGAACGATCACATCTATTGGCAATTCTTAATTTCATACTGATGGATCCGAAATTGAGCCAAATAACAAACGCTATACCATATTCCTAGCGAAAAAGCGACTATACAAATACATGAAAGGGATTACATCTGGGATTACCGATTAAGTTGAATGGGAAAAGAATTGGATGGTTTTTATGCCATGCTCTTAATTATAGGCTTTAATTTAAATACCGACTATACAGGTCAAGGCTCTTTAATTCATATGCATTCGAAAGCAGAATTTATTACATTAGAAAATTTACCATAATCCATCTAAGAAATAAAAGTAAGGTGAAACTAGGTTTCAGATAAGCTACGAAATCATGTATCAAAAAATCAAATATTGGATCTAATATCCATGATTTCATACTCAATCTCACGTAAGGTGACTTAAAATTAGATTAAAGGAAGTGCTTAGAGTTTGAGCATCCATGGGGACCAAATATTGGTCCATTGACAACATAATGGACTTTGTATAATTTTACACTCTTGAATCTCTCTATCTTAAATTGGCAGTGATCTTGATGGCACTTATTCTGTAAAAAGTTTATGCCTGTTCTTCTAATTGTATGAGCTGCTTCTCCCTTAATCGTCGAATCTCAAGATTGGATAATTTACAAGAAAACTGGTGGTTGATCTCTAATTTTCGCAATTTTCTTAATTTTCGCAACAGTAGGTGCACGCGAGGCTATGATTTGAATTGCACAAAATCTTTTGAAGTTAGAATTCTTTTCTTCTCAAGAATGAGGAGGTACTGTGAAATTTCCTTATCTATAAGCGACCATAGTTTTCGCGATCAAGATCTATTAATTATTATCTTCGCTTCTGGTTTAAACTTGACTTCACCGTTTCTATAGGTTTTATTTATGGAACCCAGTTTATTATACGTTCAGAGACAAATGCTGCTCTTATTCTAGCTGTTTCATCTGCTGTATCTTTTGCTTTAATGTTGTTACGCCCTGGAATACAACAGCGGTTAACTTACAATAGTTGGTGCAGCTTCAAGTGTTTACTTTTAAGCAACTGTTTTTATTGGTTTTATTAATTTTTATAAACAAGAAAGTGGATTTTTTTAATCACTCAATAATGATGTTACATAATGCAGAACTTAAAAGAAAAAAGTCAGGAAATTGTAATATTTTAGGTTGTGCAAAACTAAAGCAAGGCAAAATTTTCCAATTTTTACATATTTAAACATTTGCGATTTATGGACTATGTCAACTAGACAACTGTGTTCGTGGGTGTCGATCCCCAATTATATTTCAAATTGTCTTAATTTAATCCCGATTTAGAGATAAAAGTCTCCCTTTCCTCGTTTCGGTGCTCTGGTAGGGGAAAATGTGAAGACAATACCCAACATTCATATAAAAAATTCAAAATCTTCAAATCTCATGCTTGGCTGTGACTCTGCAAACCGATATTTTAGTAATTTTTTTTTTATTCCTTATTCCCATATACTTTACTTTACTTTACTTTTGATGGCACAACAGCCCATGGAGGGCCTAGGCCGAGCTTTTCGCATCCACTCATGTTGTGCGTGTTATATTTGTACATGAATGGAAGGGACCTACAGTTTAAAGCCGAATCCGAACGGCGAAGGAAAAGCTTTTCATAGCAATTTTTACTCTTGTATTCCCATATACTACTGTGGGCAAAAAGTAGTAAGACTTTTTAATTTAAATTTCGCGCGGAAACCCATTCATCAAAATATTATTTTTCTAAGGTTGGTATGACTGTCGGTGACATCTGTGCCAAATGTCACATCGAAATAATCATTAGTGTTTAGTATACGCTTGTCTTTCTGAAGTACAAAAAGTGCATTCGGCGATTTTCACAATGAGTGAAATTATTCAACAAAGAAGTTCCATTAAATTTTGTGTGCGGAATCAAATTTCTAGTGCCGAAACGTTCAGAATGTTGCAAAAGGCCTTCGGTGATAATTGTATGTCGCGAGCAAGTGTTTTTGATTGGTATAAATTGTTCAAAGATGGTCGAGAACGCGTTGACGACGAACCACGTCCAGGACGGCCATCAACATCAACTAATGATCAACACATCAATAAAATCAAGGAATTGGTGCTCGAGAATCGACGATTAACAGTCAGAGACCTTACTGGCATCGTTGGAATATCGGAAGGATCAGTGAAAACCATTTTAAAACATCATTTGGGCCTAAGAAGAGTGAATACACGATTGGTTCCAAAATCACTGCATTGGTTTTACGAGACCATTTTGCCAAAAATTCGACTGATATCGTTCTCGTTCCGCAACCACCCTATTCGCCTGACTTAGCACCGTGTGACTTTTGGCTATTTCCTAAACTCAAAAAACCGCTTCGTGGACACCGTTTTGAGTCAATTGAAGACATTAAACATGAATCGCTAAGCGCATTGAAGGAAATTGACTTTAACAACTGTTTCGAGAATTGAAAAAAACGTTGGCACAAGTGTATTGGGGCCGGGGGGGGGGGATTACTTTGAAGGGGACGAAATAGATTTGGAAGAAAGAATAAAAAAATTTGAAATTATGAACAAAGTCTTACTACTTTTTGCCCACAGTAGTATGCCAGTTTTAGTATGAATTCATTCAACCGAACTTCAACTTATCGGGCCAATTTTCATTTCAGGACTAAGCAATACAGTTTTCCATTTATTTATGGAGCAGGTTTTTTGTGTGCTAAACTCGCTCAATAATTTAAAGATAAAGGCGAATCAAAGGAGAGCGACTAACATATTGGTCTGTGGCGTCATAGGCAAGCATACACGTTTATCAACTTTGACACAATTTTCGCTGTGTGTGAATCGATCCTGAGGCTACAGAAACTCTAGTCCAGCACTCATTCACCAAACCACATAGCAGTGGCGTAGCCAGGTCGGGTGACACCCGGGGCTGCCCTAAATGGTGTCACTGTGTAAGACCCCTCTCGCCTCTCTTCTTTTGAAATAATTATACTATGTGTAGGTATGTACGATTATTTTTTATTTAAAAATTAAGTAGATAATACAGGAATTCATAAAGAAGAGTGAACTTAAATTAATACGTACTTAATTTAAGTCAGAAAATAGTTAAAACCTTTACGAGTATGAGACCAATAAGGGAAAATTTATTTTCAGCATGTTCTTCTTAAAGATCTTGGAAGATATTTGTTTACATACAACTTTTTTTTAAATGACTACTGAATTGCTGTTGTAGGAAATTGATGTATGTATGTTGTAGGAAATGTATGATGAACATATTTAAAGTACCAAATTTACATTGCGATATACGAAGCTTTAAACAAATATTTGAAATATTTTGAATTTTTTCGCAACAAATTCTGAAATAACATTGCCGAAATCTAATTTGTTAGAAAATTCGATTTCTATTGATAAAATGTCTAGGTCGCATATCCTATATTGACACATAGTTGAGCGTAAATATGATATACTTAATTAGATTTAACTTTGAAAACTTCTTCCACATAAAGCCACAGAGACACAAACTGTTACGAACAATTGAAGAGCTAAAGATACGTTTGAAACAGACTCTATTCAGAATCCCATTCTACAATAAAAGTTAGAATATCAGGCGTAGTTCATTTAGTTGCGACTTCAAATTCAATGTTTGCTGCCTTGATTTGTCTACGAAGTCTTTGTACTTCTACTTTAAGTTCTTTTTCTACAACTTCATCGTAGTGCGACGCCAACTTTTTTGCATTTATATTCAGTTCTTCATCCGTGCATAACAGCAAGTCATTTATTTTCACAATTTGAAAGATATCGGCTATATCATAGAATGCCATGTTTCGAGACTTTAATTCTGTTGAGAAACGATCGATGCATTCAAGCATCGTCCTCTTGTCTTCCTCCTCTTTTCTTCTTTAGCAGTTAAACCAATATCTCGTTCCGTTTCACCCGGCACTCTTTTCTTGAGCAAATAATACTAGCCTTCTTAAATGCACCTTCTACTAAACATTCCCGCTTTTCTTGTAAAAAGAGAAGTAGGGCATTCGATTTCGTTATCACCTTATCGACAGTTATTCCTGGAGTTTGCAAATATTTGTGTGTAGCATCCACTTCCTCCAACACATCGTGCAAAAAACAAATGAAAACAAATGAAAGTATAATTTTAGACATTCACGCCTACTTAGGTAATTATAATATTTTTTCCGCTTTTTGGACATTCACCCCAAAAATGGTGACACCCGGAGCAGACCGCCCCTCCCCCACCCCCCCGTCTACACCCCTGCCACAGAAAGAGAAGATTTTATTTAGAATAAGTGTCTTTGGCCATATTCTGGTATTCTGAATGAAATAAATTGAAATAAATTGAAATAAATTGATTTATTGAAAATGGGAAACTCTGGAAACTAAAAACATATCCGAGCAAAACATATCCAAGTGAACATTCCGACATGGAAATGACTGGAGACATGCATTAAAAGTGATGAAATACTAGTTAGTGGTAAAGGGGATTCAGCTCCTTCATAGGCTAGCACAACCAATCAACCAAGATTTGGACCACTAAACGTTTGCGTGAATGAATGATTTCTGCCACCAAGTCATGGTTGAGTTACTTAGAATCAAAATAAAAACGAGAAATGACACCCATGGGCAATAAACCAATAAAACAAATATACCCTGTGTAGGGTATAAAAATTCACTAAAAAGTTGTTGCCTTTGTTATGCACAATAGTTATTACAATACTAACTGAGATAAGATAAAAGATTTACTCTCCTCCATATTTCGTATATAAAAAAAAAAAAACCTTGCAGCAGAAACTTTCAATAAAGCATAACTGTAAACCGGAAAAGTATTTGCATGCTTTAAATAGTTCTAGTATGTAGATAAAAAATTTATGTTTTGTGAGGCGAACGATTAAATCTAGGACAATAAGCGCGCGTACTTACGTACACATCATCAGTGCATACACACCGTGCATAAAGGAAGAGCAAAACATATCCGTTTCCTGTTAGCATTTTTGATATACTCGTACACATGTATCTGGGTGTAGGTGTGTAGGTGTGTGTGTGTGTGGGTGTGTGTGTGTGCAAATAGATTTAACACGCTACTTTCGCTTTACATTTCGCCCCATCTTCCTCACTCGCCAGCTGTCAGCAATAATGTTTTGCATAAGGAAAATGGCTTTAAAAATTTTGTTTACATTTTTTTGTATGTCATGACATATTAAATATGCATGTATGGGAATACATATGGAATATAGGTATTTCAACATAGTATAAATACCTTCGAGTGTAGCTAAAGCTTTCAAGTGTGTCTGTTTGTATGTGTATGTGCGAATAAGTGTTATGGGGTATTTAGCAACAGTGAATGATTCTTTCTTTAGACACTTAATGTCGATTTCATTGCTACTTTTACTTTCACCACTATAGTAGCTATTTATCATAATTCACTACTACGAGTAGGCATATATGGTACGTAGTAGTAAATCTACGACTATGAAAAGTGATTTTATTTAGAGGTACTTTTCTGCTCTTGTTCTTGCTGTAATTGTGTTCACCTTGGTTACAACTGCATGTGACTATGATATACATAGTTACATGTATTGTGTGTGTTTTTGTATTTTCCACATTCAGTTACTTATAACAATATATGGTAAGTATAATGTGCGTGTCTAGGCTAACAAAATGTAGCAGTTACTAGCTGATGAAAGTGAATTAAGTAAAAATACATACTTTTCTTTTGGCAAAATTAATTATTTAATTTTTTAGACGCTTCACCATTTTTCGCAGAATTTATCATTTGCAGTTAATGTTGTTGTTTTTTTTTATTTTGCTCAAGGATAACAATGCCTTTTTAGTTTTTTCGCAAAAATAAAGCTGTTATATCACCACACACGCGACGCTTACACTCCCGCTACACTGAAGCGAGAAAAAATTGTTCGCGGCTCACATTTTATATACTTCAAATTGGATTTATTAAATTATTTAAATGTTTGAGCTTTAACTAATATTATAAAGAATCCCAAATGTGCTGCTTCTTTTGCAGTTCTATTTTATTTTTTCCAGAACCTTAGCTTGGTTGGTTTTGCTGTTGTTGTTTTGCACGTTTTGCTGTTTGAAATCAAAATGTTTGAAATTGAAAAAATGCAACGAATTTAAAGTAGAAAAAGTAGCAATAGAAGTGAAACACTTCCGAACAAGCTGAGCAGATAGACTGAAATAGCAGGAACCGAATTTCCAGCGAACGAACTCTCAATGCAAAAGTAGAAAAAAGGTTACGTCTTTGAGTGAGTGAAAAGTTGAGTGAAAACTGTGAAAACTGTTTCGCGGAGCAGAGAATAATTGATATACATAAGTGTAGATGTGGCCTACCTCTTTCTACGTACGAAGTTTCATTCTTTCTTTTCAAATTTCTATTATTTAAAGTTTAAGCTTTAAGTCGTGAAGTAAAAGGACTAGTTGTACGAAGATTGGAAAAGCAAAGCCGCGTACAATTTAAAAGAGAAGATGAAATCTCTTATGTAGAAGGAGGTGGTTTTATCAAAAGGCCACATATACTTATGTGAAATTGCTGGAGAATATGCAAAATATAAAAAGCATGTGGTTAAAAGTTATAAACCAATATCAAAATCACTTTCTTTTGAGTCAACACGCAAGCATTTATATTTCACTCAAAAGCTCTCTCACTGTTTCCTCACTATGTACATTTCACTCTCTACCTCTCTCTCGCATGCTTCCGCTTACAAGTCTATGAGTGAGTGGTGCTTATAGTCAGAAAACATGAATGAACTATCCGAAAGCGTCATCACACGATTTACTGTGCAAACTGCAACAAAAGCTACAAGAAAGGAAAACAACAACTAAAATAACAAGCGCACAAAAAATATCAATGAAGCTTCCCAGTAGAAAAAAGAAGGAGTAATAAGCAATTACAGAAGCCCTTCTCTGGGATGTAAGTAGAGTGTCTTACCGTCTCGATGAATATTTTAATTATTTTTTTTACTTTATATGAAACGGTTCGAATTGCAGACATTACTTTCGCGCTTTCGAGAGAAGAGTGCAGTTTTTAGACACGTGTTCCTAAATCGATTCTAAATAACAGATCATAGAAGCGGTCAGTGCTTCAGAAATAATAAAAAATTAATGTAATATAATTAATATATACATATTGTTTATCAAAGAAATTTAAAAATTGCATGACTCGAACCAGTGGATGTAGATTATGGAACAAAGATCTACTTATATAAGGCCCGTAAGGAAAAATAGAAAGTAGCTTAAAATAAAAATTAAGTTTCACTGCTTGCCGCAGCGTCAATGAATCGTTTTGTAGGTCTGGTGACTAACGCGTGCTTACGCAGGTATATCAATTATGTGAATCGAGCAGTTGTAGGTTCAAAGCTTGTCGGAATTATTAATATTTTCAGTAGACTGAAATTACATATGTAGTACTGAAATCGCTCTTATGATGTTGAGATATTAAGATGTGTATTAGACTTGTATTTGCTTAGAAGCTATTATGTCTTCCGATGGCAAGGTTTTAACAAATTTGCTACTGGGTTACAACAACACAACAAATACACATTCATGAGCGAACACATTCCAAGCAAAGTAGACCCTAAGGAGTGTAAAAAATACATTAATCAAATGAAAATCATATGAAATTGCGTTGCAAATGAGCAAAATACATTTCCTTTGTACCAGCGCCGTTGACGTGTTGAAAAGAGAGTGACATTGTGACACACACACACAGAGTACGGGAAAATGTGTATTCGTGTGCCTAAGTATTAATTACAATTGAGCGAGCATTTAAAGTGAGCATGAGTATTTTATTATGTACGTGTGAGTAAATTAAGTTTTCGTTAAATGCCAAAAAGCCTTTGGCATCAATAGTTTTGTTCTCTCTGAGGATTTTCACGATTGTTGTTGCTATTGCTGTTGGCTGTTGGCTGCTGGCTGTTGTTGTGATATGTTGCTTTGTTGACCAACATTTTCGCAATCAACACGATGATTTTTACTATGTGCTGCAAACGAGTTTCGAGTAACCTTGAACTCCACTGTTTGGTGGTTTGTTTACTTTTTGTAGTTGCCACTCATGAGTGCATGAGTGGGAGTAAAGTAAAATAAATTCATTATAAGGATTTAATTACAAAATTTTAAATCCAATACATTTTAAATGAGGAAGAAGAAATAATGGGACCCTAGTCCATGTATTATATTACTAATTATTACCTTGCATAAAAGACTTTCGGATTTGATGATCAAATTGGCTCAAACTTGAAGCTATGTATATAAATAATTTCGGTACAGTGGGCACCAGCAGTAAATTTTCTCATATTCAAGTATACATTTTCTTAACATGGTGTCCCGAATAGCCATAATTCAATGTTTAAATCTTGCCATTAAAATGTGTAGTGGAGGCACTTTATGTCAGTGGCAACCAAAAAAATTCAACTTTTTAGCTCTTTTCCAATTCAACCCAGACAAGAATTTGAAGTTTCATTCAATTTTGAAGTTTATCTATTTAAAAATGTCCCAACTAAAATTGAATAAAAGCGAAATATTTAAAGTTTTGTGAAAGTGAAAAGTATAAAGGAATCGATTTAAAAAGAAAAGTGTTGTAGGGAATGAGATTCAAATTGAACAGCACGAGAACGCATCTTTGTTCTAATTTCGTCTTCAAAGCCATAGCGTAAAATGAAATGCTGTAACAAAATTTGCCCACTTTGTGGGCAACCATCATTGTTTTTTCAACCATCAGCTACACTGGCATGAACATTACATATTGCCTTGAATTGTATCTAATCGACACACTAAAGATGTAAGTAACTCTGAAAGTTTCCAGCAGGTAAGTATTATCAGTTTATTACTTGGGAAAAGCAAGAGCTTGTTGGAGTATCTTTTGAATAAAACACACATTTTATTGGTAATCGTTGTAGATCTTTATTGCTTAATGAAGTTTGGCAATTATGTATGGAATACACGAAGAGCTCGGAAGGAATCGTAACTTTAGGAATCAAACCACGCTTGATTGTGATTTGTAATCGATTACTTTAGAACCATGTTAAGGGAATTGATTACTTTTCCAATTCTTTACGAGGAATTGTAATTTGTAATTGAAATTTCCAATTCCTCTGTAATATCAATTTCTGTTTTCAATTTCCAATTACGTACATATTTTTCTCCGTATTTCCCGCAGGCAACGTATTTTTATCAACGTAGTCGCAAGTAAGTTGCGAACCCATCTTCGACAATCACTTCCAGTTCTTCGAGATAGGGTATGAACTTCAGTCGATGACGCTGTGGTCTTCTCACCTTGCACTACTTACCTTGGTTAACGAACAACTAGAACTTCTGGGGAGTTATAATCGTATTACTTAGTTACCCTGCAGCGAACTTCTTGACGAAGGGTAAGCACTAAAATATACAAAAATATCCAATTTGTTTGAATGTTCAGGTTTTGATGTTATAACATATTTACTGGGTGGCATATTCATAAGTTTGTGAGTTAAATATTTTTTAAAACGAAAAAGATGCCGCATTGGGTGATGGGCACTATTTCTACTATTTTTCTACTACTTTTCTACAGCTATTACTGCTACTATTTTTTACTATTATATTCTAGTACTATTTTCTGTTACTTTTTCTGCTACTACTTTTCTACTACTATTATTACCACTAATTTTACTATTTTTTCAAATACTTTTTCACCTACTACATTTACATTTCTTAATACTTCTGACTACTACCGTTCAGCTTTTTGATAAAAAAAATTTTACCACGTTACGCAGCTTCGTGTCTATTTTAATTGAGCCAGTGATATAAAATAAGTTTACTGCTTGCATATTTATACACTTTTATCAAGTGCACATCATGAGCATCTCTTTAAAGTGTTTGCATTGACATTGTAAAGGGTAATTTTTTTGCTACTTAGTTTTAGACGTTTATATTTTTGACAGTTTATACGTGATTCTTGACATGTGCCAAAGTGAAAAATGCTCAGTTCGGTTTGCCATTTCATCATGAATAGACTTCCGTCTGAACAACGTTTGTAAATTATTGAAATTTATTATCAAAATTCGTGCTCTGTGAAAAATGTGTTTCGCAAGCTACGAGAGGCTCAGCGTCAGGGCTCATTTTTGTTTCAATGGATACGTGAATAAGCAGAATTGCTGTATTTGGAGTGAAGACCAGACCAGCCAGAGGCAATTCAGCAGCTACCAATGCATCCCGAAAAATGCACTGTTTGGTGCTGTTCGGTTTATGGGCAGGCGGAATTGGATACAAGAATTGGACTCGGCCCACGTGTGGTTCCAAAAGGAACATACATCAATTGAGAGGGGAATTTGGTGAGCAGTTAATCTTACGTTTTGGTGCAGTCAATTGGCCTCCAAGATCGCGTGATTTGACCCCGTTAGATTATTTTTTTTTTGGGCTATGTTAAGTCTCTTGTCTATAGAGATAAGCCAAACACGATTGCTGCTTTGCAAGCAATCCGGGCGAAATGTGTGACAAAGTGTGCCAAAATTGGACCTTCAGAATGGACCACTTGAAGCGTAGCCGCAGGAAACATTTAAGTGAAACTATCTTTAAAAAGTAAATGGCACGAATTGATTTATCGATCCAAATAAAAATTTCACTTTTGTAAAATTTATAATTTTTTTTAATTTTCAAAAACCAAGCTCTGAAAAAATCACCCTTTATAACGATCTGTTGTTCAGTGCATTAACCTGTTCAATTTGGCAGTGTACATAAACTATCTATATTTTGGACAAAAAATGAGTTTGTGAAACTACTTACTCATTGCAGTTTATTTTAATGAGGGTGGATGGAATCTCACGTCATATCACAATGGGCCATCTTTGGCCTAATATGTACAACCATTACACCTAATTGAATCTATCACATATATTATATATGTATTTAACTCAATATCTTCAAGTTATTCCTCAAGAGACGTGTTATACATAAAGAAACACTAAATTTAAATCATCTCAAGTCTAGCATCAGCCCTTGCATGATGAAATAATTGCAATATTTTACGATATTTTGTTCTTAATTCCATGGAATGAGGAGTCTATGATAAGTATGAGAACCATAAACTTGAATTGCTAAGTATGAAGAAAGTGAAATAATTTTTCCTAATTTATCGTTAAAATATCAAATACTTTTGCATTATTAGGCTTCTGATACCCAAGACATTAATCAGTCCATACTCTTAGTAGGCGAAATACATACATACGTACATACATATTTGATTGTAAGTATGTAGTAGTTGTTTCAATAAATTTGTAAGTCTAATTAAAAAATGTCAACTTGAATATCAAGTGGCAATGAATCAATTTGTAATTACCGTAAAAATTGTCTGTCATGAATGTGTAATTAGATGTTGACAGCGCTGATGGAGGAGCAATAATTAAAATATATATTTATATTAATACAACACTCACAAAATAGACACACTTAAAAGTGTGATACACACATGCACATAATCCCACACACACACACACACACACATACACACTCACTTATTGGACCACAACTTCAACATCAAATGTTGAACTCTAATGCTAATGTAATTGATTTATGGAAAATGCTATCGAATCCACTCAAAAAAATGCCGCAAAAAAACAACGCAAACAAATGGAAATACAACATACCATATTGTATGGGGATCTAGGAATCGAGTGGGCTGGGTGATTATTCTACATGCTATACCAAATATGGAAAATTCCATGAAAGCGTGTGCGTGTTTATCAGGAGAGAAATTACCACCGCAAAGGGAGAAAACAAGTTAATACAATGAATCTACATCAATATGGTAGATTTATTTTTTAAATATTTTGTATTGCTGAAACACCCAAAGCCTTGGGAATTTACGCGCTTCTTCGTAGTCTCCTTCTCACGCTCTCTATTTCTCTCTCCCTCTCTCGCTCTCCAGCTTACATTTTATTCTTTTTACTACGATTTTAAAATACAACCATAACATTTGCAAAAGTCACCATACTTTTTCCTTTTTTACCGGTTATATAACATTTCTCAGCCATCGTATGTTTTACGGGGCAGAGCGACGCTATTTACGCGATTCTCTTCGAGTGAAAGAACATGAGTAAAAGAGAATGATTTTGCGCATAAATTTACACTTAAAGAAATCTTTACAATAATAAAAGAGCTTTTCCTTTTCAGGCGTCTAATATTTGTGCACGAAAGGAAACGATACTCGAGCAGTTCGCGACGGCTTATCATTACCGGTCCAAAAAGTCGTGTTATGACGAACTTTACTTTATGAACTACTCTTGTCTTACCCAGAAATTGAACTTGAATTCAAATTATTAGTACAGAAGTTTAATGCACTTATCGTGACTACCAAATTTACTAAAATTCTTCCAAACTCAGTAATGATTAAAGGACCATTTTGATATACATGCACAGATTAGTTTACATGCGAGTACTTATACATAGTAACTCATGCTGCTATCACATCCTATTAGGCTCATGCCTATATACAGAACTGACAGTTTCTTTTGAATATTAAAGTAAAAAAATTATTATCAATCAATCACTATTAAGTAGTACATATCTTAACAATATTCTTATTACGCCAAAAAAAAAACCATGAGTGACAAACATCTGACAAACATCATATGTCAGATCACTCAAATTCTGTACATTAATTTCTTCTTCATAACTTCAGAAGGATTGGAAGTTTTGCTAAAGTTTGGTTTTCTTCAGTCAATCAAAGTTTTAAATCATCGCATCGTCTGACAGGAAAAGGATGAAAAATGCTGTATTCAGGGTTAACATTTTGAATATTAGTAAAATAAGAACATATTTAACTTTAGCAATATGACACTTAACTTTCATTAGAAGAGTACACAGATGAATCGAGACTAAGAGAAGGAATGGGTGTATAGTTAAAACCATGTCTATAGAAGCAATACAAACCGTGTTCTAAACAGAGGTCCTTGCCATTAACCTATGGGCACAGTGAAGATATTCGTATATTTTCAAACAAAGCACTCGGCTTTTTTCAAATTTCGAATGGCGGGCCATGGTGGCTCCACCCTTCCCCAAAATTATTAATACTTATAATCACATTAAACATAACTTAGATCCAAAATTTCAGAGTGCTTCTATTGGAGAGTTTCATATTGATTTGATTTTTTGGTCCGCTTTTGGTTAACATTTTGGACAGGATTTTGATTTTTGGCTGGCTTTTTCCAATTTGGCCTCCGTTTGTTGTGAGTTTCAGCCTTAGTTCTGTTCTGGATTGATTTTTAACTCAATTTTGAAGTTTAGTCTGAGTTTTAGTCAAATTTTTTGCCTGAATTTGCTCTTTTTTCTCTGAGTTTTTGTTTTGGATTTTGATCTGATTTCTGGGTTGAATTTGATCCGAATTGATGTGGATTTTGGTCTGAATTTGATTCGAATTTTTGTTAGTCTTTTTTAACGAGATCTGTTCTAAGATTTTAACTAATTTGGGTTTGAATTTTGCTGTGAATATCAGTCAGTTTTTTATTTAATGTTTTAATTTTCGTCTCATTTTGCTGTAAATTTTGACCAGATTTCTGGATTGCCTGCTTTGGTTCTTATATAAATATTCTCTGAATTTTGTGAGACCTTAAGCATAAAGAAATTCTTGGGAATAATTTTACCGAGGTCACCGACCAAGGAATATATTGATCCCGAACCCTTTATAGAAATAGAAACTCACACTTTTAAGCACAAGTCAAGTAGGGAATAAGGAAACAGTAGAAGACCCTACAGTGCCTCGCATACAGTGGAACTTCAACCCCAAACATAGCACAAACCTTAAAAACTTAGGCATGGTACGATACCTTTTTCTTCCGCACTCACTCGCAAAAGAAAGAATATCAAATAAAGCTTAACTTCATGATAAGATTCCTTCATTGAAATTGAAATAATGTTTGTAAATTAAGGTGGGGAGATATTTATAGGCGAAAACAATGTCATGTTTTTGCCATCGCGATTGATACAACATTTAAGAATAAAAGTAGATATGTGGATTAGGTTATAGTAGTTGCCTTGGAAACGAACGGGCTATTCTTTTTAGGTTGAAATAATTTTTTGTTGGATTTTCATGGCTTTTGCTAAATTTGCCGGGCTGTACCCAACGCTAGTCATGATAAGGTCACTTCAACTTCACCTTTGGAACATCTTCAAAAGTCACTTGTAAATAGAGCCTGTTGCTTGTTGCTGGGTAGATACCCAAAATGTTGTATACAGAATCTAAAGAAATTACTGATGCTATAAGCTGAATGGATCGGAACCATTTTTAAACAGAGTATGGGGAGTGGAACATGGCAGAGGTAGCTCTTTTATATCAAAAGCATGTATGTACATTCAGGAGACAGTGTCCTGTAAGGAATCGTGCAAGTTCTCTGAGGTTTTTCGAATTTGGTTCAACAAGACTGTCGAAGTTTTGGAGATTCAGAATTCGTCGTGAAATGATTTTGTACTCTGTTAACGAAGCTATTAGTACTGCATACAGCAACTGACTATTTTTCTTGGCATTTTAATTTATTTTATTCTATTCTAGCTATTTATATTTAATGCTTTAAATGGTTACTTTATTACTTTATGGTTATATTGACATATTGATATAAGCACAATTGAATTATTTAGGTACTGCAGAGAAATAACGTATCGATTTTTGTTTTCGATTGAGTTATTGATTTTGACATACAACAACCCTGACAATTACGACCAACGTGAGCAAAAGTGGCATCAACAACATTTTCCATTGCGCCAACTACGTTCAGTTCTATTGCATTACAATAGTGGGTACTAGTTAGTTTCTAGTTATTTTTATTTCAACCACATAAACTCGCCCATATTTTTCCGTCCTTTTTCACATACACGTACACACACACACACTGAAAAGAAACAGGAAATGGAAAAGGTAATAGGAGAGACCGGAAATTAATGTCATTAAAAAGGAAATTAATGAAAATAAAAGAAAGTAGATATTTATTTCGGTATCAAATTATTCAATTATACGACTGCAAAACATTTTTATAATTATTAACTAAAACGTAAGTGAATGTGCCTATGCAATTTTAAACCTTTTTAATTATACTTTTTTCTTATTTTCTTTTTGAATGTCCTTGAAGCACATTAATCTAGCCTTTTGTTTTTTCTTTCTAATTTCCGTATCCTGCCGCAGGCATAGTGCAGTGACCTTACTCCGCTACACAAGATACTCGATTGAGAATTTGTATGTGTGTGTGTATGCGTAGGTATATTAGAACGACTGGAAATTTTTTTTTATACTTTTAAAAAAGAAACCCTTTTAATTTCATGATGATTCCTATTCGGTTCTCTAGATACTGGTTCATAAGCTGGAACGTGTTAATAAAATTTCTAACGACAATATTTTGTATGGAGAAAAAACGATTCAGCTCACGAACCAGTATCACGAGAGCCGAAATATTTTGGGGATCCTCATAAAATAAGCCGAAGGTTTATATTTACATTATATTTAGCATGGAGCGTGAGCGGTTTTAATGTTTAATATTAAACAAAATTTATGTTTCTTACTTACTTACTTTTAATGGCACAACAGCCCATGGAGGGCCTAGGCCGAGCTTTTCGCTTTTCGCATCCACTCATTTCATATATGTGCGTGTTATAATATTTGTACATGAATGGAAGGGACCTACAGTTTTATGCCGCCGAATCCAAACGGCGAAGTGAAAAGCTTTTCAATGCAATTTTTACTTTTGTAGGTTTGCCATTGCCTGCCAAGAGGTGGTGCCGTGTAGAAAAATTACTTTTTCTACTTTTGATTTTGCCTGTTCCGAGATTCGAACCCCGGACGCTCTGCGTAGTAGTCCAACGCACTATCACTACGCCACAGCGACCATTTCTGTTTCACTGTGACTTTTTTCTACCAACATGTTTGTTAAAATAAACATGTTTTGCACAAGCCATTATTGAGACGCCGTTACATCCTCAAAAAGTCACTGTTTGGTGTGCTCTATGGACAGAGGGAATCATTGGTCCATATTTCTTCAAAGATGAAGCCGGTCATAATGTTAAAGTCAATGGGGAACGCTATAGAGCCATGATTAATGACTTTTTCGAGCCTGAATTGAAGGATGTTGATGTGGACGACCTTTGGTTCCAACAAGACGGCGCTACATGCCATACAGCCAACGAAACAATCATTTTATTGAAGGAAACTTTTGGTGAACGCATTATCTCGCGTCGTGGGCCTGTGGCGTGGCCTCCAAGATCGTGCGATTTAACACCGCTGGACTATTTTTTGTGAGGTTATGTCAAGTCGCTTGTCTACGCAGATAAGCCCGAGACGATTGATTGACGCCTTGGAAGAGGCGTTATCATGTTATGATATTGTCGGTGCGTTATTACTGTTATACGGCCCAATTGCTGCTAAAAGTGGTCGAAAATGTCCCTCGGCTGTAATTTATTCGAACCAGCCGCGGCGGCCACTTGCCCGAAATCGTTTTTAAAACATAATGGCAAATCCTTATCTTTATAATAAAGCTAAATTCTTGGCCATAACATCAAATTATATGCGTTTTATTTCTTCTTGAAAACCACACTGCTAAAAAAACACCCTGTATAATAAACGCAATAAAATTGCTTGTGGTTGTGTGGTAAAAAGTCATAAATTCATGTGCCACTCTGCAGGCAAAACTTCTTTTTTTGTAAGTAATCGCTTTTTCTATAATAGTAACAATTACTTGATTGTTGTACATTTACTGCTTGAATGAGAGCGATGGACAAGGAAGCGGGGCGCCTGTAACTTACATAAATGTGAGATTCTGATTGCTTAGGCTGATAAGAATTTAATTTCAATTATAAGCTAATAATAAATTCTTAGACTGGCAGCAATTACAACATTTTAGTAAAGCGCAACAGCCCATGGAATTTCCAGGTCAAGCTTTCGCACGCGTTCATGTTGTGCGAATTATATTTGTACACAAATTAATGGGACCTACGAATCCGAACGGCGAATTTTGAAGCTTTTCTAAGTTAACTTTTACTCTTGAAGGTTTGCCATTGCTTCCCATGAAGTGGTTCAATTACTTAGATGGTTCAATTACTGTGTCGATATTCGACCCCAAGCACGTCGCCACGTCAACTAAACTACGGGAAAACTGTTTCTGAGAATGAATACAAAAACCTAGAAGAATCAGTCGCTGTTATTTATATCATAAAATTTTAGGGTCGATTTGAAAAAATTTTAAGTTTGAAATTAAAAAAATATTTATTGTTTCAAATTTTGTTTGGCATATTTCTGAAATTGGTTCTAAATTAAATTAAATATTTCTCATACATATCTCAAATGTGAAACCCAACGATCAGCTACTTAGATCATAGAGTCTTTAAACTTAATTTGACCATGCCATAAAAATCGTATAAAAATTGATGGCTTTCCCGATTTTGTTTGTAATTATTAAGGATTTATTTTAAATTAATATAATTAAAAATTAATCAAACATAATTTTCACTTAAACAGAAAATTTATTATCCTAAACTTAGTTAATGATTCGTAATGCAAGCAATTTTCACTTACATATGAAAAGATTAAGAAATTAAGATAATTATGAAGGCAGTGGAGACAGAGGCTGCAAGGAGGCACATGATTTTAATTAAATATTTAAACTTAATATTATCATTAAGACTGCAGAACTTATGCAGTAGAGTTCTAATCTATGATTAATTGAAATGGAACGCTGTTCTAACAATGTAAAATGTAAACAAAATTAATATCTAATTTATAAATTTTACAAATTTTACAAATTCATTTTAAATTCCAATGGATTCTTGCATTAAGACAAAATTTTGCAATCTAATTGGTAACATAAAAAAATTTTTTTATGACAGTCAATTCCCCTCTGCCTCTTGCCTTTGACTCCTATGCCTTCATCAATAACTTCATTTCTTCTTCTCAAGTAGATTCAGCACGCCATCTGGTGATGGGACATCAGCAAGTAAAATTTTAGAAAATTTTGCAATTTATTACTCATAAAGAGTAATGCTTTCTATTTGGGTTTTTTATTAATTTTTAAAATGTTCAAACTCATCCCAATGAGGAAAATTGCAAACCAAGAAAGACCTTAACCTTCCATCCTTAAATGTCTGCTAATTAAGTCATAAACGTAACTGTGGCATACCGACGAATTTACACGGTGTAAATTCATTGACACAATAAAACACTCATTGCCGTTAAGATGGAATGGAATTGCAGTCTATGCATATAATAAAATGTCTATATTTTTAAAAATGAAATGCTGTTCGTTGAGAATAGCTGGACCGATTTGCTAATTTTTTTTTAAATGTTTGTAAGGTTCATAATTTTGTTAAGGTTAAGGTGTCCGATTGTTAAGGAAAGAAAAATTGGAAAACTAGGGAAATTAGAAAATGCTTTGCGCATAAGATTATAATACATAAAATATCGAAAAAAAACACGTAAAGATATTAGCTACAACTATGCTGAAGACAGTAAATAGAAATTCCTTACTCTTTATATGTTATAGGCCAAAAACCGAAAAAGTCGCATTTAATTCGTCTCTAGAAAAAAAGCAACACCCTCTAGAGGCGTTTTCTCGATATATCATGTATTATGAAGTTGGGCGCAAGATGTTAGCTACAATTATGCTGAAGACAGTAAATATAAATTCCTTTCATGCAACATTGACATTGAATACATGATTGCAACAATATTCATTATCTTTACAAAAAGTTTAAGCAATTAACAAAAAAATAATTCCTTAATATGATAAGAATGTAAAGTTATTGTCTTCATACAGAAGCGTTTTTATTCAACGGCAAGTTTTTTCCGCGCAAATTCGTCCCAATTGTGTTCATGTCTTTAGTGATGAAAGATTATGAAAGTTTTATTCAAACTGTTTTGCTTTCTGTTAATTATTTGTTTTTATCGGATTTTATTAACCATAAAATGATAGGAAAAAACAAATACTCAAAGCTTTTGATTTACAACTTTTTATATTGGACTTATGCATTTAGCTTTTAACAACAGTTTTGACTTCAGCTACTAATCAACTAGAAGTGGGAGATGGAGGAAAAAATGCAGACAAACAGACTAAATTGATTTACAGGTAGCTCATGAACTTTTATGCATGTATTTCTTGCAGTACCCTGTAGGGAAACCAACTGGATTAAAGTTAGACAATAAACTAGTTTACTGAACATCACAACAAGTCCCACATTTGGTGTCTTTCCTCAACGCGAACTGGTTTATTGAACATTGTGTTGTCCTAGGCACAGATTAATAGTCCAGTCTTGCATATCTATTCATGTACAAATATAACACGCACAACATGAGTGGATGCGAAAAGCTTGGCCTTTGGCGCTACATGCGGTCATAGTCGACACTGATAAACTGAAGTTCATTGTGGTAAAGGCATAACACTTGCCACAATGACTGCCTATCTCTTTATCGGTGTCCTGTGTGATCACATTCACTCTCTCATTCTCCCTGCTTCTTCCTCTCACCTATCAATCTTCCTTCCATTCAACACAATGCTCTGCATTGATAGGGGTACACCCTGTGTGTTGAATGTATCAATAAAAAAATAATAAAAATAAACTAGTTGGTAGATAGATGTTTTTGGAATAGTTTGTAAAACAAACAAACTTCAACTAAGTAGTTGAGAACTACATGTTTTTGGAAAAGTTCGTAGACCAATCGAAACAGTTTTGCAACCAGTTGTCTATGGAAAAATTAAAGGCATTGTTCTGGTCGTGACTAGTAACAAGGTTGAGCAAAAGTAATGGCATATTATGAATTGGCTTAGAAATGAAAAAAATTGGGCACTGTTTTCCAGGAACGTTTATTTTAAAGTGTAAGGAGTGAGATCGAAAAAATCGGATAACTTTAGATTGTCCTAGCATTTCTAATGATGGGCAGCAATCTCTTCCGGAGGCACTCCTTCACATAAATTTCGGCGTTAACAGTGCCACTTGTTACGAAACTTTTACTCCTTAGCCCACAACTACAAATCGCTTGCCATATCAGAAACTTCTTCGGGAACTTGGACTTTTGTTTTGTCCTAAATCTTTCCTTAACTCCTCCTCGTTCCTTTGCGGTGTATAACTCTTGACCAGGCAATTGAGGAAATGTAGACAACACGTATGTTTCATCGTCCATAACACAGCAATCGAATTTTTGGAAAAAAAAACTTTCTTCAACTTTTTAGCTCGGCTCTGGGCTACCAAGTTCTTAGTAGCGTTCCTGTCGGGTATTGACTGCAATTTGTTTGTTTTAACGCCCGCACCTTTTTAAATTTTACAAACTAAAAACTCACTGCAACTCTCTTTTTCCGCCAATTTTCGATCAGACAACGCTGGATTCTTCTCTAAGAGAGCAACGACTTTCTTCGCCTTTTGTGGAGACACGAAACCGCATTTCCTTCCAGAACCATATTTTCTAGCAACTGTTAAGTCTGTATTAAATTTTTAAAGAATCATCGAGACAATGTTTTGTGCAACTTTCGCCTTATTTGCAATGGTTTTCTGGCTCCACTGCGGATTTTTTCGAAATAATTCAACAACTAAATCGCGTCTTCCCACTTCCGATGCCATGACTCAATTGAAAGTTCACAAGTCAAAAAACATGTGATTGTATTTCATCAGAATTTCTCCAACGCAAAGCCTACTGTTTGAATTTTTTCATGCAGATGAAGGATTTCAAAGCAGTGGTCTCTGTTTTCAGGGAAAGTTTATTTTAAAGTGTAAAATATATAATTTTAAGTTGAAAAACGATATCGGTTAAATGATCAACTCCTTTATGCCCGTTTTAAGGCAAACATCTGATTTCTTCTTCAATGTTGGATTTCAAGACTTGCATGGTTTGCGGTTTCTTGTAAGCGCGAATTTTCAAAAACCCACAAAGAATGCAAGTCTGACGCCATCAAATCTGACGGACAGTTCAAATCGCCAAAACGGATTATCACACAGTCCGAAAAATTGGTGTTTCAAAAGCTATAGCAATGTCTGATAGTCCATTGTCCATTTGCAAAAATTATGGCACATTGCTATTATGGCATTACTTTTGCCCCACCTTTGTACCTACATAATTTAAAAATGTTTGTTTTTGTTCTAGGAACAATGGAACAATAACTATATTAAATAAATAAAAATTAATTGCACTAAAAATTAATTACACTATAAACAAAAAGTTAATAAAAAAAAAACCCCTTTATTTTAAAAATATAATTTTTTTAATTTTTTTGAAATTAGGCCTATTTCATTTTCATATTATTCAGTGATCTCTGTGACATTTCGAAATCCATATAAGTAAGAGAAAATTCTTATAAATTGGATGAGATTTACAAAACAACTAGTATTATTAAAGTGGTTGATCACTTTATTTGTTGTCAACCACTTTAAAAACTAGATGTTGCATAACTACTTAAGTATTTGAAATCTAGTAATTTTTATGCACTAGATTGGTTTGGCACTACAGGGTCGTTACAAGTTAAATGGAGCAATTTGAGTAGTATGTGGCAAAACGTTACCGTAAAGCCAATTTTTCAAAAATTCGAATGTGCAGCGTCAGATTTTGCTGAAAACCAGTTTCATAAAAACTGTTCGTAAGAGCTTTTCTAAATTAAGGCAACAAAATGCCGCTCAATTCATGCACGAGTAAATAAACTTATGTATGTACAAGTACATGTAAGTATGTAAATAAAATAAATATTGCCGTATATAACTCACACGTTGGTTTGTTGACGATTACTTACAACTGAATTTTATAGAATTTTCTTCGATGACTCATCGGAAACATCGAGCAATTTTACCTTAAACGCGCATAACAAACAAATGCACTGAGCACTTTATTATGACGTTACTGTTATTGTTGTTGTTATTTATTTTGTTTTTCGGAGACGTTGTTGTTATTAATTCTCATCACTCCATAAAAGGTAAAAGAAAAAAGTAGATTGCCTTAAAGCTTACAACAAAATGTTTACCGTAGAGTGTGATTTTAACTTAATATGTACTCGCACTTAACAAGCTGAAGCAGAAGCAGAAGTAAGAGGAGGAGGAGGGAAAGAATGAAAAAAAGATTTAGAAGCCAACAGTGGTGGCAGTAGAAATGAATGTGAATCATTTTTTTTACACGCTAAACGTGAATTTGCAGGAAGGAGTATGTAGAAAATGATACGTGAGAAGGTTCCATATACGTGAGGCAGGTGGTAGGAGAAAAAGCAAAAGAAGAAGCAAAATCCTTAGTACTCGCAAAAGAAGCACGTGTGCAGAGTGGGGATAAATAAATCAGAGGTGAACAAAGAAAACATTTTCGTGATTATTTATGTGAAAATTTGACTTATTTCTGCAAGGTCAATTCAAAGAATTTAAATTCAGACAAAAAGCGATAAATGAATGAAGGAAGCGAAATTGTGTTCTACTTACCATGCGCTTTTATTTAATGCCAAATTTCATATAAGTATTTTAATAAATTAAAATGACAATTTTCTAATAAAAAGAAACACACGCGACATTAAATTAAAGCCTTTAATAATAAGAAAAATGTAATTCAGTATGGTCATTATCGAACATAAGATACCCTACAGATGATCCTATAAAGTTTACATTGATGTAAACTTTATAGGAAGAGAACCGATTTTAAATGAGTGTAGTGCAGACGCCGTCTAGTTACTGTTTATTGTAAAATTTTTTCCAGAACATTTTTTTTCACTAGGCTTATAAATTAAAAGTTATTTCTTGAAACATACTCACCATTGGTAAATCAATCTCACGGTTTAATTTATTTCAAAAACCTCGTGTATTATGGCAGAAAATATTCATGTTCAAATCATTGTAGTCATTTGGCTATTCAAATACTTACAATTAGATTTTGATTGTCTGTATCCAAGAAAAGGTTTCGATATACAGGGTATTTTTTTAGAAGTGTGGTTTTCAAGAAGAAATAAAACGCATATAATTTAATGTCATGGCCAAAAATTTAGCTTTATTATAAAGATAAGGATTTGCCATTATGTTTTCAAAACGATTTGGGGCAAGTGGCCGCTACGGCTAGTTCGTATAAATTCCAGCCGAGAGGCCCAATTTTCAACCACTTTTTGCAGCAATTGGGGCTGGGCCGTATGTCAGTAATAACGCGCCGAATATTCTCGTCTAAGGCGTCAATCAATCGTCTCGGGCTTATCTGCGTATACAAGCGACTTGACATAACCCCACAAAAAATAGTCCAGCGGTGTTAAATAGCACGATCTTGGAGTCCACGCCACAGGCCCACGACGCGAGCTAATGCGCTCACCAAAAGTTTCCTTCAATAAATTGATTGTTTCGTTGGCTGTATGGCATGTAGCGCCGTCTTGTTGGAACCAAAGGTCGTCCACATCAACATCCTTCAATTCAGGCTCGAAAAAGTCATTAATCATAGCTCTATAGCGTTCCCCATTGACTGTTACATTATGACCGGCTTCATCTTTGAAGAAATATGGACCAATGATTCCCTCTGTCCATAGAGCACACCAAACAGTGACTTTTTGAGGATGTAACGGCGTCTCAACAATGGCTTGTGGATTATGATCACTCCAAATGCGACAATTTTGCTTATTAACGTACCCATTCAACCAAAAGTGAGCTTCATCGCTGAACAAAATTTTCTTGTGAAAATCGGCATCGGTGGCCATCTCGTTTTGTTAATAAATTTGCACGATTTGGAAACGTTGTTCAGGAGTAAGTCTATTCATTATGAAATGGCAAACTAAACTGAGCATAAGTCAAGTGACAGCTGTCAAAAAGACCGACTCCGAAAAAAGTATTGCCAGATTAAAAACCACACTTCTAAAAAAAACACTCTTTATATGTAAGTTGTGTCGACGACGGTAAGCTTATTCGGACCACCTGTAACCGTTCCAAGCTTGGTTAAGCTTAACCAGATATTGTTAGAGCTATGCCATTATCAGATATGGGACGGTCAGATAAATGCAGCGACCTTACCGATTATGAATTTTACTCAGTGAAAATCAGATTTTAGTAAAACTAAACTTGTCGGTGGTCGCCGTGGCATAGTGGGTAGTACATTCGCCTGCTACGCAGAGTGTCCAGGGTTCAAATCTCGGCACGGGCAAAATCAAAAAGTAAAAAAAAAACAATTTATCTATACGGCACCACTTCTTGGCAGGCAGCAGCAAACCTACAGAAGTAAAAACGAGCTGTTGTGCCATTAAAAGAAGAAAGAAAAACTCATCATCAAGTATACAAGCGTATACTTGAAGATATCCTGCGGATATCAACAAATCGACTCGTCTTTGCATTCTGATCAACCCGTGAGCAGAATGTGTAGGGTATATGTATGTATGATATATTGCCTATATATTGAAAATGCACATATGTACTCATATTCATGTGTATACTGTTTTCTTTCACTTTTATTTTTACCAAATCGAGACGTCGGCCGTCCGTCCTTGCCAGAACTGCTTGCGATCGTTGAACGCTTGTGTCATAATTCAGTATCTATTTTTTTATTTTTTAATATTTGTCTTTTCTCTGTCTCAGCTGCTGAAAGAACGAAGAAAAAGCTGAACAACGATGACACCCACGCGGGCATGAGAATATCGCCAAAAAAAAATCGATGCTCGATACAAGAAAATTGTGAAAATTGTCGACGACAACAAAAATTTTTATTTTATTTTTTTTCTCTATGATGAAGCAACAAAGAATTTTTTGATTTTCTATCAAGTTTGATAGAACTTTTGCGTTTCGCAGAAGTTTTTTCGTTTTCTCATTCGCAGGCATGGGCAATAATTATGAAAATACACTAACGGTTATGACCAATGCAGTGGTTTCTAAAGAAAGATAATGTTGATGACAAAGAAAGTTTTGCGTTTTTGATTTCGCATTGGCAACAATAAATCTTGAAATAAAATTGGTAAAATTCTTTATGGAAATATTAAGAAATGGTTTTAGAATTTCACATAACAAATTAATGAAAATGAAAATAACAAAGGGGACAAAGCAGATGAGTAATTTTTCTTTTAAGGTGTGTTTTCATAAATACTCATCCTTCTTTCGGTGGTTCAGACCATTTGATGGTAACTTCACCGTAATGTAAGAAGGTAGAGCAAAATGAAGTAGAGCAAAACCACGTAGAGCAAAGCGACGTTGACTGTAAGTGCTCGCCACAAGCAGAGGGTCTCACACCGTTTGCCAAGGCAGTGCCAGAACGCGAAAATCATGGAGTCAATTAAACTATAGAATAAATTGCACGCAAAGGAAGTCCGTAAAGGAAGTCCATTGTGCAAGATAATCAATAAAAAAAAACGTTATCTTCTCATATCTTAATCTAAGTTGCGACTACACCAATGATTCCATTTAATAAACAAAATCGTCCTACTTTGGTGAGCAATTAAATCTGGTAATCTTTCAATAAAAATAAAAGAGAAACAAGAACTCGGTACAATGCAAACAAAAATCAATATTTACTCAATTACATGCATGACTTTTACCATGCAAGGAATTGTAGGTGAATTTTATTTCTGGCACTGCAGGATAGAAGCAGCGACAGCAACAACCAACAAAACAAGTTGGAATATCGCATGTACAAATACACAGTGTAAATTTTACAATAAAAAAAGTAAAATAAATAAAATAAATGAAAACAAAAATCGAAACAAAAAACGTTGATCAATATGATGTGGAAACTCCCGCCAAGTTGACCGTGAAGTGGCGTCACAATGAGCAATTGTTTTTATGTTTGCAGTGCAACAAAATAAAACGAGAGAAGCAAATCAAGTTGCAAGTTGACAAATGGAAAGTTTCATTGTGGTAGAATTTTTTTTTCCTAGTCCAAACAAAAAATTTTAAAAATACTCCAGATGCTAAGGAACATGCAGAAAATCTTGAAGTTTCACTGCTGGGAAATCAATTCAAGTTTTGTTTATAATCAAATTATTTGGCTCTTTGTATTAATTTGTAAAAAAAAAAAAGGTAAAAACCTTACTAACTTCCCACACGCCTTTGGCACTTGCCAAAGCCTGTTTAATAGAAAGGCTTTTTCTAGAAATTAAAGGGGTTTTCAATAGAAACATAACAATTTTGTATTTATTCGGCAATGTCAAAACGTCATTCAAGCAACGTTTGGAAATTTTTAGAAATTACTACCGAAATTCTGAGTCAACGATCTCAGCTTTAAGTTTGAAGAAAATACTGAATTTCAATGAAAAATCATCTAAGCTCATTTTTGGCTTAATGGCTTTGTCAATAAGTAATATATGCATTATTGGACAGCAAAAAACCCACATGTGCTTCAAGAGACCCCATTGCATCCACAAAAAGAGGCCGAGTGGAATGGATTTCATGCCGGAGCTGTGATTAGAACGTATTATTTCGTCTAGCAAAAGGATCGCCATGTTACGGCCTATTGAGTTCGCTATTGTGCTACGTTGGAAAACTATTTTTGGACAGAATTAGATGGACTTGACATCAGTCATATGTGATTTTAACAAGATATTGTCAATGGCACAGCTGATCTATTGAAGGGGAAGTTCGGTAATTGTGTAATATCGAGAAAAGGTCCGGTCGAGTAGCCACATTCCTCATGCGATTTAACGCTGTTGAATTTCTTTTTATGGGGTCACGTGAAGTCGCTAGAGGAGCTCAGAAACAATATCGAACGCAAAATTGCCAACGTTCCGCCGGATATGTGTGGAAGACTGGTGAAAAATTGACTCTAAAGAATCGATGTCTGCAAACGTGCTCGAGGTGGTCATATGAGCGATATCCACCATTTTCATACATCAAAGTAACATGTGTACTACTTACACCCAGAATAAATTTC
This sequence comes from Palloptera scutellata, assembly GCA_958295655.1. Classification (NCBI taxonomy): domain Eukaryota; kingdom Metazoa; phylum Arthropoda; class Insecta; order Diptera; family Pallopteridae; genus Palloptera; species Palloptera scutellata. The sequence goes on along the minus strand of OY282449.1, from coordinate 44,426,251 downwards.
AGCCCGATATCGCAATTATTCTGTGTTTTATTTAAATACTAAAGTGTTAGGTTCCTACTGGAAGACCCTTTATAAATATAAAAAGCTGGTAAGTAATTAAAATTTTAATCTAAAATAATATAATAAATTAACATGAATTTAGTAAATATATTTTATATATTTGACAAGATAATGCCTTTAAGCTATTTTATTATTTTTTTTTCCAGTTCAATATTGTGCATAAATGATTCATTTGTTGTTTACAGAATTTTCTGAAAATTTCCAGAATATTATTTTCGAGAAAGAGCATCGTGCTCCTTTTTAAGATAATTCAGTTGAAAAATTTCAGAAAAGGTAAAAGCAGCAACAACAATAAAGAAAAAATATTTTTTGTTGATTGTATGAATACATACAAAATTAAAAGAAATAACAAAAACAAAAAACAAAAATTAAAAAAATTATAATAATTAATAAAATAATATAAACCAAAATCAGCTGTCAACAACATGTATTCTTTTTTTTGCTTAAGAGGTATCTTGGGCAACAGACAATTTATGTATTGTTGTTGTTGTTGTTGCTGTTGCTGATACTGCCGCTGATGAATTGACGCTTCCGAATTTGTATTCGATGTGGGCATCGCAGAAATCGGCGTCGCAGTCAGTGTCGTTCCCGTCCACTTCAATACTGACTAGAAAAACATCGTACATATTACAAATACGCCCCCACTTACACATTAGAGTGGATTGATTTTCTGTTTTTCAAGTGGTCATACATATTTTAAAAGATTTTGTAAAAAAAAATTGTTTTATAAAAATTTTCAATTCAACGTGCTATTAGAATGTTCGAAATTTCGATTTAAATTTTTTATTTAAGTATTGAACTTTTGTTCTCAACACACACACACACACACATTACCGCAATGCATTTTCAATTGGTTTTGTATTTCTATTTTATCAATATATTTGATCAACTTTTCAGGTTGATTGATTAAACGTCAACCGCCCCGCCAAATCTCAAAAGAATGTCAAAATTAACTGACGAAAGCAGTTTAACTTGAATAGAATTATTCGAAATTATTTTAAATATTGTCAATAAATTAAGTTAATTCAACATTTTATTTTTTCAATATAATTTTAAATCCTCTTTTGAAACTTTCAATTTGAACGGAAAACAAGAAAAAACAACAAAAATTAAGACAATTTTTTTTTTCTTCAAGATTTTCTCTAAAATTAGTGACCATTTCGTTTTCAAAAATCTTCCATACAAATCAATCCGTATATACAGGGTGTACAATTTACGATTTGGAATTTCAATTTGATGTAAATAAGAAACGAATATTCTTTTTTAATGTGGTTTTTATTACTGAAAAGTACAATCCTTCCGGTTAGTTGTGGAATACTATTTCATTCAGCTGACTTCTTTGGCTACCCTTGCAGTAGCCCTTAAGATCAACCCAATTTGACAGTACAGTTTCGACTGTATGGAGCTGTACTTGGCTACATCAATTTTGTCCTTAAGAGCCTCGTTGCTGGATGGTTAGCGTATCACTTATCGTTAAAGGCTCCCCACAAATAATAGTCCAACGGTGTCAACTGCGGGGTGACCAATGCGCATAACAAAAATGCTCATATTTTTCCAAGCTTTCCAGAGCCCAATTAGTTCTGGATGGTCATGTGGCTTCAGCTGTTGTATCAATTCAACTTTGTATGGCTTAATACCGAGGTTTTTATGCAAAATTCGCAGCAATGAAGTGCGTGAAATGTTGAATTTCTGAGAACGATGGCAAGTTGATGTTGAGCAACAGAAACATTTTTCTCGGTTGTGCACACTCTAGGACTACAAGAACGTGTTGTTTTATCTAATGAAAATCCAGACTCATGCAAACGTTTCACTAATTGATCAATAAATTGCGTGGATGGTGCTTCTCTTCTATCGACTTTTGAACATAATTTTCTTACACCTTCGATAGAAGATCCATTATCGATCCATTTCGTTAACCGCCCATATTAACCTAATTTTGCGTCATAATACGAATCACATTAGAGTTGCCACACTCAAAATAACCAGTAGTTCAAATTTCAAAAGTTAGATGGACCACCCTTTATATGTACACATGTAAATATATATGTTTTTCGATATATGAAATTCAAATGTTATTTACTAATTCCAGTTGTTTAGTGAACTTGATTCGCTTGTATAAAAACACATAAAAATGTTTTTCTTCGAAAACTTATTTTTAATGAAATATTTAAATATTTCAATAAAATTTTCAAAGACAAAATACTTTAAAAAATTCATTAAAAAGCTAATAAATTATATGGAAAATAAATAAAATAATAATATTGTGTGTAGAATTCTATGCTAGCTTCAGTCAATGTATTTCAATATTTCGCAAAAGCAGAAATATTTTCAATGTTAAAATTTGCTTACATACGTTTCCAATATTTTCTTGTAAATTTTGAAGAATGCGGAGAACACAAGAATAGAAAATTTATAATTTCATTGCTCATATCAAAGGAATAAAAAGAGTTTTTCTATTATTTTCTGTTTTCTTCAGAAAAACCAAATATATTCTTTGGATAAACGCCATCGCAATCATGTCTCTATAATAGCGACAGATTTTGAAAGAGCGTTCGACCGCGTGGGGATCCATGTGGTGTTAGCTCAACTTGAGATTTGGGGAGTAGGTCCTAGGGGTTTTAACTTAGTTAAAAACTTTATGATTGGGTGCAAAATTTAGGTTAGTATAAATGGTGAACTGTCTAAATGCCACCCACTCAACAATGGCATCCCCTAGGGATGCCACCCCGTTGTCGGTGGTATTATTCATTATTGCTTTTGAACAATTAAACAAAATCATTCTAAATTATAAAAATATTAATTTATCTATTCACGCAGACGATGCACTGTAAATAATACATTTAAAAATATTATTTTGCAATATTTTTTGGAGTGGGGTCTGCAGTCAATTGCGACCTTATCAATCGGTAAATGTAAAATCTTACAAATATGCAAAAAACGTAATTATATTTTCCCCGACTGAACAGTGGATAATTTAACTATTGAAAGAATAAACTATTTAAAAATTGTAAATATTGTTTTCGACAATAAATTTACATTTAAGCAACACCGAATATATTTAAGGAACAACTTAGCTGCCAGGCTCAATATAGTAACATACTTGTCATTAACATATACTCTCGGAGAGAGAGTAGTACTTGTCATCTGCTGACCATCTTTTAAATGAATATCACAGACAAGATACTATTAGGATATAACATTTTGATTTATACTCCTACTACTGCTCGCACATAACACTCTGGTTACTCTATGCGACATTTGACTCGATACAAAATCGATGGATCTACAGTACTTCCATTTTAGTATTATGTAGTTCCACATTTATGGAGTTCAAATTCACATCTGATATTTGATTGTCACCCAGATACCTTCGACGAGTATGCATAAGTGCAAGTATATGCTTCACATATTTCACATTCCATATTTTCTCTTCTAAACCTACAAAAGTTATTAGAAAGAATTCACAGCTTTATAGAATGATAGTCCAGTCTTAAAGACACTACAAAGGGTTTCTGTAATGATTCTTAGATTATTCTTTGTCATAGTCCATGTAAGCGCTTTCGAGTTTCCCGGCCCTAGTAGATTTTCCCAATATGACTTAAGTGCTATGCTGTTTATATTTTTTGTTGATAAATGGTCGCTGTAGCGTAGTGGTAATGCGTTGGACTGCTACGCAGAGTGTCCGAGGTTCGAATCTCGGCACAGGCAAAATCAAAAAAAAAAAAGTAAAAAAAAAAATTTTTCTTTTTTTTAAGAGTAAAATTTGCTATGAAAAGCTTTTCACTTCGCCGTTCGGATTTGGCGGCATAAAACTGTGATACCTTCCATTCATGTACAAATATTATAACACGCACAATATAAGTGGATGCGAAAAGCGAAAAGCTCGGTCTAGGCCCTCCATGGGCTGTTGTGCCATTAAAAGTAAAGTAAATAGTAAGAAAGTTTCTTTCCCCATTACGCAGAATAGCTCTTGACCCACGAAAGAAGTCGATGCTCCTCTCACTTCAGTCTTAGTATACCCTGAAAATCAAACCCGATTAGGTTAGCGTTTTCAAGGCACTTCATCACTTGTTTTAAGGCAGGCAATGACAAACTTCCAAGGGTAAAAATTACTTAAGAAAAGATCTACAATTCGAAATTCGGACTCAACATAAAACTAAGTATTTGATTCTGATAGTTGCGCTTGAGATTGCAGTATGAACATTCTTCATACTTAGGAAAAACTTACCTGGTCGCTGTGGCGTAGTGGTAGTGCGCTGGACTACTACGCAAAGTGTCTGGGGTTCCAATATCGGAAGAGACAAAATCAAAAGTAGACGCACGGCAATGGCAAACCTACAAGAGTAAAATTTGCTATGAAAAGCTTTTCACTTCGCCGTTCGGATTCGGCATTAAACTGTTTGTCCCTTCCATCCATGTACAAAAATAGCACGCACAACATGAGCTCGGCCTAGGCCCTCCATGGGCTGTTGTGCCATTAAAAGTAAAGTAAGGAAAAACTTATGAAACTATTATGAATAAGAAAGAAAATGTTTACTATCACAACAACACTGTTCCACACCCTTGTACTTGTACCTTTGTAATGCTTAGTCATAGCCAGGCCTTTGGTCAGTTTCCCATCTGTGATCGCGCCCATACATTTTCTGAGGTGTTTAAAAAAAATCGGTTGGAATATTTATACTTTTAATATAAGAAATTTTAAATAAAATCCAGTGATCAAACTACTGGATTGTGTAAAAAAGCAAATTATTGCAACTTTATTAAATTCACCACTTAACAAAATCACTTAAAGATTACTTCAGAATTATAATAAATACTCTGTGTTGTTACACTAAGATTGTCGAAATGTGACTTCCTATATTCCGCTGCTTCTGTTACGAACATTCCACAGCTCTTCGAAGTTTCCAGATAAAGTTTTATGTCACTTGTTAACATAGCCACGAGCAATTAGCATGTCCACGAACGTCGAAGCTTTTTCGGAGTTTCTATTCTAATACATTCCGAAGTCACTAGATGGCGTAGATGTGTAATAACTACATATGGTATGTGTGTATACTAATGCAGTTCACTACACATACACATAAACATGTGCGCATACATGCTAATGATTTTGTTCTGGAAATATCGTCACAATATCGCTATATATATATCAGCAAAGTTGAACTTTTTTCCCCCAAATGAATCCTTAAAGGACCAAGGTATTTAATTGTTTAAATTTTTTGTTTTTTTAGCAGTCATCACGTTTTAATGACTTGATTATCCGTTATAGAAACAACAATAAAAGCTTAAAAAGGAATGTTCCTCATCGAAACCTAATTGAGGTTGCACTGAAGGTCTTAGCCACTAAAGGCCAATTTTGTTAAAGAAATGTAGGGAAGAGGTACAAATTTACCTACGTATGCATCTTATAGCTGATAATTGATGAATCAATTAAAAATTTAAATGTTTATCTGCAGACAAAATATTTCTCACTGCAAAATATTTCGGGTCACTAATTTTTTAAAAAATCGTATTTTTACGTTTTGAGAAAGGAAATTAGTATTTTGAATGCCAGTCGAACATTGTGTTGCCCAGACTGTGTGTTTCAGCCATCCTAATTCTACTTTCCTTTCCTATTCTATTTCTCTATTTTCCAAAACTATTGTTCAGTATCCATCCTTCCTTTTCCCAGTTTTTTTCTGGGAATTTTCCAATCTTTCAACTCATTAATAATTCAGCCCGGAATTATACACTGGGAAATATAAAACAGATAAGATTTAACCTAACCCAACGCTAAAAGAAACACTACTAAGTACAATACTAAAAGTAGTGAACTCATCCTGTTCATATCAATGTGAAGACTTTTTATGCGATGTGATAGTAATAGAAGAAATCTTTAAATAAATTTTGCTTTAAATCTGAGCTCACTTTGCAATACAAAAAAAAAGAAGATATTGAGCAATTAAAAATTGTCCAATTAGCGAATGGTGCAAATGTATCAAATCCACTACTTAACTTTCAAAATCCAAAATTTGTATTAAATGGCAAAGTTTTCAAATCGTTTTTGTAAAGTTAAATAAAAATTCCATATACATAATTTCATTTCATTCACCAATTCAGTTAACATTTTGCTGTATTAGAAAGTGTTGCCATAAAAGGTGTGACTATGTGTGCACCACAACCAACACCAGGCACAATGGCAACAACAACAATAATAGCAACCACTTGAATGTCAATTCAAAATACATACATAGCTACTTAATGATTTATAACAATACCATCCATAACAATAACAACTTAGTCGTCATATGTACATATGTATGTATGTATCCTCGTAGGTATCTACCTTTTTTTCTATTTTTTTCTATTTTATTATATTTTATTTTATTTTCACAATCATCATCATAATAATTAAGTTATCTATAAATAAATTCCATGTTCACACACACACACACATACATACATACATACATCCATACACATACGAGTATCTACCCAAGATTTTAGCAACCGGTTGATTACGTATTGAATTTCTTTCTTTGATTCGATTTTTAATTTATGTATTATGAAAATATACTACATACATATTGTATATACAGATCCATAAATATCTATGCACATATAGTATGTATGTATCTATTTATATATGTACTTGTATGTACCCGTATATATGAATGTAAGTATTGCATGTGGGAAGAGGTTCGCAAATATGAGTTCGTTAACCATACTTCATATCAATGCGTCGCCTCGTATCAGACCATAAAATGTAAACGCTCACACATATTTACACGCTACATACTGGTAAGCGTTATTGTTGGAATACATAATTATGTATGAAGTGTTTACGATCGTAACAAAAAAGCGTCATTGGCATTTTCAACGAGTTGCACCTACTACGTAGTTAAATGATAGCGAAGTATCTATATGTGAAAATTTTAATTAGAAATTAAGGATGAAACTAACTACATTTCAATCGAAGATTAAACACCCTACGTTCAGCTAGAGTACATACTATACCATATTTGATATCATACTCGTATGTAGTAAAATTAAGCTTCTTACACTTTATCATAGTGTGATAAAGATGTCGCTCGTTTGCTGCAACACTGTCTTAAATCAAAAAACATAATTTTTGAATTACTTAAGTACATATGTATACAGAAAACAATGTTATTTAACGCTTTATCTTGTGTAAAAAAATCATAACTGTATCGTATGTAATTAAATTTGCTCGGCTATAATGAACATTGATGCCAAAGAATAACTACTTTCACAGAATAGGCAGATCGTACGATCGTTTCGGAACCCGCCACGGTTCCTCATCGTATGAATTCGAAATTTATGTTTTTGAGTTATGACACTCTTGCAGGAAACGAACTATATGTTCTAATTTACATTTAAGAAAAACCGACATTCTACAACAGACTCTACAAAGTCTTCATTCGATCAGTCGTATTGTTTGCAACATAATTACGGATGGCATGGTTAAGCTGTTGAGATGGTGTCTACCATAATGTTTTTGAATGAAAGATTCTTATCCTCCAATGGAGAAGTGGCGATTAATCAGCAATGTGATGCGAGTCAACATTAAAACCTTTATCTTATACTCATAAATAAATTGTATTTATCATGTGAAGATAATGCTCCAGTGAAGGACAGTTCTAACGAATTTCGAAGTAGGCGAAACTGTCTTCTTTCTTATTTTCTTTCTTTCTTTTAATGGCACAACAGCCCCGAGCTTTTCGCAATATCACAAACTGGATGTATGACATGTTGCGCAGAAACTTGACAAAACTTGTCAAAGTGCAAAGACTTCCTGCAGTGGGCGCACCTGGAGCAGTAAGAAGCTCACCGCAAGCGGGAATATCGGTCTGCATTTAAATGGAATAGCTGCAAAAGGAGCTCTCTGACTGAGGGAGTCCACCTAGCTTAAGCGAACCAACAAAGAAAAGCGGCAATTCTGATTAAAATGTAAGATATGTGGAGAATATCATTCCGAAAGTCTTACGACAACATAACTCCTCACTATGAGCTACTATTAATATTCCATTTCTATATGCCAGCAGAAATAACTGGATGGCCAAAAAAGTGATAAGAGTTTATGAAATCATTGATAGTTCAAAAAAGGATGCGGGAACCGGAGCTGGAGACTTTTTGGAAACACTTAACAGGAAGGAATTTATTTTATTACCTGACACATGTAGTGTATTCCATACGCAACAAGAACTGCGATCTCCCTCGTTCGGATATCACGATCTTCGTGGATAGCCAGGCAGCTATGAAATCGATTCAATCATATAAGTATAGTCACACAGTCAAATGATGTACAAATATAACACGCACAACATGAGTGGATGTGAAAAGCTGGGCTTTTAGCGCTACATGCGGTCATAGTCGACACTGATAAACTGAAGTTCATTGTGGTAAAAGCATAACACTTGCCACAATGACAGTCCATCTCTTTGTCGGTGTCCTGTGTGATTGCATTCGCTCTTTCATTCTCCCTCCTTCTTCCTTCTTCCTCCCACCTATCAATCTTTCTTCCATTCAACACAATGCTCTGCATTCATAGGGGTGTACACGATGTGTGTTGAATGTATCAATACAAAAAAAAAAGGCGAAAATCGCTGAACGCAATACGACCCTACAGAATCAAACCATGCTGGGTTCCCGAACATTGCGATATTAAAGGAATCTTTATAGCAATACTTTACAATACTGCCACCGATCGGGAAAATATACACTGTGATTGATAATATAATCTGATAATGGAATCTGTGACCAACTGCTCTTTGAGAAACAGAAATGACTGATTCACATCTCGATCGTTATGCCTGGAATAATAAATTCTTCTGACCCTTAATAGATCATCAGTCCGCTTAGTGACTGGAGTGATCGCACGACACTATGCTACAAAAATGGCAGCTAGGATTCAATGATTGCTGCAGAAGCTGTAGTGATGTAAAGGAATTCGAATCAATCCAATATCTACCTGCACGGGGTACAAAGTTCCTCGGTAACTTGGCATACATATACGACGTAAAGATAATGGATTTACTGAAATTTGGAAAGAGTACTGACTGGTTTCAATCAGGTATCATGTGAATTACGTTAAAAAGCATAAAGTAAAGAGATTGACAATAGACTATAATTGGTCTTCAGGTGAAAATGATCACTAATCTGATCAAAAACTCTTCTTAAACCAATCGAAAATTATTTCGGTAATCTGTAAAGTTTAAGATGGGTAGGGGATTATCCTTCCGCATCCGAACCTGGGTCCGGGGCTACTGGCTTTGTCTCCAGGCTAGCAAAAGGCGATCGAGGTGAGAGGCTCTATGCTCTACCTAAGTATTATGGGAATATATATGTATAGGGTGTTTTTTTTAGAAGTGGGTTTTTCAATCTGGCAATACTTTTTTCGGAGTTGGTCTTTTTGACAGCTGTCACTTGACTTATGCTCAGTTTAGTTTGCCATTTCATAATGAATAGACTTACTCCTGAACAACGTTTGCAAATCGTGCAAATTTATTACCAAAGTAATGGTTCGATTCGCGCGATTTTCACAAGAAAAATTTGTTCAGCGATGAAGCTCACTTTTGGTTGAATGGGTACGTTAATAAGCAAAATTGTCGCATTCATTGTCGTGATAATAATCTACAAGCCATTGTTGAGACGCCGTTACATCCTCAAAAAGTCACTGTTAGGTGTGCTCTGTGGACAGAGGGAATCATTGGTCCATTGACCGGTTATAATGTTACAGTCAATGGGGAACGCTATAGAGCCATGATTAATGACTTTTTCGTGCCTGAATTGGAGGATGTTGATGTGGACGACCTTTGGTTCCAACAAGACGGCGCTATATGCCATACAGCCAACGAAACAATCAATTTTTTGAAGGAAACTTTTGGTGAGCGCATTATCTCGCGTCGTTGGCCTGTGGCGAACCTTATCTTTATAATAAAGCCAAATTCTTAATAAATTATATGCGTTTTATTTCTTCTTGAAAACCACACTTCTAAAAAAACACCCTGTATAATCGAAACCTGATAGCGTTTTAGTATTTCAAGAACGGAATCTTATGTTGCATCCATCCACCATTATCCTGGCATAGTAATTGTCGATGTACTTAATGCGTTGCAACGCTTGAACTTAAGAAGACGAAAATGCAAAAACCACTTTAAACTTTGTCAAATGACGAGAGAAGTGAGTCCAGATTTTTGAGGTCAGAAGAAATGGTTTAAAAAGTATATAGTTATTTAGTATATTGCCACCCTGAAACCCGGCGGGTGCGAAGCTCATTTCATCGAACATATCGTTTTCGTTGTGAGAGTCAGTCTTAGTACATATAACCACGTCCTAACTCCACTGTGCATTGGCATTGCAGGGAGGGAGAGTTAGAAAAAACACTAGCGCAGAGGATGTTACATTTTTAAATGAATAATAATGATGGATACAGAAATCTTCAAGTTGAGATTAAAAAATTTACTTTAATCAATTAATTTTCTTATGTCTATAGGAATCTATAGGAATTTGTAGGGATCAATGGTTCCGCCTTTTAACAAAGCATAATATTCTACGTGTGGGTCATAAACCGTTCAAGTAAATTCGAAATTTTTCGAAAGGTCAACAAAGTATGAAACCCTTTTCACTTTCCTTCGTGGCTTTTGTCCAATCGCATATTTTAGAACTGTCACTGTGACTTCTCGCTGCCGAGTATCTGGTCCATTAGCTATCATTTATATTCAATTCATGCGCATGTGTTTGTCTGTCCGTACGGTGCTTTAGCATGTATGTATGTATGTATGTACATATGTAGGAGTATGTATGTATGTATGCATATCCATCAGCGCTTCCGCGTCATTGTTGGGGTTTGATGTTTTTACTGTATTTTCAACGTATTCGTTTTCTTTTAGGCGTCGTCGTCGTCGGCGTCGTCTCAATTACGCCATTCGTCACTTTTAGCACACACACGGAAATAGAATTTTCTACAATATTCTCACATTCTACATATTAGCTTCTTCTGCTTCTTTGCATTTTCTTTTGTCGCGGATGTAAATCTGCATATTGTAATGCTTGCATGCAAGTGTATGTGCTCGGGAGAGCAGTGCGTGTGCTGCAAAGCAAAAGTTCGAGAGGGAGGTGGAGAACACACGCAACAGTGGCGCAAGTTAAGACAATGAACTTTAACAAAAACTAAATTATTTTCCTTTGAAACAATAGATTTTTTGTCAGTTAATTTGCAGTTTAAATTTCAGAACGCCTCTATTTTTAACCATAAATACTTCTAGTTGTTTTATTCTGAAAATTAGAATTATTTTTAAAACAAAGAAAGTCTAATCTTATCATGGTTCGATTAGACATGTTAGAGTCGATGTGTAGATTATCATTTGATGTGATGGAATGGTGTTGAGTTAATACATATTGATTACCGCAGATAGTAAACACATTGTGTAAGGTTCCTCCTTCTAGAATTTACTAGCGGTTTTTATTACATATATTGTATTCACTTAAACAGAAAACATTCTTATAACGGAGAAATACTTTGCAGTATCGTTTCCATGGCCGCTCAAATCATATCGGTTTGACTCCTAATTGTTTCGAGGGTCAATGAATGTCCATTGAAAAAAACTCTGTATACCCCTCAACTAGTCAAGAATTGTGTTTGTTTACCAAATTATAAGTAATATGTGTAAGACGACTCTAAAATCAATGCAATATTCTAAATTTCCACCTACAATACTACATTTCACACATATATTTCTTCACCGGATGCTTACATACATATGTATTATGTGTGTATAATTTAACAATATTTCGAGAATCATCTAAATATTTTTCATGTAGTTTTGTAGCTGTGCAAAAAAAGATACATACATACATACACTCGCCAAAATAACTACAAATATTCAAATAATTTACATATATAAAAGTTATTTTAACTTTTGCAAATTCATTTAAAGAGCTATTCTTTTAATTAAATCAAATAAAAAAAATGTAATTATAAATGTTTAGATAAATACTTTTAATTTTATTTCAATTAAGAAATCATCTGTTTTCTCAATTTACTCCTGATCTATCATTCTATTCTAATGCTAAATCATGATCACTCTCTTCTCACCGTATAACATTTGTCCAAATCTCCTAAGATATATATTTTTTTCTGCCTCTTTCACTTTTGTTCTCAAATATTGGCCTCAAAATTAATTAAGTTTTCTCATTCTCATTAGCCAAATAACTAGCAGGCAAACATCGATCGATCGTTTGCTCTCTCGCTCACTCTCTAATGTTTGTTCATCGTTTGTCGATCGTATTCCTCATTCCCACGTTAAAATCTATTTTTAAATCTGATGTGTATACAACAAATCGGTCGTATTCTATTATATGTAGTAGGTACCTACAACAACGAATAATATCTTTTGTCATAAGTTCTCAGCTCAGCTGCTCGCTTGACTCGCCGCACACAAAACACAAAAACGTAAAAATTTTAGTTGTATCTCGATTGTTTCGTCGTTTTTTACGCTACTTGTTCGACAACGATCTACTACTGTGTGCCCGTCGTTGCCGTTTGTATATTTAAGTTTATGTTTGTATGTAGGTATGTACCTATACATATGTATTATGTATATTTATCGTTGGATCGTGCGGTCACTCATTCCGTTCGTTTGCAAATCATGCATTCAACACTGATCCCGTCTGGTTTTTTGTTGCTAATTTATTTTAAAATTAAACTTATATTGCAAAATGTATATACGATTTTTGTAACGTACCGTGGAAAAATATAATAATTTTCTTTACAATATTGGGAATATCTTAATTATATCTGTTTTTCGTACTTTGTAATGAAATATTTTAAACTGCAACATTGAATTTCTTTGTTTTTTTTTGTCATTTATTTGTCATTTGTTGCAAAAAGCTTTAAAAAAATCAAAAAAAAAAAAAAGAAATATGTCCGATCCAAAAGTAATCAGTAATTTTTGTAGAAAACATACATACAGATATTTTCATATAGGTATATATGTTTTATATATTACAATTTATAGAAAAGTTTATCACTTTTGTTAGAGAAATGTCCATGTACTTATAACCGGTGGATACCAAAAAAGGGTTAGAAAGTTAGAGTATTTATAAAAATTTTCAAGTGTCTAACTCTGGCAAATCCAAACTTTGTATGCATGGCATTGTACACTCCAGCTGCTAGGAATCTTGAGTTTAAAGTATCAACGAATTCTTAATATTTATGCTGAGACAAATAAAATTTTCTGGGCCTTCTGCATGTTTGGTGTCGTAGAATGTGTATACATTTATTTATTTAAAAACTACATTATCATGGAATATACCTGGAAACCCAGTTTTTAAATATATTCAGATTTTCAGTTTGGAGAACGTTCTACATTGGAAGAGCTCTCAGAATGATTTTCATTTTTATTGCAGTTTTGCATACAACATTCAGTGTTCAATACCGTGCAGTATGATCAACATTTTGGTAGTTTACACATTGCCCGTAAGCGATAATGGTAGCTCAAAAGAGAGGATATGTAGTTTCTTCATATTCTGTTTATATGTTCATTTATTCGGAAAAATAAGTAAGTAAACTGTACAAGATTATAGGAAGGCATGACAGAACACCTTCTAAGCATTCAGATTACTTTCAGCACCCATTCTCATGACATGTTTGTCTCTGTTAGCACAAAAAAATGAAAAATAAATATATTTTAAATAAAATTATTATTTAATTATTATGGAAATAATGGAGATGGTAAAACCTTCTACATCTCAGAGAAGCAAACCTTTTATCATTGGATTTTAATCCGTTTATTTTCTACTGGGTAGTTTAGCTTACTGCTCCACTGTGCATTTAGTGGTTTGCTTATTAAATTACTCATTCTCACGCTTACACTCTCACTCTCTTTTCGCATATAATCATACCAGTGTTGCTAGACAAATTTTCTGCAATTTACTGAGTATGTTGGAATGACATGGTTTCTGTAGGTGGTACAAATATTTGGAGCCAGATTATAAACAAATGGTTCTTTATGTAAACTTTACCACTTTCCGTTCTAAATAACATTTTCCAAAAATATAAGTACCATTTTGGATAAATTAACCCTAATCTGGCAACAGTGGCTCGCACGCAATCATTTGAGATTAATATTTAGTTGAAACTTAAAAAGCAACAATAACAAAACACACAATGAATGGCACATATTATTTGAGCCAGCGACACAAATCGACAAAATAACAACAACAATAATACCAAACAAATGTGAGAGCGCCTGCCTAGCGAGCATGCCAAATAAAGGGGAAATGAAGAATTTTAACAAAAGCGGCAGAGAGCGAAATACAATGGCAGAAAGGTAAAATATCGAATAAATTGCGGAGCAGTCGATAAGTAACACTGAAGCGAATAAGAACGGACGGAGGAGTAAGAAAACACACAGTATGCTTTCAAATTAAATAAATTGTAAAAAAATATTATTTAAACAAGAAAAAGTATTGAGAGAGAGCAGAAAAGCTATATAGTATAATACTAATGTGTTGCCTGTGTATCAACAACAAGAATCTAATTCAATTGCTAATTAAAAGATTATATTTAAATTAAATTATCAACTGAAGTGACGTCACGACATTGGCGAGATTCGTTGCAAAACAAGTTAACTTGTTGGAAGATAACACGTTGAATAAGAAGAAAAAAATAATATCTCTAACGTCAGAATTATTGACGCGTCATTTCAAGGTGAATTTTAAACGTACATCGCTACGCCGACAAATACCCGAGCAGCAACGCCACAGGAATCTATAATCGATAAATGCGCTGCTCCACTTGTAGCGCCTAAAAAATACAACAAATTCATACATAAAATCGATCTAAATTTCAAATAAAAAAAAATTCCTAATAAAATTCTAACATTTCGAGATTACACAATATTTTCGAAAAGAAAAGTACAACAAAAACATATCAACGAAATTCACTAGTGTATATCACAATTTCAAAATTTCCGCAGCAAACCCCTACAGATACTCTACATAGATACGCAGATACGTAATAGAATTTTCCAACACCACCAGCAACGACAGCAGCCGCGCCACCCCTAAAACAACAAAATCAATAAAAGAGAAAAGGAAATTTGTCGAATTTTCCTTTCAATTCTTTTTGTCGTTCGCTGAAATAAAAACAAAAATATACAAAATATTTTTAAATATTCAAAAACAAGGAAAAAACAAGAAAATAAAAGTGTATTTTTCTTGCAAAGTGGAAAATTTCTTGCGTGAGTGTCTCTTGTCTCTTGATTATTTTTAGAAAATTTGTGTCACTTTGTTGAACAAGTAGAAAAAAAAGGCCAAAAAAAAAGAAACGAATTAATAAGAAAACATCAACAAAGTGTTAAAAAAAAATTCTTTTAAATCATATAAAAATTATCTCCGCAAATCTACACAATGCGACCCACTGTGATAGCGAATTCAAATGCCTCGGCAGCAGCGGGATCACCCACAACCAATTCGAACGGTGTAAATATACCGATTAATCATGAATACGCTGGACATCCTCCACAGCAGCAGCATCCTCATCATCAGCAGCAACAACCTTATACGCAATATTCTGATGCAAATCCAACTGCATTTGGCTCACCGCGTCAACAGCAACCGCATACACAACAACAGCAACAACAACCAATTCCAGCACACTTTCAGGTTAGTTCTCACTCCATATCCCTTAAACTCTCTTTCACTCTCAGCAAAAGATATGAATGGATGTGTTCAAAGTTACACACACATACGAGTTCTTTACACACTGATACATATTTTGCATGCACCGCGGACATGCGACATTGTATGTGTGTGTGACAAGGTCATTATTGTCATATGCTTTTGTTGTTCCATTTTATTTTTTGGGGGTACTTCACGTCAAGGTCGCTGAGCGATTGTTTCGTTTTTATTTAATATTTCTTTTTCGTTTTCTAAATTATTGCAATTTATGTAGTATGTATGTAGTTGCTCGTTGGGAAATCATTGGCGCGTGAGAGTTGTACGAGCGCCTCAATCAATAGAATCTTTCCAAATTTGTATTCGATTAATTGTTATTGTATGTAAGAAAATATTGATTAGTCGTTGTTGATTTCAATCTTATAGAACTTTTTAGACCATCCTTCATTTCGGATAATTACAGGGTCTCGGGCCAATTG
Organism: Palloptera scutellata; assembly: GCA_958295655.1. Lineage (NCBI taxonomy): Eukaryota > Metazoa > Arthropoda > Insecta > Diptera > Pallopteridae > Palloptera > Palloptera scutellata. The sequence goes on along the minus strand of OY282449.1, from coordinate 44,410,031 downwards.
CAGGATATGGTCAATTATTTGTTGAATGTTTTCTGCATATTATTATACTTTTTATGACCTTAATAAGTACAACATTTCCATTGTTTGTACAATCAAGGAGAACGATTACAATCTCTGTCACAGCAAGCGGAATGAGATCTATGTTAAGGATTGTGTTGAAGCAATTATGCCCGATTTCGTAAAGGCAGTCTAAAGACATGCCTGTGGTTAAAAAGTGAACAGTACACTCAATTTAAAGTGCTACCAGAAAATACTGAAAAAGTGTTTTTTTTGGTACAGCTTTCTACATAGAAAAAGAAAAAAGATTGGCTTCAGAACTGTAGACCAACTTTTTCGCTTTCATTCATATCGAGTTTCAACTACACCACTGTGAAAAATTCGATTAATATCGGTATAAGAAACATGAACCCGCTGTAATGGTTTTACAAAATGTCAAAGATTAAAGGGGCTTTTCAACAATTTTTATAATTTTATGTTAAAATAATAATAATAGTCGCAGATACCCACAGCCCCTTTTTTATTCAGCTGGTATCACGGGAAGTACTTTATATATATTTTTTAAACACAAATGTTCGAATTAAATGGAACTATTATTTACCTCCTTTTTTTTGCAAATTTTGCACCTTGACGAGAATGTAAATCGCTTCACGACACCTTTTTATAAAAGTATGGAAATTCGCTAAATGATATGATAAATCTCTAGAAATCTTTATTAGAGGTAATTATGCCCAGTTTGGCGAACGCGATCTAAAGACTTAGGAACTTGTGGATAAAGTAAAAACAAATGAAGTTAGAATAAATTTCTACAAAAACTGTTAAACTTGTTTGGCTATAATGATTCCGAAAACTGCAATGGTGTTTTTTAGATATGCGTGTAAAAAGTATCTTAGCATTAATTAAAAGAAATGATTTCGCAATAGTATAGTAGGGAAAATTTAAAAAATAATTTTAAGTTTTTAATTAAGTATATTTAATTTACATATATTATAATAGCCCTAATTTCCGCTATTTAAGTATTGCTCCCAATTTAGCACAGAAAAAATGAAAAGAAATCAAGCGAAAATTGTTTATGGGAAAAAAACCAAAAGAAACAACAGAATTATAAACAAAAAGAAATGAGTCGGGGGAAAAAGAAAAGAAAATCACAAAATACAAATTATGAGTCATTATGAAATGAATTTATGTAGCTCACTAAATTAAATTAGATCTATATATTATAATAAATTTTTTTTTGGCACCCTCCCCCCCTATTATAATTAAAATCTCTCTCACACAAAATCATACACAAAATGCTCTTTCATTGTGTAACTACGTGTGTGTGTGTATGTTTGTGCGAATATGTGTGTTCATATCTAAATTGAAAATCGCAACAATGACAATTAGAAGAAATCGTTTAACTTGATTAAATTACACTCGAGAATTCTATAGCAGCTCCCCTGCCCAATCCTTCCCTTACAGCCCAATCCGTTCCTCGCTCTCTCCACACACACACACACACACACAAACACACACACACAAACACACACACATACACATTTCAAGTCCCTCGTAAACTGAGGGGAAAATTTAATTAGAAGTTATGCAATTTTTACATTTCTAGCTCGCTATAATTCATATCACTATTCTTTGTTTCGCTTCCAGAGCTTAAGGCTTGACCTTACTAAGTGTGTGTTTGTGTGTGTGTGTGTGTGTGTGTGTGTGTGTATGTGTGTAATTGTATGTGTGAGTTAGCCAAGAGGTGGCTAACGATACCAATTCACTATTGCCAAGTGAATTTGCTATTGCTATTTTTATTTTTTATTTAATTATCACGATTTATTTCATTCTGGAAAGTTTCTTATTGAATACCAGTTTTGATAAAAACAAAATAACTAGAGTTTGCAGCGAATAGCTTTAAAATACGAACGGGCAATAATAATAATAATATGTACAATAAAACTAATATAAAGATATAGCAGCAATATAAAAGTAAAACGTTTTGCAATTTGAATGCACAAACATATTTATTTGCTTATCATTCTACTAAGTATGTTATCTAAAGAGATATGAAAATCTTATCGTTTGTTATTAGCACAAGGCTCAAAAGTATTAATTTTTGTGTTTAAGTTTTTCTTTGCATTTCATAGTCGCCAGTTGAAGTATGAAGCAGAGAAAACTTTGCTGCATAGTACTCAAATAGTAAAATAAAAACTAACTAATCGTGATGGTTCTTCTTTTAACAGATTCTAGCGCATTGAATAATTGTCCTAGTATTGCATATTTTTGTGGCAGGTAGGCGCAACTTTGCCAACAACTTTTTTTCCAACAATTATTCTATTCTAATGAAGATAACGAAATTGGGTTAATTTCCTTTAGAATTTCCATTAATATGACTCTTAGAATTTCACTTGTATTGGAAGTACCAGGTCCATTTCACCGATATTGCCCATTTCAGAACTTAACCTCTATTTCTGAAGAGATACTTTTGCAAAATTTTTTTTTCTTTTGATATTGTTTAAAATTTACTTGTTTTATTGTGATATCAACTCATTTCTCAATGCATAACCTTGTAAAAATTAACTTCGTTGCTTGCAGTGGCACTTGTTGTGCACACCACTGTACTATATGTTTGCAAAAACTGCTAGGTGATTTCGTTTTCATCGTGTTTCATTATTTTTAAGTACATATAGGAACAAAAATTACTAGTTTAGCGGAAAATGTGATTTAGTTTGCAATGCAAAAAACAAACGAAAGGAAAAGAATTTGCGAAAAATGATTTTTCTGGGTTTTGAATTTTTCTATATTTTTTGTATAAAATCTCCAATTATGTATTTTACATTTGTAGCTTTGTAGCGCTGTCGCACATACTCGTACACCCTAAAAATAAATACTCACTCTCTTGATTACCAACACACACACATGTTCACGCTGCTTTCGCACTCTCTCATGTTATGTTTCGGTGTACAGCGCCTCACAAACTTTTCGCACGCCCCTCTCATTTTCTCTTGCCGTCATCGTGCCAGTTTAATGACGTTTTGCGTGAAGGTGTTTCGCAGTGAACGTGTGTGGGCATAGGACAACGACGTTTCGAAATAAATTTCTTAGTTGTGTAGTGGTTTTTGTTGTTATTGCTATTTTTTTTTGTTTTTTTTGTTTTTGTAAATTATGTGTTTGTCAATAATTGTGCCCGTGGGTGTTTGTTCTTTAACCATTTATTTCGTTCATTCTTTTAGTTGTATTTGTTTTCTATTTAATTTTATTAACTTGTTATTTATTTAAGTAAGTTTTTTTTGTAGTTTGCTTCTTGGTCTTTCTCTGTTGAATCAATGATGCGAAAAACTTGTATTCGTTCTCGTCTTTTCGCTTATTGTCGTCATGAATGTGTCATTTTAATGGCAAAATCCAAAACTGGTTTTCTGTTCAACTTTTCAATTCTCGGTTTTTTTTACCTTTTTAGGTTTTGTTGTTTTTCGTTGCCTTTCCTTTAGTTGCTTTCTACTTTTGGTTTAGTAGTTCACCTGAATTTCTGTTTTTTCTGGAAGCTTTTCATATAAATAACAACTATGGTATACCAATGTTGATTACTTTAAATGTCAAAATTGTACGAGTATATATTGTTGGATTTTATTGCATTACATTGTATTTGGTGTTTAAATATACTTAAAAATTTAAATACCCAAAATTTGTAACATATTTCAAAATGGAACCTGCACTCTCTTATTTTGTTATTAATGAATAAAATAATTTAAAACAAATAAATAATTATTTGTGAGATACCTTCTATATTTCGTGCAAACCCCATCTTTCGTTTACTTTACCTATACATGAATAGTCCTTTTTTGAAAAGTTTTGGGTAGTGATACATCTCTCCTGAATCATATCTTCTTCATAAGCATCATATCCGTAAACTGAAACGCAATAGCAAAGTTTTTAACACAGTTAATGAAACATCAACATCTACTATATCTAACATAAGAAACAGTGACTTGCAACGTGACCTAAATGTGACTACTATAACTGGAGAAATAGGTAAATTGGCAAGATCTCATCATGAAAGACTACACCAGAATGAAGAAGCTGTAAAGCTACTGGAAACAAGAAACTTGCGGAGACGATTACATCGCACTAAGCTTTATGAACTGGTGGAGCACGCTCATTAATGTTCTTTAGAATTTATTGATACATTCTCTAAGCATTTAATGTAAACAGCTCGTTGGTCACATATGACCAGTCGCTGTGATAGGAAATGTGGCTAATTATTAATTTACTTTTGTTAATTAATATTATTGCATTTCAATAAAAAGAAAAAATTTAAATCAACTATATCGAGGTGTATCACTGTAATACTACGACATTGCGACAATTGCCGCATTCGTCGACTAAAATCAATCAATCTTTGCCTTTTTACTCCATATTTCATTAAGTTTCACATGTTTTTCACTTTTAACCCATTTCCGCCAGCGGAAAAAGAACATTCCAATTTGTTTATAATATTTTATACGAGAATTCCAGGATAATTCGGGGTAAAAAAAAACCCAAAACGGTTGTCAGATTTGAGCTAGGATGTTCCTGAGCACAGGTAATGAGTGTACGAGGTGTGATCAAAAAATAACCGATATTCTCGATTTTCGCATTTTTTTTTTCTGTTATTGGTTGGTACACATGTCTGTTATACTCGTATATGTTGGCAATACCAACCATTTTGTATTGTCAGTTTGTTTTTGACAGATAAAAAGGTTAGTCGTGTTTTGGTGTGCTCTTCGATTTTTTACTATTCGAAAAAATGGATCAAAGAAACTGTATTCTGTTTTGTGTAAAAAATGAAATTAAATGCGCAAGGACATTTGAAATGTTGACTGTGGCCTTTGGCGAGTCTACTATGAGCAGAACACAAGTTCAATTGTGGTATAACCGGTTTAAGGAAGGCCGAGAAGATGTCAATGACGATGCTCGTCCTGGTCGCCCGAGCACGTCAACAACCGATGAAAACATTGACGCAGTGAAGAAAATGATTTTGGATAATCGTCGAATCACTATCAGAGAGGTTGCTGATGATGTTGGCATATCGTTCGGCTCATGCCAAGCAATTTTTACGGATATTTTAGGCATGAAACGTGCGGCAGCGAAGATTGTTCCAAAATTGCTATATTTTGAGCAAAAACAACGTCGCTTGTCGCGTAAGTTTTTTGCCAAAAACAAAACCGTTTTCATGCCTCAACCACCGTATTCACCGGACTTGGCCCCCGCTGACTTTTTCCTCTTCCCAAAACTGAAGACACCGATGAAAGGAAAGCGTTTTGCTACGATTGAGGAGATAAAAGAAAAATCGAAACAGGAGCTGTTGGCGATACCAAAAAGCGCGTTTCAGAAGTGTTTCGAGGATTGGAAAAAACGCTGGCATAAGTGTATTATAACTGAGGGGGATTACTTTGAAGGGAACAAGATACTTGTTGATGAATAAATAAATAATTTTTTAAAAAATATAAAATAACGGTTATTTTTTGATCATACCTCGTAGATATACTAGGACTCTAAACGATATTACGCATATTGTTTCTTCATATTATCAAACATAATTCTAAATTTGCCTTTACTTTGAGTAAGTACATGGAGAAATAGGCCAAAAGGCGCTCAAAGTTTTATATTTGATCGCTTATCATTTAGCCTTCTTCAATTTTATTGTAAAATACTTATTTACTATAGAAATAATCTTTCTCCAATAAGGAGATATCATTACATTTAAAAAAAACATGTTTAATATTTTTTTCTTAGTGAAAATTGTACAATAAAGAAGTTGAAATTTCATGCCTTCATCATTTTCAATGATATATGCAAATATTATTAACTTAAAAAAATGCCGTTTCTAAAATATTGCAGGTTAGGTACAAGAGCATCAATAAATACAGTTCTGAATCATAATATTTACTTTACTTTACTTTTAATGGCACAACAGCCGATGGAGGGCCTAAGCCGAGCTTTTCGCTTTTCGCATCCACTCATGTTGTGCGTGTTGTATTTGTACATGAATGGAAGAGACCTACAGCTTAATGCCGAATCCGAACGGCGAAGTGAAAAGCTTTTCATAGGCAATTTTTACTCTTGTAGGTTTGCCATTGCCTCTCAAGAGGTGGCGCCGTGTAGAAAAATTATTTTACTAGTTTTTTTTTTTTTTGATTTTGTCTGTGCCGAGATTCGAACCCCGGACAATCTGCATAGCAGTCCAACGCATTACCACTACGCCACAGCGACCACATAATCATGAATCATAATATACTATTTATTTTTAAATAAATTATATCACATTTTTGCTTCTCTGTGTAAAAAATTAAATGATGAAAACGCCTTAAAAAGTTAAGTGCTTGTAATTAACTTATTTAGCTTCGACGCAAATTCACTTGTCATATTTAATATTTGATTTTACTATGATTTTTGCTAATTTAAAATGTAACTATAATTATGTGTTTTCGGCAATAAATTAAAAATAGACTAATTTATAAGTAAATAATTTATTATTTATATTTTTAATTTCGATTGATGTACTGCTACACAAATAACACTAGGGATATATTCACAGATTGATACAAAAAAAATTCAGTTGACGTAGTATTCAAACAGTATTTAATCATCTTGAAATATTGAAAAATGTTTGTGCTCACCAAGTAACTCCAAAGTCAGTATCACACAGTATCAGTAACAGTAACGTGTTTCTTTATTTATTATTATTGGTCCTCATACCTGACATACCATATGTAATCAGTAAGACACATTTATCTATGAGTAAATACCACTTTTGATTCATCAAACATTCTGACGTTTGCCATCAGTTCCACACAAGTTGAATTTGGAAACGTTCTCTAAAAATATAACTTGTTCTCGACTGGCTTAATATCAGTTTTAGTAGGTTTCAGTCTTTCCTCCAACACTTTACGTTGCCTTTAAACAATTATGTCTGAAAATTTTACCTAGAACTACTACCTCCGTAAGCAAGGCTGTCTCAGTATGTTGGAACCGATTTTTATTCACTAAGTGAAAGGCTTTTTCAGACAATTTTTTAGGTATTACCTGCAAATATTACCGAGTCCCGATCCCTTACAACATAAGTAGCTTCCAAATACTATTATTATTATTAAAAAAAAAGATTCTAATTCAAAATGATGAATATTCCTTAAGCTATTCGCAAATTTAAACGAAATCTGATGATAATCGCATTTGTTTAGTTTGAAAAATGGGGCAACTAGGGAATTGTTAAATATTAAATAAACAACAAATATGTGTAAATTTTTCTGCTACAAAACAAAAAAATGATTAAACGAAAATACAATACGTAAAAATTTAACAAAGAAAACTTGGTGTAAAGAAAATGCAATCAAAATGCAATAGAGAAAATTTTGTCAAGCGGAAAATTAATTTAAAATATCTTAAGAAATTACAACAAAAGACGGATACATATGCCAAAATATTGTATGTATGTAATGAGAAGAAACGCATTTATATTTATATTTTGGGGAGGGAGGGAATTTTCTAAATTGAATAAACAAAGAATATTCATAAATTACGTAAGTACATTCAAATATACGAATATTCTTTCGTAAAAATTTGTCTATTTGTGAAAGAATGTTTTTATAATATTTAATAACTTGTAATTAATTTTGTTTTGTGTTCGTTCATATTCCAAATTTTAAAATACCTTGACCGTTTAATTTGACAGCATATTATAAATGTCGTCAATGCGGGACGGCAACAACAAATACTAGCGAGGAGCAACTGTTGCTGCAACAACACGACATTGAAAATAAGGCAAGCTGTAATAAAAAACACATGAAAATCTTTTTGGATTTTCTGTAGAGCGCAAAAAGAGCAGCAAAAAAAAAAATTGTTGCTTCCATAAATAAAACTCATTTCAAGGTGATTTTAATATAAAAAAATTCACACTGTGTAAAAATAAAAAAATTTCATATAGGTATCTACTTGAATATAATTTTTTCTTTATTGTAATATACGAGATATAAATACTTAAGAAATTTTTTATAATGGAAAATTTTTAACAAATTTATTGATTAGAGAATTTTGCATTAATCGAAAAGAAATAAACTCGTTCGTTAAAATTAATAAATAAGTGTCTTCATATACACTGGAAAATACCTCGCTCGCAAGCCGCATAAACTGTGTTAAGATCGCGATGGAATATTTGAAGTCATTATAAAGCGTGTCGTTCGTTGAATGATTTTCCCTCTCCATACCAGAGAACTGGGTTGATTTATAAAAAAAAAAAGGTCGCCGTGGCGTAGTCCAAATCTCGGCACAGGAAAAATCAAAAATCAAAAAACAAAAACATTTTTCTACACGATCCCTTCTCTTGGGAGGTAATGGCAAACTTCCAAGAGTAAAAATTGCCTATGAAAGAGCGAAGATTAACAAACAAAAAAATGGTTTTGAAAGAAGCCCGAGCTTTGCAGCACTCCGAAGCAAAGCACATATAAGGATTACACGATTATTTAGAAGCTCTGTTATTTCATCGACTTAAGCTATAGCAGCGATGAGCTGTATGAGCTGTACGCCGACACTGACATAGTCAAGCGTATAAAACTCCAGCGGCTCCGCTGTCTGGGTCATGTTGAGCGAATGGAAGAAAGCGCTCCGGCTAGAAGGGTGTTTTATTCGAACCACGGTGGAGGAACACGCAGAAGGGAACGTCCTAATCTTCGTTGGAAAGACCAGGTGCAGGGCAACCTGACTGCACTTGGCCTTATCAACTGGCGCCCGCGCGCATAGCAGAAGTGACTGGCGATTCTTTGTGGAGGCGGCCAAGACCGATCATCGGTTGTAGTGCCAGCTAAGTAAGTCTGCCATAGACCACAAGCGTCATCAATTCCAAAACTACTGCTTGATGATGGCACATACGTTCGAACACATTGGAAACATATTGTACATGTAACGTCTTTTTTAAGATGTTGCCAAGTTTAGGTTGGCCAAATGTTTTACAGAGTTAGAACTTCCCCAATTTGTAATAATTTCCTATTTTGTTACTGCTTACGCGTACACTAAGCAGCATACTTCAATTAACAAAAAAAACTTCATCAAATTTTTTACCTTCATCTTGATCTTAAAACTTTTCTTGATGAGGTTTCGTAGAACCGAGGTATATTTTAATATTTTCTTATACTGGAATGTCATCTCAATCTAAGTTTGTTGAAATTTTGAGTACTAGGGTTTTTTAAGCCAGGGAACACATATTTGGTCTTAATCATGATCAAAAAATTATTCTTAAGGGAGCGTCGGAGCAAAAGTTAGTAAAGTTTGTGAGTAGTTGAATATACTCTTATTCTGGAAACCCCTATGACCAATGATCTCTTTGGTTGAAATTTTGAATACTAGGATTTTTTTAGCCAAGGAATGCATTATTGAGTTTAGAATTAAACTTAAAATTATTACTGAGGGAAATTCAGAGCAAAAGTTTTGTACAAATTTTATAAAAGTAGAAATACGAGGTTTGTTAAAAAATAAATTTCTGTAAATACCCCTCTTCCCAAAAAAGGGTGGTTACAAAATCCGCCGTATGGCGATCCACTCTAATATACACATAAAAAAATATATGATTCATTTCAAAATGTTTATTAAAACGTTAAACATAAGTACAAATATAAAATTCTTGGTGTGACATAGATCTCAATTATATCAGTTAGTATGGCCTTTTTCATTGTTTAGTCTTAAATCCGACATACACGAAGAAGAAGATCAGTGAAGAATAACGAAAAACTAAAAGTCCAAAACGAAACACTTAGTTTTGATTGTGAGAAATGTAATAAATCATATTGGGTAATTTTTTTTTTATTGGTTTGGCAGACATTTGGTGTGTGCTGTGTGCCACGAATCACTCGAGCATAGTTTTTAATAAATTTTCATTTGTTTTCATTTTTTTGTTTTTTTTTTGTTTTTTGCTTAAAGTTCACTTTACGCATAATAATTTTATTGTGAACTTTTTTGTTTGCTTAAAGCTGTTTCTATCAGGAGATCAATACACTCTCCACGCGTCTATAACTAAAAGTTAAAGGCGGCGCTTCCGGTTATACCAAACGCAATGGAGCAAGTCGAATAGTAAATCAGAATCGATTTGAAAAACTCATAAGTGGAATGAAGTCAAGTGACGTGTGGGTATTTTTCTTTTCAATTTGAATTTAATTAATTGCCTACACTTTGAGGTATGTTCAATAAACGAACGAGTATACATGAACATGTGGGGTGCAAGTACCCATAAAGATGCCGGTAGTAAAGTGATTTGTTTACTCTTTAAAATACACGTACTTAAGAAATAAAACAAAAAAAGAAATTAATTGTGAATTGAAGAATCGAATGAAAAAACTATTTTTCTAATAGCGAATACTATAATGCTTTGTTAATGAAGTACACATTAAAGAAATAATACATAAAAAATTATACTAATGCATACCATGTAAGAGAATCAAAGATTTTAAAATACAAGTAAGAAGATATAAAAACAAAATTTACTCATTAAATATTGGTAAATAAAATATGTGCTAATGTGAGATTACATAAAAATAGAAACATGTTAAAATTAGTTAAATAAAAAATAAAAAAAATAAGTACCTAAATATAAAAACGCTGATTCAGGCAGAAAATATTGCTAAACACTCACGAAATGCGTAAAGAATAAGTAACTTATCTTTATTATTATACACATGTACATTAAAGTTTTAATACCATAACTGTCAAAAGTTTTTAGTACATATTTAGAAAAAGTTGAAGAGTATAGATTGTAAGTAGATTGCAATTCGCTATTGTTGAGTGTTTTGGAACCTTGTCGGGCTTAAAGCTGACTGAACAGACTTAACGGCAACCTCTGACAACTGATTCAATGAATAAAATATATGAGTGTTTTATGTTTGTGATCCTCCCATTCTTTGTGTATGTATGTACATATTGCTGCGTTTATTTAGATTCTACTGTTAAGAGGCGAGAAATTAGTATGGCCACGAACCTCGAAGCTTTTTTGGAGTTTCTATTCTAATACATTTCGAAGTCGCTAGATGGCATAGATGAGTAATAACTACATACTTATGTAGATCACTAAACATATACATATGGTAAATCGCCACAATAAGTATGATATTGTATGCATACATATTACAGTTTCTCGTTGTTTTCGGTCTTGTTCTTCTTCTTCATTGTAAGTGCATTGATTTTGTTTCCGCTAAGTATTTTGAGTGTATGCATGAATTATTTTATTCTTATTTTGAAATTTTGTCTTCTCTTTGACAATACGATTCCATGATCATGTATTTATAGGTGCGGTATGTAGAATATTTTTCTATTGATGACGATGTTGTAGAACAAAAAAATTATATGCAATAATTGCATTTTTATGCACCCACAGATGGTGTCGTTTTAAGTTGATATGTATGGCTCAGTATTTTTAATTTTTTTCTCACATTTCCCACCCATTGGCATTTCACTTTTTCAGCATTTTTAATTATATTTTTACATATTTTCAATAATGGAATAGTGCACGAATTGTCAATTTGGATATGCTGGAGCCCTTAATTTTGGGAAATTTTATGAAAAAATTATTGAGCCAAAAATTTAGAGGGGTGGGGTAAGGGTAAGTGGCGTTAGTGGCGTAAGGGTAAGTGGCGTCCGCATTGGGGTCAAAGTTAAAAAATGCGAAGAACAACGACAAATTACGCCGCAGCTGATAACGAGTCATGAGTTAAATTGTAAGATCGACCCCCATTAATTTTCAATGGCCAACATTTCGCAACATACTGGTTCAAATGTAATTCTGACCTCAATTATTTTTCACTCTACAACAATTTTCTCCAATATATTATACATACCACCCATTTCCAACCCTTAAGGGGGCTACCTCCGCTTTCAAGGTGATCTGAGAGCAGTAAAATGTAAGACGGTTCCTTATTGATTTTCCTCCTTTAACATTTTTCCCGAACGTACTTAGCCCCATCTCCAAGGTGATTACTTTTACTTTACTTTTAATGGCACAAAAGCCCATGGAGGGCCTAGGCCGAGCTTTTCGCTTTTCGCTTCCACTCATGTTGTGCGTGTTATATTTGTACATGAATGGAAGGGATCTACAGTTTAATGCCGAATCCGAACGGTGAAGTGAAAAGCCTAGGTGAATCCCATACAAAAATAACTTAAAAACCACCTGAAAACTAATTTAATTTCATTTTGTGTTTTCCCCTTTCCTCTTCTGACTTTTTTCTATTGATCATAATTTGGGCTTGCAAAATGCAAAAATTCACAGAAGAACAAGACCAAAACAAAGACAAACTGAAATATGTATACAATACACAAAAATAAAACAAAAAAATTAAATGAAAAAAAAAATAAAAATAAGATGAAAAACTTTCCAGTCAAAGATTTTGTTCGTTAGACCCGTTGGCAGAGGTTCAGTTTGTCATTGTAATTTTCTTCTCACTGCAATAGGTTCCAAAACATTCGAAAACGAATAGTGGCTGGCCTCTTTGTAATCAATAAGGTACGACCACAAGGGACGCGGCAACAACATGGCGCCAACAGCTTTGTCAGTGCTTAAATACCATGCATTCTTATGAAGACGAACATAATGGCTGCGACACTGCATCATTGCATCATTATGCAAATTGCCAGTTCAATCTAATTCTATTTTTGCATGCGACAGAATGAAATTATTAACCATGAAATTATACAATTTGCTTGTTTAAGCTACTTTCTTTGCAAATAAATAAATTAATAATGTGTTCTATTAAAACATATTGTTTTTAATCGGCATTAAATAAATAGTCTGTGGAAATTGTGAATATTATTTAGAATTAAATTTATTTTATTGTTGCGGGTTCATTGTGTTTCAGTGGGAGACAACATTACAACATTTGTGGGCGCCATCGGGTTGTAACGATGCAATGACGATATTGCAGCAACTGTGCTCGTACCTATACTTTATGGTCCACCGCTGTGGTCTTCTTGCTTGTAAACCCCAACAATAAGTTCCAAAAAACTCGAGAGCGAATTGCGGCCTCTTTACAAACTATACTCTTTGATACTACCTACATACCTAGGTATACTATATAGCATATTCGAGTTTAGCATTGATATATAAAGCGCTTCGTTCAACAACCACGCAATCAGTTTGAAAATATACCTCAAAGTGTTAACAACAAAGCAAAGAAAATAAAAAAATATTATAAATAAAAAATATTCATATTTCTCATTGTGATACAAAAGTTGAATAGTGGGAACATTTTATAATTTATTTATAAATAAACGCCTACACAAAATCGAATACATAGAACGAGTTTTTAAATTAATAATTGCCGAAGCGTATGCAGTAATTTTTAGTGACGACAAATAAAGAGAACATTTTGAACGTATTGGTGAAAGAAGTATGTGCAAATTATAAATAAAATATTATTAAAGACTTTATTTAGTAATAATAAAAAAATAAATTAAATCAGACAAACGTAATGTGCACAAATGTTGTTCGTAAAAGGATTGACCTTTTTCATTAGCCCTTACAATTGAAATGGAATTGAAGTGCAGTGAAAATGTTGATTGATTTTGACTTAGCGATAAGTTCACGATGGGAGCTCACGAAATATTGAATCTGCAATTGACTAAAAGTTCAAATATTGTTTAAAATTTGTCTTACTTATGCATTATTATTGGCAAGCATAATCGTTTACCATAGTATCCTGAATAATATTTTAATAATAAATCCCAGAAAAAGACTGGCTGCCAATACCTTCACTAACGTCTTTTCATAGTACCGCTTAATGTACACCAACACGAAGCCAATATTTGAATTAAGTCGGGATCAATATTCGATCGGAAGCTGGGAATCGCACTAAAACCATAATCGGGAAGGTTTTTATTTTGTAAGAACTTTCTTCGAGATATTGTGTGTAGACTAGCGACTAGTGGGTTGAACTCAACAATAAAATAAAATTCCACCTAAAACATTTGAAGCTACTTAGTATAAAATAAAAATTATCAATACTCATTTATTGTAATTACATAGAGTTTATTTTCGAAGCTATCTTTATTATGAAAAAACTTTTTACTATTAAAGATTTTCGTAAGTTACTTTGTACTTTACTACAAATGAATCGAAAAAAGAACAAATGAAAGCTTTCGACCTTTGGAAGCTCACATTTAAATCGAATATTGAAAGCATAAATTCCACTTAGCAAAAAATATTTACAAAGATCTAATTTGATTAATAAGAAAATGCTCAGCATTAAATTACGAACATTTTGAGTATTTTGATGATAATGCCAATGGAAATTTTCCGATTGAACGCCAAAACTTTTTTAAAAATTTTTAACATTTTTTAGGTATAAATTAATACGGAATTTTTTGCTTTCCCCCTTGCCCCCTCCCCCTTAAAATTTTTCAATGTTTTTCTTAGTATCAAAAATACTTACTTTACTTTTAATGGCACAACAGTCCATGGAGGGCCTAGGCCGAGCTTTTCGCATCCACTCATGTTCTGCGTGTTATATTCGTACATGAATGAAAAATACACTCAGCCCGATTCCAATTATTCCCATTAATTTTTCGCTCACAGAATGAATTTTTCCCGGGAGAAAAATCCTCCTTTTCAGAATTTCCCGGGAGAATTTCGAATCAACTCTTTAGTTTTTGTAAGATTTTGCAAAAGAAAAATTACAATATTTGCAAGAAAGAGTCAAAATTGCATTCAGAACATTGGCAAAGGAGTATTTTGTTGAATAGCACAAACCAAACCTTATCGAGTAACCTCAATCTCTCTAAGTGCACTACAAACAGTTGCATTTTTAGATTTTAAAAGCTGCGTGCAGCTGCGTTCCAAAACTGTAAGACACTCTTCTTCGTTTGTTTATGGAAGCCGGTTACGTTCGGAGGTACTTCCATTTTTTGTTTTAGACCAATTAATAGTGTAGACATTAAATTTTTTGTATATTAAACTACAAATTTAAATTTTCCGTCGACTGCTGTAGTATTTTGAACCAACTTCCCACAGAAACTTTTTGGGAATGAAACATCAAAAAATATTTCCCATCTCACATGTATTTAAAATCCGTAAATTAATCTCATGGGAGTTATTCTCGCATGTTTGAAAAAAATTTCATGAGAATAAGTAGTATTTTTTCTTTCGGAATAGGGCTATGTGAGAAGGAATCAGGAAACTGATTATGAATTCAGAAAGCTGAAGAATAATACCACTATATAATAATATAGTGGTCGCTGTGGCGTAGTGGTAGAGCGTTGGACTGCTACGCAGAGTGTCCGGGGTTCGAATATCGGCACAGGCAAAACCAAAAAGTAGAAAAGTTAATTTTTCTACGCGGCAAGCAACCACCTCTTGGCAAGCAATGGCAAACCTACAAGAGTCAAAATTGCCTATGAAAAGCTTTTCACTTCGCCGTTCGGAATTGGCATTAAACTGTAGGTCCCTTCCATTCATGTACAAATATAACACGCACAACATGAGTGGAAGCGAAAAGCGAAAAGCTCGGCCTAGGCCCTTCATGGGCTGTTGTGCCATTAAAAGTAAAGTAAGAAGAATAATGTTTGTTTTTCATCTTAACGCTCTACATGTACACTGATTCATGGGGGCACCATGCTCTCAAGAAAGAAACTGGGGTGACTTTGATGAGAAGGAGGCATGTCCAATTACCCCCCCCCCCCTCCCCCTCCATAAATATCCTGAGTTTACTTTGAAACTCAGGAAAACATCATGCATTAATTTCATTTATGCACGCGTCCAACATCAGCAATCACCAAACAAATTTCCAGTTTGTAATTAAATTATTGTACTATACATTGGCAATTCGACGGTAGCCATCGTAATGAATATCTGTATTCTATCTGTATTATTATACCGGCAAAGCAAGAAATCAATTCGTTTTTTAACCCACTGAACCAGAATAATTTACCTACATAAAATACAAGTTTGTAACATATGCAAATCAAAATTTAAAACAATATGTATATTTATTTATTTACTCACATTTACTTGTATTTATGGGTAATTTTATTATTGTTTCATAAGCAGCTTTACTCAAGCATGAAATAGTGACGTCATACCTTGCCACGCAATATGTTCCGCATTAATAAGCGTGCTAATTTTTACTACTACATAAAGTCGTTTAGAAATTGTACCTATTTTTTATATATATTTTTTTTTTTGTTTCGTTTTGTTTTGTTTTGTAGGTAAATCATTTTTTATTAAGTACCTACTACATATTTATGATTGTGTTTTTCATTCATTGTTAGTGACGTCACGTGTTGCTCATTTCTTTTCTTCTTTTTATCTTACCTACTTTTTGACTTTTTGACATTTATTGCTATTTTTGTAAACAATTTTTTCTACATAATTTTTTTTTTTATCGCTTATTAGCGTTTTGTTAATATTTATTTTTTTATTGCTGTTATTTTAAAAACTAAATCTATGAATCATTGTTCAAATAATAATTTTTGTAAGAATTTCGCTTTTTTCAGATGTTTTCTGTATTTATTAAAAATTTTCTGTAACTTTTTGTGTGGGTAGCAATTGTTTCTTTAAGTTTAAGAAAAAAAATATACGTACATATCTATATATAAATTTATGTACGTATATCCAAAGTAAAGTGAATTAACTATTCTTATTAAGTAAAATTATATTTGAAAAAAGAAGAAACTGCCAGAACATGTTGTCATTATATTTTTTCTCATTTGTTTGAATTTTTCAATTGTCATTTAAATTTGCTAATTTCTTATATAACTTTATGATCATAAATAACAAATGAAAATACAGATATTAAAAAATATATAATTCATTCTGTAGGAATAATAAAGAAACTTTTTCTTAAAGTTAGAATTGATCACTTATTTAGTTGCTGGCAGAAAAAACTTGAGCTTCTCAGCAAATGATATTTTTCTAATTACGATAAGAATCGTTACATCGACCAAAAATTATACAAGTACATAGTACCTGGGAGTTACGGTAATAGTATATATGTATGAGTATATTGTGGGAGGAGATCTAAACCTAAACACACCCAGTCTGCTAGTTTACTCGTCTACATAGCTCAGTAAAATGCTTTTGGGTAGCTTGGGATACGTAGCTAAGAGATATCATGGAATAGTATCCTCAACTATCGTCAGATAAGACCAACGTTTGAACCGTTTTACGTTTTTAAACCTAAGTTATATTTTAATTTAATTATTTATTTTATATACTTGCGCTAATTTGTATTTTTTCTTCTCTACACTACAGCAAGGCTTTGGGTTTGAACCCGATATGGACATAGATATGGACATGGATATGTTTCCTCGTAGCCGTTTGGGCCGTATGCATCATGACCCTTTCACCAGCTTCGGAGGCACACGTAAGCGAACTAACCAAGTTAATGAACCACGCTCAAACCAAACTAACGATTTTTCTCGTTTTCTCGATGATGCTGCAGATTTTGATTTTCCACAATTCGGTTCGATTGGACGTCGACGAGCTGGAGCAGATCCAATGGCAAATGATCGTGACTTCTTCAATCGATTGCCATCCGAGTTTCGACAGTACATACCCGAAACTTTCGGACATCGAAGAGCCGGTGGTGGAGGTAGTGCACCAATGCAACAGCAGCAACAACCGCCATCTGCGCAACAGCAGCAGCAGCATCCGCCACCACAACAGCAATATTATCAAAATTATGTACAACCTGGTAATACACCACCGCCAAATGGTATGCAGCAACCGCAAACACCAACGAAGAAAGTATGCGATGCTGCTATACAAACCGAAGATCCACTCGTAGGACGTTCGGAGGTGGATGGAGCTGCACCAATGTACACAGATAATTTAAAACAACATGGATTACGTAACACTGTCGATATGGGTGTGAAATCAGCCTCCGAGAATGAGATTCATGGACCGCGTGCACATTCGGCGCCACCACCAGAACAATTACAGCAAATGCAGCAGCAGCAACAGCAACAACAACAACAAATGCCAGTAAACGGCAAGCGTCAAACGCCACCACCACAAGCCGGGCAGTCACAGTTCGGTACACAAACTAGTCCACATGTGCAGACGGCTGGGGCAGCACCCGGTCAGCCGCCGTTCCAGAAAGTATATTATGCCCCACAGCAACAGACACATCCACAGCAAAAGCAACAGACGCCACCACCACCGCAAACACCCGGTGGCACTTACGTGCGTACAATTCCAATATTTGTGGAGGGTCGCTCGGAACCTATTATCAACTCACACAAAGAGATACCCAATCAAAATGCGCCGCCATCAGCAACAGCATCAGCCTCAGCGCGTGCCTATGCACCACCACAACAGCAGCAATATTATCAGCAACCATCACAGCAGCAGCCGCAGCATTATCCACATCCACAACAACAGCAGCACCGTCCAACACCACTCAATACTCAACAACAGCCTTCTCAGCAGCAACAAACTGAGAGTGGGGCGCCATCCGGCCTTCCTCCACAAACTCCACACACACTCGATTCGATCAATAAAATTCAAGACATTCAACGCGATGTCCTCGATCTCATGGGTAAAGTGGAAAATTTTAAGGGCACACGTCGCGACAAATATTACGCCTATTTGGACGAGATGCTCACACGAAATCTACTCAAACTGGATACCATTGATACCAATGGCAAGGACAGCATTCGTCTGGCACGCAGAGAGGCAATCAAATGTATACAAGCTTCTATTAATGTGCTGGAAGCTAAAGCTGAAGAAAATGCAAAGACTGCTGAGGGCAACAATGCTGTTGCTGCTGCTGAAGAGTCAGGCGAAGATGCAGTGGCGGCGCAGAAAAGCTCCTCAAAAGGTGAAGTTACCAAAGAAACTGCGGCAGCGGAGGCAACGGCCACAACAACTGAAAGTGCCGAAGGCGAAGCGGTTGATGCTACAAAAATACAAGAACCCATACCATTACCACCACCCGAGGGTATGCACGTAGATGAACAATCCAATGAGTCACAAAAAAAGGAGACTAGTCCCGCTCTAGCTACGGCCGCCGGTGATTCGACGGCAGTAGAGTCGTCTACGTCACCGTCGCCGTCAGCAACAGCAATGGAGTCGAAATGATGATCGCAACGTGTTTCGGGATTTCGCTCATACTCGACCACATTTTCAAAGCAATTACGTAAACTTACTACAAAAAAGTCATAAATAAATCAAAAATCTTAAACAAAAAAAGTGTAGTTATACCGAAGAATGTATTTTTTATGTGGTCACGACACGATTATCGAAAGGAATGTTTTTATTACTTTAACGCTTCCAAATCTCATTCAAAGATGTCATTAAACACTTTTTGTATTTTCTATTTCTTCTACTATTACTACTACTACTACTTCTACTATTTCTACTACTACTACTACTCCTATTATTACTTTTATTATTATTACTATATGCTTGTATCGACTATCGATTATATTAGAGATGAGAGAGTATGTTATTCTAAGCATGTAGTTCCTTTGTAATCACAACGAAAAAAAAATTGGGATCGAGCAGATTAAATAACGATAGAGGGTAAATTTGTGAAATTAAACTTAAATAAAAGAAAACCCATCCAGAAAATACAAAATGATAACTCAACACTTTTTTCCGAGCACATGAATATGAAATATAAATAATTATGCTATCCCAGATATATATTTGTATGCTTTTCTAATTTCGTGCTTCTCAAACAAATCAAATTAATTATAAAATTGATAAATTAACTTCAGGTTCTTGTTCTAAATTTTGATTAAAAACCACTGTAAACTAAATTTGATATCACTATATGAAACTGGCTGAAAGAAAACTCCAAGAGTTGAAATGACCAAACAAAATAAAACTTCTTTATTGGAACAACAACGCGTTGAGGACATATACCCAACTTTCCCCATCTATTCCTGTTGGCAAGTTATAACAGGTGATTTTTTTAAGAGTTTGGATTTTGAAAATGAAAAAAAAAACACAGAAATTTTACATAAGTGATAAACACTTATCGATCAAATTATGTACATACTAAGTAAATTATGAAGGTGACAACACCAAGTAGAATATTTTTGGCTATACATGCACCCAAGGTCATAAATCATTTAAATCCCTTTGTTTTGAGATATTTGGAAAAACTTTATTTATTTATCGGATTTTGCATGAACTGCTGGATTTGATACATGGTTTTGGAGATGTATGCTTTTTTGATTAATCATATGTGCTGGATCGAAAGAGGGCCTCAAAATAATATAAATTTATACTAAACTAAACTTAATAAAAATTGGATTTATCGGTTTTTCAATGTTTGCTCCTCATATAATGTATATAATTATCTCTAGATTACACAGACCACAAGTCGATTCTGTGGCGTTAACGTTTTATATTGCTAATAAAAAGAGAATAATTTTTTTTGGTAACAATGTAAACGTTAACACAACACAGAAATTTGCGGTATAAAATTTTGTTTAATCTATTTATAATCTAGAAAAGGTCCTGAGTTTCTTTAATCCAATATTCAAAAAATATCTGTTGGCTAAAAAAATGCCATCAAGTTGAATTGATCTGCTTATTAATACTTTTTCTTTGATCTGTTGAAATATGTAAGTCAAAGATTAAGTATTTTATGTGTTTGTAGATTTATCCATCCGCTTTGCCATATATACATATTCTTTTAATAAATTTAACTCTTCTTCGTACATGAATATTATCCTCTTTCCATAGAAATTAGCATTGCGAACAATTAAATTACATCTACTTTGCCCAACTCCAAAATCTTTCTGAAATAACTTTACTTTAGTATTTAATTAAGACAACAACAAAAAATTGGTCAACATTTATGGATCCAAACATACATAATTACAAATATATTAACGAAACTGCAATCAAAATAATACAATAATTAAATTAAAACAAAAAAATAGATTTCTAACAGGGAAGTCAAGAAAGTGCCTCATGCTTATCACAAATCATACAAAATATTTACATAAATACACAAAACTTTTTAAAAATTTTAGAAAGTTTTTCTCTAATAAAATTAATTTAAAAACAAAAAGCGACACCGAACAGAAAAACAAACGAAATTTGTCAAAATTACAAAAGAAAAACCATATTTTGTGAAATTTTCACGGCGAAAATCAACTAATTTAATATTTATATTTTATATTACATAATGAACAAACACAAAAGCAAATCATCTTTGTAATTAAAAGTAAAACTTTTGCTTGTAATTTCAGTGCGATTTTTTTTTTGTAGTTAAAAAACTTAAATCTTTATTTTTAATTTTAATTTATTATAATTTTCTTTTTGATAAATGATTTTTTTTTTATATTATGTTATTTTTGCGTTTGGTTGCGACATTTTGCGGAAGCTAAAATGGATTAAAATTTTTTTTTTTTTTTATGACATAAAAAATAAAATTTATACATATTTATCTTATAAGTTTATAAACAAAAAAAAGTTTCAAAAATTTCTAAAGGATATTATTTAATTATAAACAAAACGAGAAAATATTATTAAAGCACTAAAAGGTAAATAAAATTTAGATATTGTTGATTATGTAAAAAAGATGACGCTGTTTTAATTTGAAATATGTATACACTATGTATACAGGAGGCCAGTCGGAAACAGCATGATTCTTTAATGAATTACAACCCACTTACTTACTTTTCATTTGCAGAGTACACCAGTTTCCTTCCCAAATTCCCTTTACCTAAAGTTTTACTAAGATACGTCTGCCTGATTCCTCTATGAATTTGGAAAGCATCACACGTATTTATTCTTTCCTTTACTGAAATGAAGATGTTCGGAACGATTAGGCTTCCCTTCTTAATGAACCATAAGTAAGTACTTTACTTAATAAGTAGGTTGTACGAATGAAAGCGTAACGTAGACGTAAGGTAGAAAAGTAAGCAACATATATTTTGAAAATAATATACACCTACTCCATTTGTACCTTCTTCGTTACAAAAAATTAAGTAATGCTCATTTCTTCTTTACTTTACTTTTAATGGCACAACAGCCCATGGAGGGCCTGGGCCGAGCTTTTCGCATCCACTCATGTTGTGCGTGTTATTTTTGTACATGAATGGAAGGGACCTACAGTTTAATGCCGAATCCGAACGGCGAAGTGAAAAACTTTTCATAGCAATTTTTACTCTTGTAGGTTTGCCATTGCCTGCCAAGAGGTGGTGCCGCGTAGAAAAATTATATTTTCTACTTTTTGATTTGGCCTGTGCCGAGATTCGAACCCCGGACACTCTGCGCAGCAGTCCAACGCACTACCACTACGCCACAGCGACCACCACTCATTTCTTCACTTACAAATTAAAGTTGGCGTAAGGGAAATAATATGAAAACTCCTTTTGTAACCTCCCAGTTACGCAAAAAATAAACATTACTCATTTCTTTTTTCTTATTTTGATCATGCATTATTTGTTACTTCTTTTCGTAAGCTACGCTAGGAAGTGTTCCAAATATAACTTACAAAACACGTACTTTTGGTATCAATTCCATTTGGCCGGTAGCCGAAGTAATTTTTTTTTTTTTTTTATACTGCATTATTTTTTACTTTATTTTCGTAAGCAACGATTAGAGGTGTTCCAAATATAACTTAACAACAACTTAATTTTAGTGGCATTCTGTATCCACCTCCAATAGCATTATTTGTAAGCACCTTACGCTTTCATATCTCCGACTGGGAATAGGATCTGAAAGTCTTCGGTATTGTGCGATTAAATCTCGTGCTTAGTATAAAGAATAAACAATGTGAAAGTCGATGATAGCGTGGATACAAATAAAATTCAAATTGGCATTGTCTAACCAAGTAATTGGAAACAAATTTTTTCAGGCTTGGGTAACTGGATAACTTTTATTTCAAAATCCATTCTGAGTGAACTGGCTCTGAACCAAATTGCAATTTATCATATTTAATGTTCTTCTTTATTGGAACAACAACGCGTTGAGGACATATACCCAACTTTTCGCATCTTTTCCTGTGGGCAAATTATAACGGGTGTTTTTTTAGAAGTGTGGTTTTCAAGAAGAAATAAAACGCATATAATTTAATGTTATGGCCAAGAATTTAGCTTTATTATAAAGATGAGGATTTGCCATTATGTAATGGATTTGCCATTATGTTCGAATAAATTCCAGCCGAGAGGCCCAATTTTCGACCACTTTTTGCAGCAATTTGGGGCCGTATGTTAGTAATAACGCACCGAATATTCTCTTCCAAGGCGTCAATCGTCTCGGGCTTATCTGCGTAGACAAGCGACTTCACATAACCCCACAAAAAATAGTCCAGCGGTGTTAAATCGCACGAATTTGGAGGCCACGCCACAGGCCACGATGCGAGATAATTCGCTGTCCAAAAGTTTCCTTCAATAAATTGATTGCTTCGTTGGCTATATGGCATGCAGCGCCTTGTTGGAACCAAAGGTCGTCCGCAACATCGTCCAATTCAGGTACGAAGAAGTCATTAATCATGGCTCTATAGCGTTCCCCATTGACTGTAACATTATGACCGGCTTCATCTTTGAAGAAATATGGACCAATGATTCCCTCTGTCCATAGCGCAAACCAAACAGTGACTTTTTGAGGATGTAATGTCGTCTCAACAATGGGTTGTGGATTATGATCACTCCAAATGCGACAATTTGGAATAACTATTCAGCCAAAAGTAAGCTTAAATGCCGAACAAAATTTTCTTGTGAAACCGAACCATTATTTTGGTAATAAATTTTGCAAATCTTCTTTATTGGAACAACAACGAGGACATATACATATACCCAACTTTTCGCATCTATTCCTTGCACGATTTGCAAACGTTATTCAGGAGTAAGTCTATTCATTATGAAATGGCAAACCAAACTGAGCATAAATCAAGTGACAGCTGTCAAAAAGACCAACTCCGAAAAAAGTATTACCAGATTGAAAACCACACTTCTAAAAAAAAATATACCCTTTATTTTTACCTAGAGTTTTATGCTGAATTCGAATTACAAAAAATTCGAAAAACAACAAAGTGCATAAATATAATAAGGATTAGCTTTATCGTACCAGATTTATCATGGTACGATGCCGGACACTTTTAAATAAAAACAACACTTAGGCCTAATTTCTTCACAGTAGTGTGAGTTAACTCATGTGTAGCAGTTAACTGTCCATTTCATAGTTAACCGCTCAATATTCGCAAATTAACTGATGGTTTTTTAATAAAGAATCGGTGAATATTCAGCAGAGCTTAAAAAAATAAGTTTTGGTGAATTTGTTTTATTCTTACTTTTTTTTTTTTTTTGTAAAATAGTTTGGTTGAATTTTAAAGATACGATAGCTCCGCAAAGTACCCGATTGTTACCTCTGACGGCGACAAGAAGTGCTCAGAATCAGAGTATACCTGTGGATAGCGAAATTGCTGTAGACTACTTGGGTTTTTACGCGGCCTTAAGTTTGTTAAAACATATGTAGGATAACTTGGTAGTTTTTCATAAATTTTAGAAGACTTTACATATGCAATCCGGGACAATTTCTGGGACACATTTCAATGCGCGGTGAACAACTCAAATCCGGTACGTCTGGTAGCCTTTCTTTAAGCAAAATTCGGACTATATTCATGTGCCTTCAAGTGCTTTCAAATGACTTCAAAGAAGTCTAGTTTTTGTGGCAGTAAGATTTGCACTCGCCTGATTATAATCAATCGGT
This sequence comes from Palloptera scutellata, assembly GCA_958295655.1. Taxonomy (NCBI): domain Eukaryota; kingdom Metazoa; phylum Arthropoda; class Insecta; order Diptera; family Pallopteridae; genus Palloptera; species Palloptera scutellata. The sequence goes on along the minus strand of OY282449.1, from coordinate 44,385,373 downwards.
GACTCAAGAAAAACAATGAGCATAAAATAAACATTACATTTATTTATTTATAGGTACATAGTAATAATGCATTAGTTCCATAATTCATTGGTCTTTTCAATAGCAGTAGACCATTTATAATAATAATCCGATATAAACATCATTATAAAATCTAACTCAAACGGCAAGCCATTGTTCATTACCATTAAAAAAAATCAATGTACTGAGTAAAAAATAAATATCATTATGTAGAGGAATTTTAATGGTGAGCCGATAGCATTAGCATTGGAAGTTTATAAATTAGTACAATAAAAAGTTCATTGCTGTAAAATAATACATACATTTAACCTAATAGAGCCTTAAAAAAGTCAAGGCCTTTCTTAAAGACCTTGACGATTGCCCATGAACGATAAAAATTTACCGAAGACGACGTCAACAGTATCACACGGTGTCCGGTTGGTTATAAAAGATTTTTATTTTACATATACTTAAATCAGTTTTAAAACTTTCAGGACAAAAACTTTCATATAGTGGAAATTATTAAGGACTCTGTAATTCGTTAGCCTTTGATTGTTTTATAAGTATTTTGTTTATATAAAACTGAATTGCGTTTAACAGAAACAAATGCACGTAAAAATAAAACGATTAATTGCTAACAGTTTGTTCTTGCTAATGACATCAGCTTTTAATTACAATTGTTCTAATGCTAATGCTACATTTCAATCATTACTTTTGCTTTTTTTTATACTTATAATGGTAATGCTGTCGACTTGCCACTAGAATTAGTCTACAAATGGTAGAGCTAATTTTTAAATTATTAGAATCAGTTTTTTCATATACCTAAGTAATTCAAATGCTTATAATTCGAATTGAGTTCTCCATTGCTGAGGTTATGGGTTAATCATTAGAATTGAATTTCTCTAATGATAATGCTAGATTAGCTCAATGACCCCATAATTTCTTTTATATACTTTGTTTTTTTTTTATAAATACAACAAAACGATACAATTTCATAATAAAATACTTTTATTCACACATTATTGTTGTCACTCTCAGACTTCGCTGATGCCATCTTACCAAAGAATTTCTCATATTCTTCCTGACGCTTTCTGGCGCGAGCTTCACGTTCCTCTTGTCGCTTCTTAGAGAAACGCTCGTGTATGCGTTTCATTTCCTGTACCTCTTTCATTTCCTCTTTATCTTCATCCTGCAGCGAAAGAAACAAACAAAAATCAAAAATGATAAGCAATTATAAAAGTTGTCTCACTTTCACAACTTACGCTCATATTCAAACGCAGGACTAACGCTCTTCTACCATCCGACATCGGTTGGCTATACTGCATGAAATTCTTGAGTCGCTCTGCCGGCGGCACGCTTCGTTCTACGACCAGAACAATTCTCGCCCACTGGCGCTGCCATTCGTTTCGTATTTCGGCTATCTTCTGGTAGGTATTGCCCATCATAGCAATCAACATGTTGACCAGCAGAATGCTAACAATCACCATAAATAGAAAGAACAATATTTTTGCTTCGTACTCGTGTTGCGTCGATACCATAGCGCCGTAGTAGTCACCGAAATTGGTCAATGACATTAAGAACATTGCGACAATCGACTCCATGGGCGAAGGCATTGGATTTGTTTGTGAATCGTCGATATCTTCCGGTGTTGCTGGATTATCGAACGTTAGAAAGATAATGTAGTAGGCTTGTGAGAAGCCCATAACAAAGACAACATAAATCGATACGAAACGTATAAGATCACCCATCACCATGCGGTATATCATCACTACGAAAGGTCCAACAGTTTTGAAACCGCTGTTGTAGAATATAAGAAAGAATATGCAAAAGCAAGTTCAACTCTTCGCTTAAGTAAAGTTTACAAACATTAAATATTCACCGACAAAAGAATAAAAAATATGGAGCGGTTGTTAACATTATGAAAACTGCTACGTGATCGTCGACTTCGGTGAGGCAGGATAAACGTAACCATGGTATTGTCATCATGAGGCAGCAGGAGAATAAAAACATGACGCGAGATGGAGCTGTCATCTAAATGAATGTGAGAAATGAGATTACAACATGAGTCTCTGTAGAAAAAGGGGAAAACAGCATATATTTAGTTATTCCGAAGTTCAGGAAACCACAACCTTAATAATTCTGTAGCAAAAAGCAGTCACAACCTTACACGAGTTAAGATGGAATGACTTCACTCGATGGGTCCCGAGTTACCTAAGTGACCTCTCTATTCGTGTTGTGATAGATTGTATTGCTTCGGAGGGTCGTGCCATTAATGATGGAAGCCCGCAGGCATTGGTGCTTTCCCCAACCATTTTACTTATTTTCTTAAATTCAACCTTCTGTTGTTGACAAGGAACCCCATTTAATCCTTAGCTGATGACAGCAGCATTCGTCATTCATATACCTGTACAAAAGAGCTTTAACTCTTCCGAGATTGAGAGAAAAAAATCATACTATGAATGACTCCCTCAATAGTGATCTGCAATCAATCTTCGAGAATAGAATTCTACGCGCGTAATAGTTAATTATTCACAAACGAGTATCCCCATCCCCGTTGACCTTCTGATTATGGGTGGAGACTGAGGAGTCAGCGTCTCTTGATGTTCTGGGCATATCCATACAACGCGGCATTCGTTGGAATAATCACATTTTTGAATTGTCGAAAGAAGCAGCCAATTGCCTCGACTTCCTAAAGCGGTATAGGAAATACTTCACTCCGATTGATCTCCGCATGATATACACACCTAAATCCGCGGAAAAATGTAGTATAATTCGTACCTCTGGACAGGAGCTTCAGGGAGACGTAGGGTTTACAGCTATATTGACTTTTGGAATACCGTCGATACGTGGCTTTTGTGACTCTATTCTGCCGGTATTTCCATGGTAGATATTCTTTAGGCATTCGCAGTTTGATGCAACCAGTTCGTGTTACCCAGACTCATTCCATGTGGATACGATTTTCCAACGCACTACGTATTACAGAAGATATTGTAGATCTATTCTCTATCGCACTGCTCGATTGTTGAATACGCTCCCTGCGACTTCAACAAGCAGCTTGATTTCAACATATTTCCTTATCCCTCTAGCCCACCTTCCTTTCCCAAGCAACACAATGCTTTGCATTCATATCCCAAATGCAGACCAATTATATCGAAACTTCAGAGTGCTTCAAGTACTTACATAAGCAGAACAGATATTCTTACAAAAGTTTAACAGAAAATGAAGCCAGAGCAGCTTGATCTAAAGTTGGGTTTTTAATAACGAATTTTTATTAAGGGTCTCTCTTGAATATCATACCCTCTTTACTTATAATTCGAAAACGTATACCTTGATCATACTCCACTATGGAGGAACACGCAGATAGGACAACCTAATTCTCAATGATTATATCCGGTTCTGGCGGATCCGGCTACATTTGGCTTTATCTATTGACCCGTGCATAGGAGAAACAACTGGTCTGTCGCATCATATAAGAATCAACAACACAAGGATACCAAGTCAATATTTACCTTCATTCCACTTTAAACTATAGAAAAGCTGACTCTTTATTATTTAGAATTATATTATATTATAGAATTATTTGTAAGTGCTGTTTAACCAAATAGGAGTAAGCCAGCCGTCTTGAGTATTTACTCTAAAAACTCCTCCCTTTGTATTATAGCAAAGCTATCCCAATATGACACTTTTTTTACGCAACTTATAAGAATCTGTCCCCCAAGTCAGAGACTGGCTGAATTTTTATTATAAATCTTCCGATATATTATAATTTGAGCTCTCTTTTATTAGACTTACCAAATTTTCCACAAACATTTTATAGCCCAAAAATCTTGCCTCGCGTAAAGCGGCTAGCAAATAGAGAATGGAACCAAAGAATATGACTATTTCGGCAATAATTCGTATCTGAAAAAATATGCATATTGCTTTAGTGAAGACACTTTGGAAATACTCGACAATAATAAAAACAAAACCTTTGCCAAATCTGTTTCCATATTCATTAATGGGCAATCCGCATATCCTGCCCACCAAGAAGGGCCGGGCTCAACGTCACTTTCATCCACATAATCCGTGAAATTTAACCAAAAAGTTTCTGTACAATTGAATAATTATGTAATTTCATTTATTTTGAACGAAAACTTTTGCAACTTACTGTATTCGGTATTGGAAATTGCACGTTTGATGAGTACTCTGGCGCCTTTTAAAAGAGTGCTCCCACCATGGGAAGAATTTTTGGCTACAACGGCTTTATCATCGTCGTCGTCGTCATCGTTGCCATCGTCGTCACTTTTACTTTGGGGACCCGGACGTAATATGAAACTAACCAATGAGAACATAAAGTAGAAGGTGAACATGTGGAATTGCTTGTAGAAACGTGATTTAACGAATGACTCCCATTTAGTTTTCAGTAAATCTATAACAACACCATCCAATAGTTCCAAATGTTCCAATTTATCCTGCGGAGATGCGCATATTAAATTCTATATGCTGATGTAAAGAAAGATCGCATATCTAACTCACCCCAAAGACAACAAAATTCAATACCGAATCCTTACTTATTTTCCCCGTTTCCACATCGATTGTGTCAATCTTTGACAGCGGATAAGCAGCGCACGTTATGCTCCCCAATTGCCAGTAGATTTCCCTTTCAATACTCAAGATGTGAAAAAACATCTCGACCCGTGCCAATTTGGCGGCCAACGTCAGTGGCGTTAGGTTCAGTACATTTCGTATATGTATATTTGAGCCGACCTCATAGCTAACATCGAACATTTCGATCTTCTCATAGATCACAAGCATGTGTAGCAGCGTGTTGCCATTTGTATCTTGAAGATTGGGATCGGCGCCTCGTGCCAGTACTAAACGAAAGCATTCCTCTTGCGAGAGACATGCTGCAAAACTTAGGGGATACTCGCCCCAATAAACGTAGCCATCGTAATTAGTGAAGGGCTGAAGACCAACATACTCGTGGTCGGGTGAATCATAACGTGAAGGCTTTGTATCCTCAGCAGACATGAAGGAGCCACAGCAACTAACGGGGTAATGCATCAAAGTGTAAAAATCAGAATAATTGAAGATGGGAAATTTACATTGGATTCATTTACCGTTCTTGCACATCCGCATTGGCATCCAGTAAATACTTCACCATCGCCGGATCCTCATTCACGATGGCAATATGCAAAACGCTTTCACCATAATATTCGTCACAAAGATAAATGTCCAGTATAAGTTTAGGATAAAATTTAAGCAGCCGCTTTGCCAGGTCAGCGTGCAACGATGTTGCATTCAATAGGCACAAATGAAGTATAGTTTCGCCGACAGCTCCGCGTTCCTGAAAATGATTGTCACGAGATTAATCGGATAGTTTCTCAATGCTCCGTTTACGAAACTCACATTAACATTCCAACAAACGAAACGATATAAACTCGGATTTGATATGTACTCCGCCTCGGAAACTTCAGTACAATAATCATGTATGTTGAAATCGTCATCGGGATTTTCCAGCGCTCGTATCTCGGGCAGTTGTTTGGTGCGCGCACGTTCCTTATTTCGCAGTAGGACCATTTTCGATATTGGAAAATAGCGACCCGCACCTTTATTGTACAGAAACGGTTCAACTTTAGTCTTTATGGCATGATCGATTTCGGCAAACTGTTTCGATTGGCAAGCACGCTTCATCATGTCCACAAGAAGACCACCACCCTTAAGATTCACAAACTTATAGAGTTCCTGTGTCGATACGCCCGCCTGCTTCTTTACGCCGCTGGTAACATTGCTCTCCGTGTTCCCCATGGCGAGGGTTCTCAAGTGCAAAAAGTTATTTCAAATTTATAAAATCGTGGATAAAATCGTGGAAAATATTGATGAGGTGAAAAATTTTATTTTCTATTTTTTAAAGCTTCGGAAGTCTCGCCTTTGAAGGCCTTTAAGGCTTTATCAGCATTTTGCACTAATGTATATTATTTTTTAGTTAATTTAAACTTTCTTTTCAATCTCATATTTAATTAATAACAAACTTTACACGAGGTCAGCTTAGACTTTGTTCGATTTGTGAAAACTAACATCGATTAAACATTGTATGCGTTTCCATGCTTTCGCTTATGAGCTTAAGGTCAATTTCAGTTGTTTATTACTACATAGTATACTTAGTAACTGGTTTATTTTTGGCGGGAACATTTTCCACTCATATCTTCGAAATTTGAATCAAAGATATCGTCTGACCGAAGCTTGTTTCATCTGAACCGTAAAGGTAGCCTATCTATTGTTAAATTCGTGCCTTCCAATTGCTCGTTACTTAAAGTATTATCTAATCTATAAAGACGAAGGAATAAATCTCTCATTACCTCTTTTTCTGCGCACCCTAGGTCCTAGGTCAATACTTTATAAATGTACTGACCGACTTGAGGTCGGTTGATTTGATGTTTGAGTAATCAGTTGATTGAAATTAATAATTATTAATTTATTTTAAATAATTTTGTCCTCTTTTCAAAAAATATAATTTAGGGACTTTAGGCCGATTGTACAATGCAAGCGCTTGACCAATTAATCCGAAAATTATTATATTTTGAAAACTAGTTAATTAAAAAATTAATTTGACTTTATAGGCCGATTTATTACAATTCCACATCCTGTATATCATGTACCCTAATACCTATTTGTTCATATCGAGTTATAAACGATTTCGTAGAACGGTGTTGTCCATTTCGGCGACTTGAATAACCCTCGCAACTCCGTTGAAAATCGCATCGTTATTTTAACATACCCATTTTTGTTGAGACTGGTTGAGGTCGTCGACTGTCTGAGACGTTCAATCTGACATGGCTGTACCCCATTTATTGTATATTTATAATTTGTTGGCATCTTTAGCTCCGGAGCCTTGTCGGGAATTTCAGATATATTTCTTCTTTGAATTGCACAATAGCCCATAAAAGGCCTACACCGAGCTTTTCGTATCCATTAATGTTGTGCTTGTTATATTTGTACACGAATGGAAGGGGCTTACAGTTTTATGTTGAATTCGAATGGCGAAAACGAAAACGAATAGCTTCTTTTTGCAATTTTCATACTCTTGGAATGTAGCAAACTTTTTAAATGTTTTTTTTTTTTTGTAAATTCGATTTCAACTATATAACGGCGATTAAAGAATTCAATATCCTTGGCTAGAGATCCCATTCTTCTTCTTTAATGGCGTAACAGCTCATGAAGACGCTAACTCGAGCATTTCGCATCCATCAACGTCGTGCAAGCTTATTTTCAGACTTACAGTTTTGTAACAAATCCGGACGGCGAATTTAAAAGCTTTTCTTAAGCAATTTATCCCCTTTGAGATTGCCTGAATATTTCCATTCAATCTGTTTAGAACATTTTCTTACATGTTCGATTTTTGAGATTCGACTTAGACCACCCTGCATAGCAGACCAGCATACTACCAACCACCAATTCCACTGTGACCAACCACTGAAAAACCTACAGTGCAAAAAAATTTTAACAAAATCTATCGGTCGATAGATGATGCTTCAAGACAAGGACAGACAAATTCAGCTTTCCCTGATTTTCCTTACTTTTTATCTGACACCTCACTTAATTGGGAAAAATAATTGAAGATCCATATGGAGGTTAAAATGAGTTACTTGGCTCAAAAAACTTCACACGAAACCTGTTGGTTTATAGACTGACCGATAGCACTTCAGTACAATCAAAATTTAAAATTCCAAAGTTACTGTACTACCAACTACGCAACAGTGTCCGAGGTAAGTATAACACCGACTTAACCGATATTGATTGAGAATATCTACGATGTACCGTTCTTGTAATGTGATTGACATGGTGTACAGCCCATTATTGACATTAAAACTTCCTCAAATTTTGTTTTCGAACTGCCCAATTTATTTATTTCTTTATTTAAGAAAAAGAATAGATTAAGTTTGATAGGTGAAATGTTTTGAGGATGAAAATATTGCCTCCATATTCAAAATCAATTTGACGCATAAGTAATAAAGGTGATATTGGGAAAGTGAGTGTGTCATCCAGTCTGATTCCCGCCAAGGACATGACCTCTTACTTATTTATTCTTTCTATTCTTGCCAAAAATATATTATCAAACCATTTTCAATAGACATTCGTCAGAGAGTTCTTGAAATTGCTGAATGAGTGCTTTGATAGTTTACGGCGCTTGTCGACGCATTTGTTTTGAATACCTGGCCACTGCAACAAAGCTGACAATGAGGCTCCGATGAGTTAATCAGATATGCACATTAGCCCCAATACGGAATTAACGGAGCGAGGCAGAAAGTCTAACATATTGGTAACTTGTAATATGGCGCCCAATCACTTGTATAAAAGTTATGTAGGTAAAATAGGCTGTTTAATACGATAGCGTCGTGTTTGCATGGAATATGATGAAACGACAAGTTAAAGTTCAGTCTCGGCTTGGAACAGATGGGAAATATTCAATAAACCGTTTCTGTTGGTCGTTGTAAAACAAAACGCTTCTACAACAGATATTTCAGGTCGTAGGGCCTGGCTTTTGGATAATCTCCGAAAACCAAAAATAATAATAGCAGCCAAAACAATGAAATTCATTCATTTTACAACATGTATGTATAATCTTTATTGAATTTTTACTGTTTCACAATAAATATTGTTAGTATATATTATTTTAAACAATGGAAAACATTAAAGAAAATAAAATGACTTTTGTTTTTGTTTTTAAAACTTCTGTTATATTTTTGAAACTGTAAGTAATAAAAAAAATACTTTGGGTTATAAATTGATTAAATATGTATGTATGTATATGATATAAAAAGAAAATACTTTTTTTTAAGGACGTAATGTGGACATTTTTAAATATGTAAATAATTTCGATTTAATACAAAACCTAGTTGCAAATTAAACAAAATATAATAGAAAGAAGGGATGTAACATTTGAACACTGTCGCGGTCTTCTTACTTAAAACAAATACAATTTAAACTTGATCGAAATGATCGGTTAAATGGATCGACTGGGCAATGTGAAATTCTAAAAAACAGAAACATTTCTAACAAATTCGAATATAAAATTCTTAAAATTTAACAATTTTTACTTAGTAGAAAAGATAGAAAACAATTTAGTAGAGAAAAAGAGTCATGCTTGGCACAATGTATTTGTTTTTTCTTGTTTTTGTTTTTTTGTTCTTAGTGATTCCAAAGCTAATGTTGAAATATATTTCTTTTGCTAGTTTAAAAAATCGAAAAGTGTGTGTGAGTGCAGCCTAGTTGCTATAAATTTATATATGTATGAAATAGTATTCTATAAAAAATTTTTAAATACTCGTACATCTAAAAATGCATAAGAATACATTGCTTTAGTATTTGAATTTATATAAATATGCTTGCCATATAAGAGCTATGGTTATTGACTTGGAGTTCTGTTTTATAAATATTTTTTTTTTTTTTGTGTAAAACTGTAAGAAATTTTAATTTTGTTTTTGTTTAGCTTTCTTCTTTTTAGCTTTTTTTTTTGTATATAATTAATTCCCTTTTTGTTGTTTTGTTTTAGTTAATAATTTCGACATAATTTGCCGGAAACAGTCCATAAGTTCCATCGGGTCCAAGACCTTGCCACCAGCCTTCATCAATTTGATCGATATGCGTAATTATATCGCCAGGATCGAACGTTATTTCCGATTCGTCAGCTGTAATCAGAAAAATTGGAATTTGTTAATAGTGCTTTAAATAAAATTCATTGATTATAAAGGGTATTTTTTTAGAAGTGTGGTTTTCAATCTGGCAATACTTTTTTCGGACTTGGTCTTTTTGACAGCTGTCACTTGATTTATGCTCAGTTTGGTTTGCCATTTCATAACGAATAGACTTAAGTACTCCTGAACAACGGAGTACTCCTGCGAATCGTTCGGTGAATGAGCCCAAAACAAGATGGCCACCAATCCCGATTTTCACAAAAAAATTTTGTTCAGCGATGAAGTTCACTTTTGGCTAAGTTCACCTATGAGGGAATCATTGGTCCATATTTCTTCAAAGATGAAGCCGGTCATAATGTTACAGTCAATGGGGAACGCTATAGAGCCATGATTAATGACTTTTTCGTGCCTGAATTGTAGAATGTTGATGTGGACGACCTTTGGTTCCAACCAGACGGCGCTACATGCCATACAGCCGACGAAACAATCAATTTATTGAAGGAAACTTTTGGTAAGCGCAATATCTCTTGTCGTGGGCCTGTGGCGTGGCCTCCAAATTCGTGCGATTTAACACCGCTGGACTATTTTTTGTGGGGTTATGTGAAGTCACTTGACTACGCAGATAAGCCCGAGACGATTGACGCCTTGGAAGAGAATATTCGGCGCGTTATTACTGGCATACGGCCCCAATTGCTGCAAAAAGTGGTCGAAAATTGGGCCTTTCGGTTGGAATTCGTCCACTTGCCCGAAATCGTTTTTAAAACATAATGGCAAATCATTATCCTTATAATAAAGACACATTTTTGGTCATAACATTAAATTATATGCGTTTTATTTCTTCTTGAAAACCACACTTCTAAAAAAAACACCCTGTATATGGAAAAATTAATTCTGGAGCACCTGTGGAGCTCTATCTCAACTGTACATCCGAATTTTACAATAAAATTATACTTAATGCAAAACAGAAATTCAAGGTGTGCATTTGAAGCTAATGAGAAAGCTGACAAAACTCAGGAGAAAACCTTCAAACTAGTCTAGTAGCTTTTCACTTTTCCTATATATAGAAGGAGCATTACCAAATTAAAATAAAAAATTTTACTAAGAGAAAAGAGCTGTAGGTGAATAGACTTCATAGAATAGACTATGTACATAATATCAATACTCGTGTAAAAGTAAGGCCTTAGTTCTTTAGACGATGCTGAAACTTATTTTCCACCACTCGAGGATGTTCTCAAAGTGACCTGATTGCTCTCACCCCTTCTTTCCTCTATTGTAGCAACAGTAGTACCTTTTCAAAAACGAAAACCGGTGGACTCCAAAATTCCATGCTAAAACTGTCGACTTTTCCAAGAATTCACATAAATCGCATTGTTGATAGAGCCAGCCAATCATTTTGTACTTGTCGAAAAATCTGTGCAACGACCAGAAACACCAATCCAAAAATGATAGCCTGTAGAGACAGATTTATAGGCATACCAATTAAAAAACCAAAATTTACTTATTCCTCATTCAATAGGCGTCTCCGAAAGAAACGAAAACTTTGACTCAACCAGAAAGGCAGGCAAGTTCTGGCCTCAGAAAATATGATTTGCACACAAAAATTCCTTCCAAACCTTTAACCTTTCTTTTTAAACCAAAAGCAGGAAACATCGCAGTTCTGACATAATTCCTTACAGGACACTGACTCCTCTATACACTCTGCAGCCTCCATTGAAAAGAGAATGAGACCCAGCTCTAAGACGCGCAAGGACTTAGTAAAGAAACTACACATACATAACATTAACATTAATATTGAGTATGTTCAAAATTCAATACGATTTGTTCAGCTGAAGGCCATTGCTGCTATAGCTGTTTGCTTGTAGAGCTTATAATTTGAATAATTAATAAATAAATATCTATACACAGCATTTTTCAAAGTACACATTTTTCATTGCTTCAAATACGAATACTAAAAGTAAAAATTAATTTCATATTATTTGCTTAAATACCTGCTTGATAATCGTATAAAGCTCTTGCCCTCAGTCCTAAGTCGTCCAGTGTATCCTGACATATGAAATCATCTTCATTAACCAAATCCGTCACTATCAAAGTAAGAGAGAAAAATTTAATTTCAATTGCAGAAACATGGCTGGAATAGTAGATTCTTTTCATAGGTACTTACAATCATTTCTTTCCAATGAATTAATCATGCCATTCTTTACATACTGCGGTTGCTGTACAGTCACCGAAACTTTAGTGCGCACCTCTTCCTGTTGGTCATCACCGTCTTCATCATCGTCGTCTTGATCCTGATATACTGCAGTATCAGTGGCAATTGAGGAAGAAGTCTCTGGCGATTGTAGTGAGTTGCATTTACTATGTGGAGAGCGTTTTATTGTGGAAAACTGCTCTTCATTTTCAACAACATAATCTTCGACTGGTTGCACATCGTCATTATTGGCAATAGCGGTGATTTCAGGTTTAACAGGCTCTTCTAATGCGGCAGCTGCAGCTGCTGTTGTTGCCGCAGCTACTACTACTGCTGTTGCTGCCGATGGCGTAAAAACATTTGCTGCATCGGCTGCAGCTGGAATCGATTCAGCTGCTACTTTGTTAACGGGTGCTGGCGGCTGTGGTGCTTGTGTAGGTGCAACAGCAGCTGTTGTTGCCGTTTCTTCAGCTTTTGGCAGAATAATTTTCGCTGGTGGTGGCTTTTGTTCAGTTGCCTGCTGCTCTTGCTGTTGTGGTTGATTAAAGGCATTAATGCGTTGGGCAATGGAAGTGCGTGCTGGTTTGGCAGGCGGTGCAGTATTTAATCTACACATGGAAAAAAAAACAAATTCAATTTCAATCTATGAACATAAATGGAAAAAATTAATTCTAAGACTGCATCAATCGTCAATCAATGCTTCCTTGTAGTCAAAATAGAAATCTACAGCTCATTACTTTGTTTGCAATTGCCCCTCGCTAGTGTTTTGGGTGAAAATCGCCTTGGCTGCGCCCACACGTGAACCAATCAATTCACGTGCCTCTTGATTACGCAATTGACGCATGCGTTCTGCTTCAGTCATGCCAGCACTAAAGCCAGCAACAGTTTTTTCAGGACTCAGTGGTTGTGGTGACCTGCAAGGCGAAATAATATAGTATATACACAATCAAATATTCAAACAATCATTCTTACGTTTTAATAGGCACATGTGCTGGTTGCAATTTGGACGTGCTTACGACCTTCTTCTCACGCTCCTGATGCTCCTTCTCTTCACGAGAACGTTGCTCTTGCTCCAATTTCTGCACCTGTTGTCGTTTTGTTTCCTTCTCAGCTTCGATTCGTCGCCTCTCTTCTTCCTCTTCCTTTTTCCAGAAGTCCTGCATTACACTCGCATTCAATTCCTTAGTGGGAATGACACGCGTGTAATTTGTGCCAACTGGTGTCTTTTGACCTTCATGCACGGTGCGTGGTTCCTTGAAACTGTACGCCGAGCTCACGGTGCTCAGCTTTTTAAGTAAACGTTCCGAATCGATATCATCCTCATTACGAGCATTTATAGTCAAATGTGCTCCGGACAATATTTTGGCTACATCATGTATGTGATTTGCACACGTGCCTTTACGTAGTGTCGGAGCTCCCTCTCCCTGAAAAAGGAAGAAATTCAGCAAAAATCACCATAATAGCTAAACAGAGTCATATATGATTCACATCAGTGGCACCATTCAAAGTCTCAACAAGCGATATACATACATACATAAGTAAATACATCAGAGTATGTACTCCGTGTAGATGTTATCTACTTTAGATTAGATTAGGTATAGCAAGTTTAATAATAAACAAATGGCACAACAAAAATAAAAATATGTTTCTTTCTCTAGCAAAAACCAAACTTGTCCTTTCTGTATATTTTAATTAAAAATTTATTCAACCACTTATTTTTATACAATCATTTTCATTATGCCATGCTGCAAAATGAAAATGAGGGAAGATTATTGTATTGTAGATAACGATATAAGTATATGCATTTTTGAATTGCTCCCTACAGTCGCTGTAGCCCAGTCTTATCTGTACTGATAGATATTTTTATAGAGGCAGCGGTTGTAATGACCATATATTGGTATTCAAGTGGAGTTCATATCTTCTGGAAGACATTTACATCGACAAACAATTATTGATTTAAAGAAAGTTATAGAGGGCATAATTTGTCATCTGAGTTTGGTTTAAATTATTCTTGCGATTTTCAAAGATCTTCATCAACAATCTAACCTTAGTATAGACTTAAGGAATCAAAAGTATGTACATATTGCTGAGTCTTTGCTGCTTAAGTGAACGTGTAAAAATTGTGGGCAATTTTTCGGTTTAAAATAAAAGAAATACCTCTAATAAATATATTTATTTTACTTTGTAAACTAACGTAAACAGAAACAATAGCTGCGTGCCTAATCAAGATTTCGATAAAAACTTCATTTTACCGTCAATAATGATAACATAATGACGAATTTTATTTACGACTTATATTTACTTTATTTTCGATTTTTACTTGAAAAATAGTGACGGGCAAAATAAACCACAAAAACTCATTTCCTAAAAGAAATATATGCCTGCCACTATTTTAATCATTACATCAAAGGCCCGATCGAAAAGTTTCTGAAATTTCTATGAAAATCATGAAAATATTGGGGATTAAAGGCATATATTCATAAGTCTACATAAGTCATTAGGAAAATACTTTTTGTTCAGTCCTCATCATAAAAGTTACCAAAAATTATTTCTTCTGTACTCACTTGCCAATTAACCAGTAGGAATTTTTTCAATCCAGTTTTTGGATCTTCAATGCGAACGAATGCATACATTATTTTTCCACTATTTAAATCTTCGCACAATTCCTCGAGCCCATCCTCACCACTGCTTATCATTTTCAGTTCATTGGTTTGCCCTTCATAGCCAAAGAGGGACCTTTATGAGAAATATTCATAAGCGCATACATTAATTTAAAATCAAAAGGTTAAGTTATTAAATATGTGCATCACATTAAGCTAAATATTCAATAATTATAATTTATACCCATATACCCATAGATTTGCCTCCTTTTTGCTTTAATTAGCTATAACCTGGGGTAAAAGTAATAGCATAATCCGCTTTACCAGCGTCATAATACCAGGCCTTACCCTCTCATATCACTACAGCTTGCAGCGCGGACCCTTTGAAATCAATGAATTGATTTTGAAAACCGACTTCTGCGTTAGCATTTTCTTACGTTCCTTTTGTTACATGAAATATGAAATATATTTATACGCAGACTAATGCATAAACCATTGTTTTACAAGTTTCACAATTTAGAAATTTAACCAAATATATTAGTTTAATCAAAATATGTAAAATTATTTAGAATTCCAAGACTATAGAAAACTTTCCAAAGTCCATATAGTATGCAATTGACGCTAAAGTAGAAATCGGTTAAATAGAGAATAACTAAGGTCATTCCAAAAAGTATTTCAGTGTCGTTGTCTTCAAAAATGAGAAAAATTTAACAAGGAGTCGGGAATTTGAATCTAAATATCTCGGCACGTAACGTTCTGGGGAAAAACTGGATACACCATCGGATTCCAAGGTCGATTAAATTAATATCACGGGTCTCGGTTTTCCCAAGTTTTTTTTTTTTTTTTTTTTTGATACCAGTTAACACACTGGGGGAAGGTACCCCTATGTATGCAGAGCATTGCGTTGAAGGAAGGTGGGACGAAGAAGTAGTTATGAGTGTTTGCCTTAAAAATGCAAGGGCCATAATAATCGAGGACGTCCCTACAGTGTTATTATTAAACATATTGTTTATGGGGTATGGAAATTATTCTTTCTCTTTATTTTCATCGCAGCTGTATATAACTTTTTACTTTACTCTTCTACTTAGCTCATACTATGAATTTACATTATAAACTTTAGTAAGAAGTTTCTCGCCATCTTCATTTATGAGTAACATGAATCATGAATCGATTTATTGATTTGTATAAGTTGTTTTAATTCATCAAACAACTAAGTATAACATTTAATATGTTACTTTTGATTTACTATTAGGTAAAAACTTTTAATTAAGCGGCCTTGCCAGGAATACCATATAAGACCCCTGGGAAGGGGAAGGTCATGCACTTAGGTGTCAAGGTATATCCTAATGGCTCTGAAGAAAAAAAAAAAAAAAGCAGGAGAGTGTCACGGCGACTTGCGTCTAACATATTTTGGATGTTAAAAAACATATTTTGGAGGTGTTTATATCTACGAGTTATTTTCCGCTAATAAAATTGGCACTACATTTACCTCATTAACCCAAGAATTCTTCGTATAATCTCTACTCTAAAATTAAACATTTTTTAAGCACTTTTTTCCATACTCCTTGTAATAATTATAATCCTCAATTTAATTGGTTAGAGAAAATCAAAAATCATTCAAAGGCCAAGGAATTCAGAAAAAGAATTAGAACTTAAGCAAATGTGTTATCTTAAATTAGAAGAACGGCCCTAGTTTTATATACCAATTTGTGCTGCTCTTATCATCCAAGACATCATTCCAAGCGGCAATAATCTGCGCACGATGTTTCTCGAAACTAATAGCCATGCTGCTTTTTAAATTTTCTGCTGCAGCTGCAACTGCTTGCTACAAATGCCGACGACCTTGGGCGACGGCAACCACTTGAGTTGTTGCTTTTGTTGTAATTACTTTAACAGCTTGCCTGCCTGCCGTGCTGCCGTAGTGCGTATGTTTGCCACCTGTCACTCTTGGGTCGTTGTTGTTTTTCTTGTAATTCTTCAGTTTTCACACGCTTTCTCCTTCCCCTTTTTTGGACTAATTGCCTTTTCCAAGTGATTTAATTTATCGGTTGCTATTTTTACTTTGTTTTCAATTCACATGCACGCACACTAATTAATTCCATGCAAGTGACTCTTTTTCTCTTCGACTTGTACGTGGGTGCTGCTGCCGTTGTGTGGTTCTTGTTTGTGCTGCTTTTGCTGCTGTTGTTGTTGTTACCGTTGCCCCCACCGCCAACGTTTTCAGAATTGATTTTTTTATGTTCAGGAATTTCTCATTTGGTGTTATTTATTTTGCTTGCAAAATTATCACTGAGATTTAACTTGAATTTATATTTGCACCTTCATTTGTTTTTTTTTTTTTTCTTTTTTAATTAGTAATTTTGATAAATACTAATATAATTTTGGTAAATTCATACCAAGAGCAATGCAAAATTCGGAAACTTTTCACTGTGCACATCGCCGCTGTCACCTCTTGTGCATTTAAATTCCAATTGTGGATACAGTCGACGGTTGCCAGACTGAATGTTTTACGCCAAAGTTGGTATTTTTACAAATTAATTTTCATGCTTATGCGTAAATTCGTATATTTGTACTTTTTATTTTTCATTATAATACTAAATGAAAGTAAAGTCACAATATTCATTAGTATTTTCCATGGTATATTAATTCAAAAGTATTTAATTCATCTGCCAAAATAACCTAATCTTCCTTTGGGTATTCCAATAATTTACCGCTATGTGTTAACAAGAGATGGCGCAACTCTTTCATAGGGTGTTTCAGAATTATAAAAATTTAATTAACGGTTGACACTGCTTTTCTCTCTGAAGTTAAATTTTAAAAATTAAATCGCGATACAAATTGTCATAGTCTAAGGTTTCTTCGTCGTCGCTGTTCGACGAACATATCATATTTTACTCTCGTGCTCGGTGTAGTGGTTACATTGGTGTTCGTTACAGAGTTGCTTATTGTCGAAATTCAGTTTTTTTTTGTAATACTATATTCTTCGCAACGGCAACACTAAATGGTATACCAAAAAACTTTAAACGATTTTAAAAATATTAATATAATTGAATAATTAATATTATAATTGAAAATTTATGAAAGTAATATGATTTTTCTTCAATAGTTTTATGAATAATATATTTAATATTCACTCTTTTAAAAACTAAAAACATTCGCAACTTCGCTTTTCTGCAAAAATTCTATTTTACATACATTTTTGTTCTTTTTTTGTAGAATAACTCGTTGAAACCCTGAATACTCGGTGTACATTTAACACATGCTGGGTTTCGTGTTCGGAGTGAGAGTGAGTAAAAGCTCTTTTTTCGTGTTCGGGCAACAACAATTGCATGGTGTTCGCCGAGTAAAATTTGAATATAACCACCGCCTTAGTTTTACCATTTTATGCCTCCTACTGTATATTTATTCTCATTACTAGAGTTGCCACAATTTTTTGGTAAAAAATAGAGCCCCTTAGGAAAAATGTTGAAAAAGAGAAATTAATTATTTGAAGCTATAAAAATGGTGGGATATAACATGTGTTTTCAAGTCTTATATTTAATATAAACTATAGTCCGGTTAAAAAAACCAGAAATACAAAATCTAAATTCAAAAGAAGGAACGGTTATGTAGTTTCTTTAGTGATCGTGGACTGATAAAAACTAGTGTTTAATAAGGTCTGTTCCGGTATTTTTGGGCAAGTCTGATAAAATGAGAAGAAAAACGGGAGGAAACGCCAAAGCCACATTCCTTGCCCGAAACAAATCGTCAAATTGTGAATAAACAAATTGTGAACAGAAACTTGTCGAGTACGTTCAAATTGTCGTAAAAAAATATTCAAATACTTGCATTTTCAAGTATTTTCAAGTATTTTCCCAACATTTCCATTCCAAATATAATACTTAGTCCTCTTTCCACTAAGAGAGTTTTCTCGAAAGCGGATCGTATTTGTAGGAAAGAAACCCGAAAAGGAATGGGTAAAAACTCATTCGTATTGCAAATTTATCTTTTGTGTTGTTCGTTCTTTTCAAATGAAAGCAAAATTGCTCAAGTACTCGTGCTGTGTGAAAAAGCAAGTAGCGATTTACTTTCTAGCAAACTTGCCTAGTGGAAAAGGGGACTTTATTATTTATTAATTTAAAATTTGCAATATCTTTCACAAACACAAAACCACTTATAAAAACAAAACAGGTGATAATTTTACACTTTTAACGTTTTTACCAGAAGAAAAAGTACGGTCTATTTCGTGGAAGAAGATGATTTTTAAGATATTGTTTTTAAGAGTTTTATTTCTCTAAAATATTAAAAAAAAGCTAAATAGATTTTTGGAAAAAGATAAAAAAAAATTGCTATAGACAAATAAAATTTTCGAGAGTAAATGTTAATTAAGAAGGCTAAACCTCAAAAATGTTAAAATAAAAACACTGCTCATCACAGAATTTCTCGTATTACTCCAAATTATTGAGTATTATTTTATTTATTTATTTAAATTAAATCAGTCATAATTAATCAGTCCATAATTGGAAATATGCAACTGCGTTGACTACAGAAGAGGGTAAATTTAATGAAAAGAAGAAAAATTTGAACCACAATTGACATAATCAGACGGTAATCAGATTGCATTCCCAACGCTAAAAAGAAAAACGGACCATTTGCAACAGACCGCAAACAATAGAAAACAACATAAAGTCAGGGGGGACCATAAATCCAAAAGCCTACTCAACTAGCACCAACACTGATGTTTTTTAAAGGCTCATATTTGAGCCTTTCTTGGCACAGGTTTTGTTCACTGTTTTTTCTGTCAACAAAAGAAACCTAGAGGAAACGGAAAATGATTTAATAGCTACAGTGAGGAAATTCCGAAAATGCCCACTCTTTAAAAGAAAAGAGACCCATCAATTCTCGGAATTAGGATAGAAGGGCATCTGCATGGGTAGGAAAATGTGAATATAGTAGCCAGGGTCTCAGGTTTCCCGTATTGCTTTATGAACGAGATTAAGCGAAGGTTGATATACATAGTACCCAAAAGTACAGGAAATAAGCTTGGAATAATAAGGGCAGACTTACCCCGATAGCAGAGATTGAACACAAATCTGAGAATTCTGTTAAATATGAGCTTAACCTTAGAAAGCTTAGCCTTAGATGCACCGAATAAACTTCCAAACTAAGTATAAGCAATGTGAGACAATAACTGCTGAATAGCTTTCTTAATTTGAAGTCTACATAGGCAGCAACCAAAGAAATATGTTTGTCACTCAGATATCGCATATCATCATTATTGGAATTTATTAAATAAAAATCTGTTTTCTATTTATATCTAACAAATCTCTTACTTTTTATTTTTGTAAGCAAAAAACAGTTTGCTAAATGTAAGTATATGGCAGGACATTGTATTATAACTGACTTTAATTTTGTCTACGGTAGAGTGATATTTCGTTAGTTTACATCTCGTCGATTTTAACCAGAGCATAATTCTCAAATCGAACCAAAACCATTGAGGTTTTTGTGTACGTTGCTTTAATCTATTTGGAAATTAATAACATTGTACTAGTCAATAACTTATTTTCACTATTACCTTAAGAATTTTGGAGTAAAGAAGGTTTGCCAAATAAAAAAAAATAAAAACACATTTCTAAAGATATTTCTAAAAATATACTTCCATTGAATTGAACAAAGCAAAACAGTTCGATTTTAATATTTTTTGTAGAAAGCTAAATAAAGCGTAAAACTCTAAAGAAGTAGGTTATTGAATGAGATATTGAATTCGAACACATAAGAAAAAAATACCTTTAAATTCTTCGCATTAGAATAATAAGTACGACAATGCTTCATTAAAGTATAAAGTCTGATATTAAAATATAGCGAAAAGTAAAAGTATGTATGAGAATTTGTTTTTGATATCGCTTTTCGTATATCAAAGGCTAGGAAATTGGTGTGTTTACACTAAACGAATACACAAAGAATTCATCATGTATCTTTGTTAAGAAATCTGCATCAGAAGTACCGTCTAGGCCATCTAAATAGGGGGTTAGTTCGTTATTGCAGTACTGCTTCAACCAGAAACTTAATCACTTCTGGTGCGGCTGTTAGATTATGTTAGTTAGATTATGTAGCAACAGATACACTTTAGAACGTTAGCCTTATTTCTAAAATATTACATTACGCATCAGCTTTCTCTTCTCTTTTGCGAGTTTAAAGCAATGAAATTGTTTCTAGTTAGGACTAAAGTACCCTAAAATGATAATCCTTTGTTTTTTTTTTTGACGAAATATATTAGAAATTGGTTTCAGTCAGTTTTTTCTTTACTTTTTACTTTTAATGGCACAACAGCGCAGGGAGGGCCTAGGCCGAACTTGTCGCATCCACTCATGTTGTGCGTGTTATATTTGTACATGAATGGAAGGGACCTACAGTTTAATGCCGAATCCGAACGGCGAAGTGAAAAGCTTTTCATAGCAATTTTTACTCTTGTAGGTTTGCCATTGCCTGCCAAGAGGTGGTGCCGTACAGAAAAATTATTTTTTTCTACTTTTTTGATTTTGCCTGTGCCGAGATTCGAACCCCGGACACTCTGCGTAGCAGTCCAACGCACTACCACTACACCACAGCGACTACAGATTTTCTTAATAAACTCAAATCCATAGTGTAATCAAATCCATGCTCAAATCTATCGCATTCTGTTTCACATACACAACAAAAGTCCCTATCAAGACTGACTCTGCGACCTGAACCGCCTGAACGAATGAAGGTTCTTTCGCGTAGAAATTGAAGCTAATAAATTGACATTCGCGTAACCGTTTACACTCGCCGAACATACGCTCCGAACAATCATCAGAAGCCATCTTGTTCGCTGTCTGGTGTAGACGGCAATTTATAATGTTCCTTTTAAATTTTCTAGTAAAATTTTATAGAAGCGTAACAGAAAGTGCCATCTCTTGGCAAAATAGCACAACAAAGAAAACTTCACGTTGGTAACATACAGTAGCAGCTGTCATTCACGGTTGCCACGATTGACCGCTACTGTACGTTGGCGCTGCTGGCCGCATTCCATTCGCATTCCTTGCATTCTGCTCTTACCTCTGGAAATCAAAAAGAAGAAGAAACCAATTTGAAGTTAGCAAATTTTGTACGGTTCGAAGAGTTGTGAAATTTTGCATTAAAAAATGTGTTAAAATTACATTATTTCCAGGGAAGAATTGAGTTCAATACAAGCGAAAATTAATAAACATCTGTTCGTTTAAAAAGAAGCTGGTAAAAATATTAAAATTTGTGTGAAAGACAAAAGCGAAATTGCATTTTTCAATATTGTGTGAAACGCTGCTGTTAGTGTGCTGCTCTTGTTTCTCTCTCTCCTCCTCAAGTGTGTGTTCAATTGAATTATATTGGTTCGTTCCTCTTACCCCATGCATTTAATACATCATCACTGCTGGCTGTGAAACCAAATTTTATTGCCCAGTACTTTATGTTAAAATACTTTTACTGTTCAGCAGAATTGGTTCAGGTAATTATAAAAACACAATTTTCGCTGTAAATAATTTTGTCATATTTGTTATATTATGAATGTATGTAATTGGTAAATTAAGTATTGCTTACATTTGCAATAAGCATTTATCTATTGAAATTTCACGTACGGTTAGAACAGGGTGAGTTGCATTACAACAAAAAGGCAACACGATCGATCGTCGATTGGGTGTTGTGTGTCGGGTTCGCAATCTCATTGCTTTTGATATTTGGTCTAGTTTTACGGATTGGTAATATATCTATATCATGTAAATATATCTATAAACATTTTAACAGTCCTTTATTGAACCTCTGAAAGATAAACATATAGGGTGACAATTAATAAGTATGAAAAACAGACAAGTGGCCACCCTTGATAACACTGCAAAATTTGTCTGATGTTTACCAGAGACCCTGGCCACTAAAATGGACCATGCGCTGGAATCCATCGGATTGATATCCGATGAATTTGATGGGCATTCTTGAGATGTGATAAAATCATGAAAATGGTCCCTGCACAGAGCTGGGGCAGAGTCTTGCTGGAACGTCCAATCATTATCCCAAAAGTGCTGTCGGGCCCAGGGGAGTACCACAGACTCTAAAATTTCACGGCTTTACACTTCTTGGTTGGTTTTGAACTCTTGTTCAGTTTGCGCAAATCCCACCCCCACACCTCGACGAATTTCGTAATTTGGCGATATTGATTGACGAATGATAGTCCGGAAGCCTTTGTGGACCAGCTTCTGGCATTTTGACGGTAATGCGCTTGATCAACAGTAAACAGCTTTTCATCTGTGAAGAAGAATTTTCCCATTCAATTCCTGTGGTCGCTGTGGCGTAGTGGTAGAGCGTTGGACTGCTACGCAGAGTGTCCGGGGTTCGAATCTCGGCACAGGCAAAATCAAAAAGTAGAAAAAATAATTTTTCTACACGGCACCACCTCTTGTCAGGCAATGGCAAACCTACAAGAGTAAAAATTGCCTATGAGAAGCTTTTCACTTTGCCGTTCGGATTCGGCATTAAACTTAAGGTCCCTTCCATTCATGTACAAATATAACACGCACAACATGAGTGGATGCGAAAAGCGAAAAGCTCGGCCTAGGCCCTCCATGGGCTGTTGTGCCATTAAAAGTAAAGTAAATTCCTGAGGCCCCGTCGTACGAGCTTGTTTTTATCCGTAAGTAACTGGTCTTTTTGGAGCTTGTAAGCATTGAGCTTTAGTTCGTTTTTTTCTATGAGTCGAACTGATTCACGATTGAGTTTCGTATGTAATTTTTCTCATGGAAACCGTCGAATTACGCTGCGTCGGATTTTGAATTATTTTGCGATTGCTGGGAGTATTTACGGTGGATTTTCTACCCCATCCTGGATGACCACTTTCATGACCCAACTCCTTAAATAGTTTAACTGCACAAGAAACAAACGAACGAGCAATCCGAAGGTGCCGCCCAATCCCACAATTGCGTTTGGTGCAGTGTTATAATAGCTTACCGATTATTTGGCATCGTAAAATAAATAATTAAATGAAATCTAGACCACACAAAAATTAAATCAGATGTACTCTCGATTACGCAGAATAATAAAAGAATGAAGAAAATTAGAAAAATTACAATACTTTTTCTGTAGCGCGAAGAAAGTTGTATATACTTATTAATTGTTAGGATTGAAGCAATGATAATAATGATTTATATTCTTTAAAGAACTTAAAAACCTTAAATTTTGAATTAAACAGTATTTCACAGAAAGAGCAATTCGGATTATTTAATCATGTGCGTGTGGTTCAAATCTAAGCACATGGAAAAATTAAAAAGTAGTAAAAAACAATTTTGCATACGACATCTCTGCGACAGACTATGGCCAACACAGAATTTCGTTTAAGCTAAGAATATAGTTGGTTAGACTAGGTTAAAGAATGCCTCACATAGACAGCTAGGTCCATAGTGTTACCAAAAACACACTAAAGAGTCAATTAAAACATTGAGCTACATCCATCACTGTTCCCAGTTTGAAAGTACATGTAGTTAGTACAAAGTTTTTTAAAAGAGCCAAGTTTATATTAGATAAATCATTTAGGGAAAGAAAGAAAGCGTTCCCTAACGGACGTCAGAGCAGGTTGAGAATATAGTAAGAGTAGCTAAAAATTTGTGAAGTCTGTGTCACTGTATGAAAATAACATATTACGAAAACACATACTAGAGGGATGCTCTAAGTCTAGCCCTCTATATGCCCTTTCACGGAGCAAAAATAGCAGAATTGCAAAACTTTCCTTGGCTTTTGCATAAATTAATTTATTTATCACCTTAAACGACATAGCCCATCTGCTTTTGATGTGCCACAATTTCCTTTAAATATTAAATATGTACGCGTGGATATTGCCCGTTGTTGACAATTTTCACAAAAGTAATAATGGATCTATGGAAGGTATTACTAGTATTTCACAAAATTAATGTTTTATTTCACAACAAGAAAGTCAAAAAAAAAAAATAAATCTAAATGCAAAATGCTAAATTTTTTAAGAAATCTTGCTGTGTGGAAAAGCCAAGTGGCAAGACCAAAAGAGAATTGGAAAATTGATTCGAAAGTATTGTGCGAATACTATCAATGTTGCCATACAATCCCATTATTTCGTACACAAGCCAAATACCGCAAATTACACTAGGGATTTCTTTGTGTTTTGAGCTCATTTTTTGCTACTCACAACTAGTTCATACTAAAAACTTAAGTAGCACAATTTTTACATTCTGTATTTATAAAGGGTAATTTTTTTGCTACTCGGTTTTTGCCGTTTATATTTCTGATAGTTCAAGCGTGATTCTTACTTACGCCTGAACAACGTTTGCAAATTATTGAATTTTATTATCAAAATCCGTGCTCTGTTAAAAATGTATTACGCAAGCTACGTCCATTCAGCGACGAGGCTCATTTTTGGCTCAATGGGTACGTGAAATAGAAGAATTGCCGTATTTGGAGTGAAGACCAGCCAGATACATCCCGAAAAATGCACTGTTTGGTGCGGTTTATAGGCAGGCGGCATCATTACTTCTTACAGCCTTCCGTTCTTCTTCAAAGACGATGAAGGTCGTTTTGGTATAGTCAATTGACCACCAATATTGTGTGATTTGACCCCGTTAGACTATTTTTTGTGGAGCTATGTTAAGTCTCTTGTCTAAAGGGACAAGCCAAACAAGATTGCTGCTCTGGAAGCCAACATTGAACGCGTCATTGCTGAGGTTCCGGCCGAAATGTGTGAAAGAGTGTGCTAAAATTGGACCTTCAAATTGGACCACTTGAAGCGTAGCCGCGGGCAACTATTAAGTGAAATTATCTTTAAAAAGTAAATGGCAGGATTGATTTATCGATCCAAATAAAAATTTGTAAAATTAATTTATTTATTTGCTTATTCACGAAATCCTTAGTGCTACAGGATTTAAATAATCCTATAAGCACAAGTCACAATCAAAAAAAAAACCAAAGCTTTTAAAAAATCACTTTTTACAAGATTGCAGTTCTTATGTCGGCGAAACTGCCCCCTCAACGCTTTAGTTAGAGTGGGTATTTTATTATTTTAATATGTATCTACTATGTCTACTTTACTTCCAATAAGATTTTTAAGCCTTATACATGGTGTTTTAAACAGAAAGAACAAATTTTGATTTTCTCCAAGTATTTATGCTTTTCACTGTAGAAAGTGCTTTCGTTATTCCTTGTTGTGGAAGTTTTTTTTTGTTACAATAAATTTCTATTCGAAAATTGCATGCATTATTTTCAGTAAATTCCAATTTTGCTGTCGTTGTTGTTGTTGCTGCTAGCTCTTCTCGTTTTAACGATTTTCAACCTAATCCAATCTATTTCATTCCAATTTTCTTTCGTTTGTTTTTTTTTTTGTATGATTTCATATAATTTTTTTGTTTGTTTTTTGTTTCTCTTATTCAACCTGCCCAAACCACATCGTGCTTGAGCCTCTGTAACAGCCCCACCGCAACCTTGGATATCGTCCAGTACAAATTTGTTGCTATTACAGTTGCCATTGTTGTTGTCGTAGTGGTTTGTGGTGATGGCCGTGCGGCTGTTGCCAACCATAACATCCAAACATATGTTGCCAATTGCCTGTTGTTGCTGTCTGTTTCGTTTTTCATTTGCCGGCTTATATTCGTCGTACTTGTATTTTGTGGTATCTTCCCGTCTTGTTGCTTCATTTCGATTTTTGAGTGCCTAAAAATATGTTGTAATTTACTAATGAAATGTAAGGAAATCGTTTTTTGATCCGTTGATCTGAGTCAAAATCAAATATATTCTCTTTATATTTTTATTTAATACTAATTATTAATAAAAAATAATAAAAAATGGTTTCATATTTTAATGGTTTTCTCTCTTTCTAATTTCAGCACTAATATCAACTCTCTGTGTCTCTCGTACTATCATTCGATATCGCTCTCACGTTGTGTTGTAGACCGCTCGCTTATCATACGCGCCTCTTGGCACCAGCCCCTCGTTACACGCTCATTTAATCATCCACATTTCAGTATATTATCGATTATTTATTTATTTATTGCGTGTGTTTATCTTCCTAACTTACAAGCATATTTCTGCAGAAATTTTCATTTTCATTATACGTATTAATTTTGTTTCTGCTCAACTGCACGCAGACAATACGACGACGTTGTTGTCGTCCATTCCAAATCCATCCATCTGCTCTGCCCTTGTCCCACTCGTATTTCGGTCGTCATTGTCGTTGTCGTCGTCATCGGCTTTATTGTCTTACGTTTCATATTTCGTTACGTTTCGATTGCGTTTTTTCGTTTCGTTTCGATTTCTTTTGCGTGCTGTTTTGTTTTTTTACTGCCGTAGTGTCAATTGTTTGCCTTTGCCAATTTCAAAACGCCGGCATCATGCGCAGTGAGAGGGTGAACTGAAAAAGGGGGAATAAACACAATATTTTAAGTGAAAAATCGCAAACAAATACAAATTATCAAAAAAATTTAATAAATATTCTTTATAGGTCATTCATTGTTTTAATTCTGTGCTATTCTGTGCTCGTGTACAAATATTAGTAAATCTGAGAAATTTTCAAATAATTCGCTATATGAGTTAAAATATAATTAAATGTGTATTTTTCTATTTATTTAAATTCCAATAAATCGCGAATTATTAAAAAACAAATATACAAACCAAATCAAAAATAAAATGGAATCAGCTTTGGATGTTCTGTCACGTGCTGCCACAATGGTGCAGGATAATGCAAATGGTGAGTTAAAGTTGGATAATTATTCATTCACAATGTGTGTCTCAATACCGAGTAATTTGTGGTAGGATAGAGTAAATTGGGCGTCCGTATGGTGCAACGATTGTTGAAAGACTAAATTAAACAGCTGTTGATTCGAGTGCCAAGACATATTGTTGTACTGTGATGTCATGTTGATATTTGCTGAATAGTTTTACCTGGTTTTCTAGGATTCAATTACAAGAACAACTCTTACCAATATATTATAAGAGAGGACTATGTATCGCTACGTTAATTTTCTGAAGACCTAACACTAAAATTAAATATTTTCAGTATTATTTTAATAAAATTTTAGTGCAAATTTAAAGAAAAACTTCGTAAGATGTAAATGGATATGGTTTCTAATAATCCATGAAAAAATCGATTTTAAAAAATTTCGAGTTAAGGTTTTAGCCAATTAAAACAGCAATATATTTTTTTTTTTTTTCATTACAAAATTCCCGTTTTCTTATTAATGGAGAAAATTCTGTTTATCACGTTAGAAATTCGGGAATTGTTAATCCAAAAGATCAAAAAGATTTCTTGAAATCCTGACATGATGGAAATATCTGCATCTCTATTCGAGTTCACTGTACATATGTACACACCTGGACAAAATAATAGGTGTGAGCCGAAAAATTTTTCAAATGAACGAATAAAATTAATTGGTCTACATGGTCTACAATTAAAAGGCAAATTTGGAAGTTTGGTGGCACGGTTTTGCAATGAAATATTGCGGCTTGTTTATTTGTTCAACCTTCAAATTGATCTGGATAATAAAATAGTGTGTTTTGGTTTAAATTAAACGTGAATAATTTTAAAGCGTTATTTATATTTTGTTCCAGAAGGTAATATTTCGATGAAAGTTAACTAAATTAAGGTTTAATTATAATTTTTTGGGAATGTTTTATCATCACGAACCGTTCCATGACGATTAGTAAGCGCAAATCTACCCGGTAGGATTGCTCGCAAAGTTCCTCTGCTTAGAACTGCAAATTTGAAGAAGGGGTAAAATTTTGCATTAATTCATAAAACGTGGTGCGGTTCACAGGAAGAAAAAAAATGGCGCAATATTCTCTGGAGCGATGAAACAAAAATAAATTTGTTTGGTAACGATGCGGAAAGAAACGTTAGTCGCCCGAAAGGCAAAGAATTCGACATCCGGTTCACAAAGAAAATAGTGAACCAAGGAGGTGGCAGCTTAATGGTATGAGGCTGTCTTTCTTTGGCAAGGTATTGGTCCGATACATCAAATTATTGGCGTTATGGATAGATTCGTGTATAAGGATTTGTTGGAAACGGTAATGTAACCATATGCCGAGGATAATATGCCGCTTTTGTGGAAATTTCAGCAGGGCAATGATCCTAAACATTCATCGTGAGTTGTCAAAGCATGGTTCCAAGAGCATAATGTAGACGTACTTGAGTGGCCAAGTCAACCCCCAGATCTAAATCCTATTGAGAACCTCTAGGGAGAACTTAAACGCCAAAACAAAACGCAGTTCTGGGAAAATATTCAAAAAAAATGGTACAACATTCCTGTAGAAACTTGTCGGAAGTTGATATTGTCAATGCCCAGAAGATTCGAAAAAGCTCTCAAGAATAATGGTGGATATTCTGCGTTATTACTAATTCATTAAACTAAACGAGACCATAACTAGCTAAATTTCAATATTTTTTCCTAAGTTTTTTGTGCACACCTATTATTCTGTCCAATCGAAAATCTGCGTATTTTATGCGTTAATCAAAATTTAAGTTAGTTTTTAGAGTTTTTAAAACCTTTTATGTTTTGTTATGATGCTGAAGTATGTTTATGTTGAAAACTAATTTTTTTTTTTGAAGGATAATAAAAAATATATGAAACCTATTATTTTGTCCAGGTGTGTATGTGTATACCCATAAATACATACATATGTACATAGGTAGCCACTCGGAATGTACATTAAAGCATAGTGAAATAAATATACTGTACGCTTAAGTTAGTTAAAGACTGGTTACAAGTAAGAAAGTTTGAGTATCACTTTCAAAACGGAACTCCAAATACATGTGCGTATAATCTATCTATCAGCAGACTTAGAATAACAAAACTAACTAGCATGCAATTAAAACATCAACTATAATATCTTCTATAAGAGAAACAAACACGAATTGCTGATGAAATTAAGAAGAAATGCAATTAAATCATGCATATTTTTCCGAAACCTCCAAACGAAATCTGCCAGCAACTTCTCGAATGGAGTCCACAAGTTAGCAGACAATGTGGTAAACCGAAATTCACTTGATGACGCCGGTATCAAATGATTTAGAGAAATAAAATATATCTACTCAAAAAGGAGACTATGCTACATTTGTTGGTTGCCCAAATCCAAAGTTATTTTTTTTTTTAATTTAAATCACTGAATGGTTTTTAAAAGTTCTTACTTTACTTCAAAAGGTTACCACTATTTTGGGTCAAATAATAAATAATAATTCTTTTGAGATCAAAGTTTGTAATTTCGTATTGGTAAAGTGATTTATCTGAAATAACACAAATACTTATCCTTATTTAGAACTGAGTACATGTACTTTCCATCACATTTTGGAAACTGTTGGAAAGAGTCCCATCGCACGTTCTCAAATCGAAATGAAGTATTCTTTTCAAACAGCTCATACTTAAAAGTATACAACTTCATTATCTTAAAAAAAGAAATATTGAAACCGAACAACAATTTTAATCCATTATAATTTTACAGCATAATTAAATTTTTTTAATTACTCCACAAACAAAACAATTTTTTAAGTTCCATCGTTAATGATTTAAACAGTTCTAGGAATTTAGCTATTTTGCAAAAAAAAATAATAAAAGACAAAAAAAAATAATTCGTCAACAATGCCAAAAGATGAGACTATACACTGCTCAGTCAGACGGGACCGACAAACCAGGCAGGCATTCCGAAAGATAAATATGCTAACCATAATGCCTCAAGAATAAAACATAATTTGCACATAATTGGCCGCAAATTTAATTTTTGTTTTTTGGTTTTTATTAGAGCTTCTTGGCCTAAACTTGAAATTTATATGCTTCACCTTTACGAGAGCAATGTTATGTTGCCTGAAGAAGCAGAGTTGGAAGATGTGAAGTGTATCTCCGTATGTCACTTCAGTTACTTTATGACAGTAACAACAACAACAAAAGAAAAACGATCATAAACATATTCACTCACTCAAGCATTTCAAGTGATTCTTTGTCGATTTCAAAATAGGAGTTTTACATTTTTCGTTCGTATTGCTATTTTTGTCATTTTCTTTGAAACAGAAAAAGCTATTAAATTTATATATGAAGTCTAGACTGTATATTATTTTGCAAATGTAAATAAAAAAGGTCACTTAAAGAATGGGCTGAAGGTCATGAAGTGTTTTTTTTTTTGAAATTCTTTAGTCCATTGTTCCTTCATTTTGTATTTTAAACATTCGTAGTTACTATACCTGTACATCAGTTAGCACTGGTCTTGATTCTAGTCTTTTCAAACTAAATAATAAAATTTAGCAAATAACAACCATTCTAGAAAAATGTCATTCATTTCAAAACAAATTTCATTCATTTCAAAACGAATTTCATTCCTTTCAAAACGAATTTCATTCCTTTCAATAAGAATTTCATTCCTTTCAATAAGAATTTCATTCCTTTCAATAAGAATTGCATTCCTTTCAAAAAGAATTTCATTCCTTTCAATAAGAATTTCATTCTTTTCATGGCAATTGAAATATTTCAATTAAAATACTTATTCAGACGGTTTAATTTTTCTTATCGTTTTCAATTTGTCATTTTCACAAATTCATTGTCACAAATTCTTTTGAAAACTTTGTGGCCTCATCAATTTTTAATAGCCATCAGCAGTCATGCATTTATTTGCTCATTAAAATATTTATTTCGTTTTATGTTTCAAAGTTAGTACGTAGATTTTGAGGTAGAAAGGTGTGGAAATAGTTTTGGCCTGGTTTACAGGCGAAATTATTAAAACATTTTTAATTTTAACATTTCAGAAAACGAAAGGCAAATGGAAATTTTTTTAAAAAATCGTATTAATTTTCGCGAAATTCTTTACATTTAAAAATAAACAAAATTCCAATGAAATTAGGAAATGTCTCTACTGAGACTCTATGTACCATATGTATGTACATATGTGTCTATAGATTTGCGCATAAGCCTGTGTAAAGTAGCATTTAATGGGGGAAGACGCAAGAAATTATGACAAGAAACGAAAGGCGTCATTACGGAAGAAGGCGTCATTTCGAAACATTTATATTATTTAAAATAAAATTATTCAAATTCTGAAATCAAACGCAACAACTATTTAAATTATTAAATTTTCACCTCCTTCAAAACTGCTTAAAACTATGAAGGATTATATTAGATGCAATGAATGTAAACGATCCAAATCAAAATTACTACCCGTAACTAATTACCGTATGAAATACATAAGGTCTCTCGACAATTTATTTAAACCACTAGCAAACGGCACATGAGGCGGAGATGATATGGCTGTCATGTCAAAGTCATTTGTCAATCAGTAATGCTCTATGCAAAATTTAACGAAAGAACTTCGCCTTAATTCTAGTTAAATCTTCTAAGTATAACACCAATTAACAAATTGCTATTTTTTTCTGTGTCAAACACCTCAAACATCTTTACTACATACAAGCTCACGGCCTTTGATCACAATGGCGTACTCAGTTTTTCGCCATTTTGGAAAGTTCTGATCACTTGAGAAGAGAACAATTTTTTTTATTACAGCTAAATAATTCATGTAGTTAAATAGATATTACGTTTTGTACAACCCTAACAGAATGAAGAGAATAAAGGTAGTCTAAAGATGGAACATACCTGGGTCTGTTAATGTATGGGTCAGACAATTGGTTTAGTTAACCAACCGACTGTGACTCTCATTTGAGTGGCAATCATTTTTTTTAAACCACACGATGTAAAGCACAAAATAAACTTACATTAATGACACTGTCCACGCAAATTATTTCATAAACATAACTTATTTCTGATATTTCTTACCTTTCAAGCAAATTACCTACATATAGTATGTATTCACTTCCCTATAAACTGAGTCAAAAATCCCCGCACGCACTTTTTCATTTGAACACGTGCGATGCACAAATACGTACATACATAAACTTACACAAATAACAAAAAACCAAATATAAAAATTAAATAATTTAATTATGTAAATAACATTTTGCAATAACAAAAATAGTGATTAAAAATCAATTTCTGCATTATTTTATTTTTGATATTACATATTTGTGATGTGACAGCAGAAAATTTCTATGTAAAAAGAAAACCGCACACTCAAAATTTGAATGGAAAAAAATAAATATTCGATTTCCTATGAAATTGTGATAAAATGTGATGCGTGATAAAATTTGCGTGCTTATTTATTAATTTTTACTTTTATTTATTACGTATATTTAATATAAAAAACGTGAAAATCATAACACAGAATTAATAACATTGCAAAAAAAAAAAAAAACCTGTTAACAAAAATTCAAAAATATTTAAGAATATAATTTGGGAATTTAGATTAAAACTGAAAATGATGACAGTGGAAATTAATGATTTAAATAGATACGAAAACTATCAATGAAGTATTATTTTTTATATTGATATGTTTTCTTCTTTTTGTCTTATACAATAATTAGAATAGAATTTTGATAACGAAAATATTTTCATTCAGATATGATAACATGATTGTCGATTATTTGTTTAAGTACATCACGTGAAAAATCCTTCCGTAAAAGTCAGTCATTGTCAAAATGTTAAATTAAATGAATTCATTAAATATTTCTTGATCTACTTAAAGGATTGACGCTTGTCAGTGCACTGTATAGTAACTTATGTAAATTTTAGTCCAGCCGAAATTCTATCTCATGTTAATATTTCAATTTTACTTTTCTATTAATAAATTAAATGGATTTTTATCTTTGACTTCAATTTGTTAAGTACAATATTTATGATCGAAATATTTTAAAACAAATGTACCTAGTTATGTATTTAAATTGCGTTTTTAATCTTTATTTATAAAATATCTACACTGAACAGAAAAATCTGATAAATTCTCAATTGAATTTACCAACAGAAAAATGTATATGAAATTTTTGCTTTTAATGGCACAACAGCCCAAAGAGGGCCTAGGCCGAGCTTTTCGCATCCACTCATGTTGTGCGTGTTATATTTGTACATGAATGGAAGGGACCTACAGTTTAATGCCGAATCCGAAAGGCGAAGTGGAAAGCTTTTCATAGGCAATTTTTACTCTTGTAGGTTTGCCATTGCTTGCCAAGAGGTAGTGCCGTGTAGAAAAATTATTTATTCTACTTTTTAATTTTGCCTGTGCCAAGATTCGAACCCCGGACACACTGCGTAGCAGTCCAACGCATTACCACTACGCCACAGCGACCACAAATTTATGTGTATAAACCTATATTTGATGATAACACTGGGTGATCCAATAGAAATGAAGTTGAACCTTCAACGACACCATGAAATATGCACATTTGCTTTGTCAAAACATGACAGCACTTGAAATCACAATTTTGCGAAATTAATTCAAGAAATATCCTTTGAACCGGTTGGATACTGAGAAAACTAAAAACGCCATGGTGCTTAAGGACTGCGTCGAATAAAATTCTCCGTTACATTTCTTCCCATACTGTGCTATTGAAAGATTCAAAATCGAAAACTTTTATCTTAGTAGCTTTGAATTAAATGTCAGAAAATATTATGTGTCAGTTAAAGACAATAAAAATTTATTTAACGCAAAAATGGCAAACAAAGTGGAAGTGCGAGAAAATATTATTAAAATTTTTCAAAAGCAACCTCTATGGTCATTCAAAAAGAATTGCCAAAGAGGTAGGGGCTAACCCTAAAACCATTTCTCGCGCTATTAAACGTTTTAAGGAAGAACTGCGTATTTTCAAGGGAATATCGCTGAAAAATTCAAAGCCAAAAAAATTAGAAAATTCCCAAAGAAATTCCTTGTTTGGCAGGCAATTTGTAGTTGTGGCAAAAGGAGCAGCACATTCGTGACATCGGGTACAATCAACGGCGAAATATATTTGAAGGAATGCTTGCAAAAGAGATTGCTTTCATTTTTACGCCAACATGAAGTGTACACGTTTTTTTGGCCTGACCTCGCTTCATGTCACTACAGCAAAACGGCATTAGAGTGGTTCCAAGGGAATGAAGTGATTTTGGTGCCTAGAGAAGCCAATCCACCAAACTGTCCAGAACTAAGGCCGATTGAGATGTACTGGGCTTTAGTAAGAAGAAGGTAACAAAAAAAGTGGCCAAAGACCTTCAAGATTTCAAAAGAAAGTCGTCTGCAGCAGCTGTGAGGGTGTCGGACACTACCATTAAAACATTAATGGAAGGGGTTCCCGAAAAATTAAAATTTTTAATTAAAAACTAATAATTTGTGGTTTCTTGTTTTTATTTTTTTAATCTAAAAATAATTTGCAAAATAAAATACTTTAGTTTAAAAAAATCGGACTAATGGTTCAAAAGATTTCATCATTTTTGTACCAGACAATTTTATTCGACGCACTCCTTAGAATGGCAAAAAAAAAATGTATGTATAAGGAAATAATAATTTTTATGGACTCTCTGTAACAGAGATGTGAGCTACATCAATTCGCTACATTTTCGAACCACAGCTTCGGTGCAAAAATTGTTTGATTCAAAAACCCCAAAATAGTTTTATAATTTTTTCTTGTAAATTTGTGCACAAGTGCTCAGACACTTTCTGATGAAAGTCTAGTGCAATACGCTTTTTTGAGTCAATGGAATAAATTTAAGTGCAATTATGTAATGCATTAATGTTTGCATTTTAAAACCTCATCAGTCGCCTCTCAATAATTCACTATGGGAAAAATAGTGCTTGCGATTTGAAAATCACCTTTTTAATTGTCAATAAGTCCTCCTATAAGTCTTACATGTGAGATTTGCCCATATACAATAGTTCCCGCTTAATTGAGTTACCCGCATAATTAAGCAAAATAAATTGTAATGAAAAGGTCCTACTACTGTGGGCAAAAAGTAGTAAGAGTTTTTAATTTAAATTTCGCGCGGAAACCCATTCATCAAAATATTATTTTTTTAAGGTTGGTACGACTGTCGGTGACATCTGTGCCAAATGTCACATCAAAATAATCATTAGTGTTTAGTATACGCTTGTCTTTCTGAAGTACAAAAAATGCATTCGGCGATTTTCACAATGAGTGAAATTATTCAACAAAGAAGTTCCATTAAATTTTGTGTGCGGAATCAAATTTCTGGTGCCGAAACGTTCAGAATGTTGCAAAAGGCCTTCGGTGATAATTGTATGTCGCGAGCAAGTGTTTTTGATTGGTACAAATTGTTCAAAAATGGTCGAGAACGCGTTGACGACGAACCACGTCCAGGACGGCCATCAACATCAACTGATGATCACGTCAATAAAATCAAGGATTTGGTGCTCGAGAATCGACGATTAACAGTCCTTAACAGACCTTACTGGCATCGTTGGAATATCGGAAGGATCAGTGAAAACCATTTTAAAACATCATTTGGGCCTAAGAAGAGTGAATGCACCATTGGTTCCAAAATCACTGCATTGGTTTTACGAGACCATTTTGCCAAAAATTCGACTGATATCGTTCCGCAACCACCCTATTCGCCTGACTTAGCACCGTGTGACTTTTGGCTATTTTCTAAACTCAAAAAACCGCTTCGCGGACACCGTTTTGAGTCAATTGAAAACATTAAACATGAATCGCTAAGCGCATTGAAGGCTATTCCGGAAATTGACTTTAACAACTGTTTCGAGAATTGGAAAAAACATTGGCACAAGTGTATTGGGGCCGGGGGGGATTACTTTGAAGGGGACGAAATAGATTTGGAAGAATGAATAAAAAAATTTGAAATTATGAACAAAGTCTTACTAACTTTTGCCCACAGTAGTATATTAAATAGTGATTTCAACGTTTAATTGAGTTCGCATAATTGCGCTACCCTCTTAATTGAGTCCTGTGTTACATTCTGAAATAAATACCGGGAATTGGTCAATAAAAATAAATATTTATTATTCATTCAACTTTCCGAAATAATACACTTATGCCAACAAACAATACAATCATCAAACCTGTTAGTTTTCGTTTTTTAAATAAAAATTTATCAGATGTACAGAGTCTGTTTGTACTCCCTTGTTACCATGTCAGCGTTTAAAAGTACATACTTGTTTTGCACTAACAGAATCTGGTAACTCCACTCTCAGACTGAATGTCAATGTTCTGTTTTCATACTACCTTAAGCAGAGTACCGTAAAGCCTTAAAATTTTTAAGACACATGAACCCTGTCTTAAAATTGAAGAAATAAATTTATAACTTATTTTCTTCTTGTTTTAAGCCGGTTGTAAATTTTGTAATTCTTACAAAATATTCCGATTATACAGAATAACTCTTAGGGCATCATAATAAACTCTTGCTGCTACTTCAGTAAGCTCACTGCCCCTCGCGTACCTCTTCCCCGCACAAAAAGGCTTCATATATGCGCATTAGTGCTGGGCTGTGTCTTTCTTTAAGGCAAAGAAGTGGGAACAACATTCCGATGATGATTCATTTGACCAGCGGCTGCATTACATTGGGGTCTTTATAAGTTATTGCTGCTGTACTAGCGAAATCAGCTTATGTCAAAGGAATGCAAATAATTTTGCTTTCATGTTTTCTTTCTTTTTGAAATATCTTCAAATGTTTGTGTGTGTGTGTGTGTGTGTGCGAATGTGCATAAGTTCGTGCCACTTCCGCCAACGCATTCCGTAGATTGGAATTTTAGTGGAGCAGCGACGACGATTTAACGGTTTCACGGATGAAAATAAATTCATTGAATATTTTTGTTGGTAACAAAAAAAAAACGAAAAATTCCATAAAAAACATTTTTTATGAAGACAAAATTAAATGAAATGAAATAAAGCAAATAAATTCCAATTGCAAATGTGTCAAATGATTTTTTTATTTTTTCCGTTTTCATTTTGAAATTTATCTTTTTGTGTTTTGTTGTTCCCCTGTTTTTTGCTTGGCATTTTGTAGTTTTTTTTACACTGATATCTCACAGTCTCTCGAATACAATCGCTAAATAGTGTTTGCAAATATTTCACCGCAGCAGCACAACGACATCGGCAAAGGCAGCAAGCAGCAAACAGCAGCAATATGCCATCAAATGCAGGTCACGCTCGCAATGATTTTGACGCCACACGCATACATACTTACAAACGTAAATGCACTCACATTAACACACACACACACACACGCACACACATACATATGCATGCGTGTATGTGTATCTTTTAGGCATGCCTCATGTTTGCACTCGCGGCGTATCTCTTTGCATTACAATTGAATTAAATAGCAAAACGAATTATAGATATGTTTTCGCAAACAAACACGCTTGGCTTTTAGTGGTTTACTCTAGCTTCTATTGCTCACTGCTGTTGTTGTTTGTTTGTGACAGCAGCTGAAATAAATTCAAGCAAACTTCAAATCAAATCAACTAAAAGCAGAAGCACAAAATCAATGCACATCAATTCGAATACGAAATTGAAAAGCATTCCAAGTATTTTGTCAAATTTGCAATTTATGTACATCATTACCCCACTTTCCTGCCAAGCTGTTGCTCTACTCGCTCATTCAACGTATGGTTTTTTCATTCCCAACACTCGTAAGCATAAATTTTTAACTATGTACATATAAACGATATTTAAGCGTAATCCCTACTAAATTGTGCCTACAAAAATGCAAAAATTTCTGAATAGATTTTGAATTGAAAGAGAAGCTCATTTAACCGGGGACTACTGTGTAATACGTCCGTCCGACGGTTCGAATTTGTTTTTATCGTTTTAAGCAACATTCCTATGCGTAAAAATTTCATAATATTTTCATGTCGCGTTGATTTGCATTTGGACTTGATTCATACCTAAAGCAAACATATTAAGTACATATTTAAATATTTGTATTTATCGAATACATTCCAGTGTACACACACTCATAGTTTGTATCAGTTGCTAAAAAAAACATTTCGTTTAATATTAAAAATAGTTATCATAGATTTTCGAGATTTTTGCTTATTTTTGTTTATCGTGTGAGACTATTTTGCATCTCAATTGCCCACTAGCTTGAAGTACTAGATACCCACAGTTGCGAACACAAAAATAGCAGTGTGTAAACAATTTTAAAAGGATCGCAATATTTTTCATCTTACAGATGAGATAACATTTTCTTAGATTTCTTAAATAAATGATTTATCGATTTAAAACTGAAGGGGGAAAAAGTGATGAAAAAAAAAAAAAATACATTGTAAACCATGTTACATAGCAAAAAAATAGCAGTTTCAGATAAGAGAACAAAATAGTTCAGATATAAGGCAAGTTTTAATATAGATACTTATACAAAACAAGTCAGTAAAAATTTCTCATATTTTTGTTTAGAGCATCACAACGACGAGGCATTGAGTCCACTTGATGTCATTCTGCTGGTATAACCAACCAGCCACACGTGCAACTTTGAAAGCTTATTATGATTGAATGTTTCGCATTGTTTATTTTGAAGTCTCCCCAAATATGTTATATAGTTTGGGTTTAGGTAGGGAGACTGTGTTGGTCGTTTCATAACTCCTTGACTTATTGCTCGTATGCTTTGGGTTGTTGTCCTGCTGTAAGATTCACTTTTTTCACGTTTCTTCTCTTTGGTTGGGCAGCATTATATTTGCCAATATTTCTACATAAACACGTTGGTCCATAATGCCTACAATTTTATTTATGTGACCACCCTATAGTATGAAATACATCTCGATCCCATTATTTTAGAGCCAATGTGTTCAATAGTTTTTACCGTGCAATTCGGTTGGCAGGCGGATGGATGGATGTCGAACATGCTGTTGGAAACCAGTGCTGCCATAAAAACAATTTTACTCAAATTATTTCATTTATCAGCAGACCCGACAGCATAGCATATATTCAGCTAAAAGTTTTTTGTTAAGGATTCGCTTTTTTGTGCTATAATCATCTAAGTTTGCTTCTAATACAATCCCCTCTGTACAATCATGTCATAAATATCTAAATTAACATATTTATGATACATATAACTAGCTGACTTGTATGGATCTTCTTTAGCGAGCCTTAGAATTAGGTGATTGATATAATATCAATTCAATTCCACTAAATTCAAGATTTCAATTCCACTAAATTCCATTTTTGAAAAATTGATAATACTTACTTAATATTAAGGTGTGTCAAAGGAAGCAATTAAACAAATATTGGAGACGATGGGGAAGATGTGTCGAGAATGGTAGAAATCGATTTTTTTTTAGGGATTATACTGATTATATAAATTAAGGAAAATTAAGGAAAAAAATTTAAATTAATAAAAAAAAGAAGGCTCAAACGATATAATCTCAAAGAAGCAATAAAAAGTTAACTCAAGAAGCAAAAATAATTGCTTTAAAAGGTGTTTATGTGAATTAACCTATATAATCCTTATACAAAATAAAAGCACATTTCTTCAACACTTGAATGCCGGGTTGATATTTAACCAGGATTTGGGGTACTCGCATATCCACCGTTTCCATTCTAATTATATGAAAACTCAACTTCCACGCGTAAAAGCAGTGTCGTACTATGTTACATACTACATATTTACGACAAATTTTAAAAATTCCTTTATAATTTATGAAATTAAAGTTACACGATAAATTAAAACTATGTAAGTAGATGACAGATGCTAATCCGCTAAAGAATTTCCTTACAAAAAAAACCTATTGTATGAAAAAATGTTTATTAAATTTATTTTCATTTTGCCGCTTTCTTAAGCGATGACAACTTGTTTCTTTTTCTCTAACACAAAACAATAAATTAATTAAAATTGTTTTATCATGAACAAAACAAGAACAAAAAACTTTGCAAAGAATTCACAATGATATGCATATTTTTTCGAAAATAGCCTCACAATTTTGAAAATATTTTATAATGCTAACCACATCAACGATTTACCATATGCTTTTTTTTTTGTTGTTTTGTGCTTTTGTTGTTTTGATATAAATTTAAGGAATTTTTAAAAGTTTTAAATGTTTTGTTTTTGTTTACTTAAATATTTTAATAAATTATATTTACATTTTATACAGATTTGATGTATTTAATACCATACATATGTAATACATTAATAATACGTGATCACACTTACGTAGATAGAATTTTGGAATGGTTGGGAAGAGGTTATTTCTTCCGATTCCATTGCAATGGCTGCCTATACAGTACTTTCAAGTGTACAGTACTTGAGTGCAATCGGCTTTTTCGCATGAAATAATTTGAATATCAAGTAGGCCTTGATTTTCAAAAAACTTGATTTCATTGTAAATTTCGCAATGTAATAGACGCTCTCGTCTCAAGAACATATTTAAGAAATGAGTTCCGTATACGCGACACGTTTTGAAGCAGTCTTTCTTTGTTCCCATCCAAAAGGTCCCAAGATGTCCCACTTGAGTGCTTCGAAGTACTTCAAAAAGTCGAAGGCGTTTGTCCAGCATTGGAACCAACACTAAGAGGATTTTCGAAGCTAATCCAACCATATCCTTGAAAGCAGCTAAACAAAAATTAGCTCGACAGGGCATAAATGTCTCTCTGAATACAATAAGAAACCGTTTGAGGGAGTTTCAGATCCAATTTCGAGCAACGACGGTAAAACCCTTACTAACTGCAAAAAAAAATAAAAAAAATGCCAAGAGTGGGCAACTGAACATGTGGATGACGATTAGAGCCAAGTGGTGTTCACAAACGAATCCTCCTTTTGAATGACAAACACTGTTAAGCGTGCTTGGTCCACTAAAGACGGTAAGATGCTCCAGCGATCAATGAAAAATCCAGGAAAGGTTCATGTTTGGGGATGCTTCACAAAACAAGGATTTGAAAAATTAATCATGTTTACAAGGAATTTGGATGCCAACTTCATGACGACGATATACCGTGGTGGACTTCTGCCATCAACGGATATGTGGTTTGGTGCAGGAAGCCGAGATTTGGTTCTTCAAGAGGATTACGACCCAAAACATCGCAGTCGCTTGTGTAGCAGTTGGAAAGAGGAAAATGGCATAACTTCATTGGATTGGCCCTCACAGTCGCCAGATGCGAATCCGATCGGAAATGTTTGGGCTCTTATGGAGTTAAAACTACGTGGAAAAAAGATACGTTCAATAAATCATTTGAAACGGCTTCTTACTGTAATATGGCGAAGTTTAACACGGTCATATGCTGAAAAATTAGTCGATAGCATGCATTTCCGTTGTAATGAAATTACAAAGAATTGTAGCGAGTGGGCGCCATATTAATATATTTGCGCAATGAACAATTAATCATTTCAAGATGCTACATCGTCTCCAATATTTGTTTAATTGCTTCCTTTGACACACCTTAATATTAAGTAAGTATTATCAATTTTTCAAAAATGGAATTTAGTGGAATTGAAATCTTGAATTTGTGCTGTGTTTTTTTTAAGATACCCTAATTTTCTCAGTGACTTAAGCCGATTGCTCTCTTGTTGAAACTACTTTAAGGCAGAGAGGTTGTAAATGTAAATGTAAATGAAACCGTAAGTCATTACGAATATTTCACATTGTTGAGAGTCTTTCTAAATAGGTATTTACTTGAGTGGTTGGGCCACCCTGTTCGTTGCTTATGGGCTTATATGTACTCGTAGCTATAAGTGCATATTTTCATTAATTCATTCATTCATACAAGGCACTACCGCACCCATTTTTTGTTTTTTGTGTTATTTATTATTATTATTTATTGTTTATTATTCAGTTGCATTTTTAAATGTCATTTCGCAAAATGTAAAATGTTTAAACCTCTTGAAATTGCAGTTTCTTATTATAGCTTTCTGCTATTTGCAATTTTTGTTACTGACTGACTGCTTTTGTTGCAGTGCGATGGCCCACGCCCACACGTTTATGATGGACACAAAGTACATCGCATACATATTCACCCGTACATTTAGGTACGAGTATATGAAGGTATGTAGTTGGTTGTTTGTTTTGCGGTTGCGGTTGCAGTTGTTGTTTTTCGTAGTTGTATATTTTTGTGACCATGTCTGTAAGAGGAAATGAAAAATTGTTTTGTGTTGCAACTACGAATAGTTAGTATGATAAAAGCATAATTAACAATATTTTAATGGCAACGTATGGGAATTTAATTTAACTATGTGCCTATATATTTAAAAATAAAGTTTTACACTTTACAAAAGAAAATTACCTGCCATTTAATTGTTCATTTGTAATATATGTATGTGCATGGTATGTATTTCGCAATACTCGTAAAAATGTTTGCGAAAATAAAATAAATAAATATTATTGAATACCTGAAAAGGGCGAGCGTGAGAGTTTTACAGACATTATTTATAAATGGGATTTATTAATAAAAATTTTATAATTTTGTGATTTTCCTTATTCATCTGTAAAAGTGAAGAATATTTACTTTGTTAGGTTAAGGTTGAGTGGAGTGGAGAAATCCATTTTCGCAATGGTGCCGTTTTACTATCGGACGGTTAGTTAAAACAAAAGCTATATTGTCTACAATACAATTTAGGTAAAATTTTTGTACTAGAATGTTCAGTTTGATGTTAGCAGCCTCCTTTATACCGCAGAGGAATGGTCTCGATATCTTCGCTCTTATGATAACTACGGCAGAAATAATTATGCTGAACACTCAGTTTGTTCGATTTCCATTCTGTAAAACTAAAAGTTGTTTGGTTTCGGAGAGATTAAATTGAGGCCACATTATTCTTGATGTGACGCAATTCGTTAAGCCTAAACCTCTTCATATGATATTGGGTTGCTGTAAAAAGAGTGAGAAGGTTGTATCTTCACGAATTTCGACTGAGAAGTGTCCAGGGAAGAAACAGGTCTAACCAGCGCATTGGCATTCTTATTACAACAAGTTTAACAAGTTCACTCTTGCACCCGTTCACTAGTTTGAATTTGAAAATTTTTGAAATAATGGCTTTGAGCGGGGATTAGTTATCAAAAAGAGTTGCTCAAGTTTTTCCCTTTTGGTAAATTGCCCGCAATTAACCAAGTAGCCGGTTTTTTAGCCAACACTTCTGCCTGGAATACGCAAGTTCATTATGGCACACGGAAAAATCATTTTACTTTTAAAGCACGTGCGAAAACTTCAGCGTCTACTCAACAATCTATTTTTGACTTTTCCGTGTATGATAAACTCAATCGTGTCTCGTAGCAATCAAATCTTAAAAACTTGAGTTTTCAAAGCAAGGCGTATGGATACTGTAATCGGTGGCCTATGGCATCAGACCTTATGGTGGGATTTTAATTATGTATATTACTACGGCCATATGAACTAACGGCCAAACAGCCTGATTCTATCAGTCTAACTGCACTACTATCCACTGAAGCTTTGACGTACAGATCTATTGGCATAAGATGCAACATCACGTTAAGTACGTCAGTAGGGCTAAGTAGTATAGGACGGATAACTGCCTTATACATCCAAAGCACGATCTTTTGATGCAAATCCCACTCAAACCTTGGGTTGACTCAGAAGCCATACCTTGTTGCCCAGTTACGAAGTCTACCCAGACCCCGTTCACGATACCATTCAACATGCTCAAATATCAAAATAATCACATCGTCCGCATATACTACAACCTTCATTCCGCCCATATTTAATTCTTTCAGAATGTGATTAATAACAACAAGCCAGAGCAATGGTGATATAAAACACCCTCTAATAACGCTTTTTATAACTACGCTGTTTCCCAGGTTCGTCTCTCAGCCTAGTGGGTAGTGTGCTGCGCTGCTACGCAGAGTACCCGGTTTCAATTCTCGGTACAGGTAAAATTCAAATAGTACAAAAACAATTTTTCTTCATGGCACCTCTAAGATTAAAAATTTCTTAAGAAAACCTTTTCACTTCGCTGTTCGGTTTCGGCATAAAACTGTAGATATAGCTTGAAGTAAATTGATGATTCAATTCAATATATTGAGGAAGACCTATTCATAAATTGTCTTATGAATTCAAGGATTTTAGTGGTTTTAAAATGAGCAAAAATAAGCTGATTGGCAGAGGGGAGAACTGGAATAGAGAAACTAGCATATTTATAGCCCAAATATATATTTATTTCCTTTGTTATTAGTAGTTAGTATGTACATTAAATTATTTCGAATATTGTTTAAGATTTCTCGTGTCGTGACACAATTTGGGGACGTGGTCTGTC
The DNA here is from genome assembly GCA_958295655.1 of Palloptera scutellata. Lineage (NCBI taxonomy): Eukaryota > Metazoa > Arthropoda > Insecta > Diptera > Pallopteridae > Palloptera > Palloptera scutellata. The sequence continues at coordinate 44,340,876 of OY282449.1, read as the reverse complement.
GGCAAAGGAAATTGGTGTTTATAAAAACATCGAAGACAGTCTTGTTACTATTTTTATTTTACAAATATAACATAATTTTCTATATTAATTTCGATGTATGGAAAGATATTGTTTTTATATAATGCCGATTATTTCATGTGGTCGTCGTGACGTAGTTGGTACTGCGCTGGCCTGCTATGAAGAGTGTCCGATGTCAAGTCTCGGCACATGCTAAAATCGAAAAGTAGAACAAAACATTTTTCAACATGACACACCATCTCTTGGCAGGTAATGGCAAACCTCCAGTAGTAAAATTTGCCTAAGAAAAGCATGTCTGCTCTATAGAGTGGCTGAGACCGCCTGCAGATATGATAGTGGCCAAAACTCTATTGAAAGTCAAGCAACTATTGCACGAGATAGTGGCCGAGGTGGTATTGACTGGTGTACGTCTTGACCGACGTGTTATTGATATAGTAAAACATTTCTGCATTATTCAATAATTTTTTCCTTTATTTCGTACCTTTTTTTTTATTATCTCCATACTATTTTACGAAAGTTCAAACCACCTCTAGCAACACTGGGTGTGCCATTCAAAAAGTAGAAGAACCTAAGATATTTTGTGACAACGAATTAGAAAGTAAACCCAAAGAGTGAAAAGAAAACATTATTATTACATCGTTTCGTGCTCTTATAAACTTCTAGCCACCATGAGTTCCCTTCAAAAGAAGGGAAGAAACTATCAAATTTAAATATGTAAATTAACTTCTTCCCAAAAAGCCACTTATTTCATTATTTTTACTTGTCACTAATATGGCTGGCAGCACTAATCATCGAAACAACTATACTTGGGTTGACGTTTAAATCTAAAGGCCATAATTTTTATTTCAAACATTAAAAACAATTTATTTTCAATCATTAAATTTACTTACTTTAGCTAAGGCAATATTAATCCGATTTCGTTTTAGCTACAAGTTAAAATTATTCGCTTAATTAAAAGAGTAGAGAAAAATTGCCATGAAAGGAATAAAAAAAAGAGACAATGCAACAAAATAGTTTTCAAAGTGGCAGCAAAACCAACAGCAAAAAGTTTGGTGAAAGGCTAATGAAATGTGATTTTTTGCTTCTTGAACAGTAAAAACAAAACAAAAAACAATTTGTATTTAAAATAAATTTAGCAAAAAAAAAAAAGAAACATTAACAAAAGAAAGAAAATCAAGAGATGAAAATAATGACAGGCAAACTTGAGATTTTTTTGGACAATAGCAAATTGACAGTCAGGATGGCAGCGGGAAAAAAGGAGGAGGGAGGGCGGAGAAGCCAAATAGAAATTTTCTACTACTGCTGTTGCTGCTGCCGCTACGACTACAACAACTGCTGCTAGGTAAATCAACCAACAGCAGCGACCGGCGGCCATTGACCAGAGCAGCTCAGTTCAGACCAGAAGCTATTGTTGCTTGTAATCAAAAACGATTTTCATTTTCGAATTTTTGGTTTTTGTTAGTGTTTCATTTCTTTTAAAAGTTTTTAAGTCATAAATTTTTTGTTTGATTGTTGATGTTTTTGTAGTTGCTGCTGCTATGATTTGATTAAGCATAAAATTAAATGCGAAACGTAAAGAGTGATTAATGAGTTCATCATCGAAATGAAGAAAGATGAACAACGAGCAATTGTGAAAAGGTTTTGTTTACATTTTTTTTTTTTTATGAAATATTTTTCCTTTGTTTTCATTTCAACAAAAAACTAAGTGGGCTCATTTTTTTCTTCTATTTCTTCATCTTCTTCATCTTCCATATTGAGGGCCCTCCTATTGTGGGTATCCTCTATGGGCAGAGCGGCAGCTGCAAATATTAGGTAATTAAAAGAGAACATGTAAACAAACACGAATTTCACATTACACATTTACACACACACACACACATCCAAACATTTTCACAAAATCAAATTATTTACATATACACTTTGGATACGTTAAATTTTTTTATTAATAAATTTAATGCATTTTTGATTGGTATTTAAATATATTTAAATAATTAATTACTTATTCATTTCTTCTTGTTTTTATGATTGGTTATTTGTTGACAGTAGTAGGAAGCACTCTTCCGTTCTGGCAGAAATTTAGTAAACTTTTTTTATTTGTATCTACTGTAGTTCCTGGGAAAATATTTTATTATAGCTTCAAATATATTTCCCTACTTGCATACTACTAAAAATGGAATAGTCAAGTGTCGTACAATTTAACTGTTTCAGTCACTTAAGTTCTTAGGCGTCGCCAATTGTATACACTCGGCGTCACTTGAATAGGTGCATGAATAAAGCTGCGATTTCACCTTTAAACGAGTCTTGATTTTTTAATTTTTTCTGGAACAGGTATAGAAAGAAATAGGTAATGCACCTGCCTAAATAAATAAATATTTAAAGTTGAGTGAATTAGGTTTTTCATTTTACTTTTATTAAATTTTCTAATGATGGTTAATTTAATATTGAATTTCTATTTAATTTAATCTCCAAAATTGTATTTGAAAGTGAATGAAATTAATGTAAAGAATCTTCATTCCAAGTCGCTGTGAATGCTGACATGATTGATTTAATTCCTTGTTATGGCAAGTTGATTTCTTAAGTTAAGGAAGTGATAATTTAAAGCTCTTCTTCTTTTCATTCGAAATCTTTTAAAAATCAAGCCGCTGCGGGCCCAATGGCACTTATTTTCGATTTAATTGAGCTTGTATCACTTTATGTTAATCTTTTTGTCACCGAGTAATTAAATTTAAACGCCAACATAACAGTAGCTGCGTTTTATTTGCCACTTGTTTCAAGTTATGTATAACTAGCAAATATAATGATATAGGAAAATAACAACAAAGCCGAAAATATATGCATATATTTATAGCTATTATGTATGGATCGCATGTTGTTTAACAACCCTACGGTAAACTTTTCAGCAAAAACAGAAATGAAATGTGTGATAATGGCCCCCTGCAAAAAGAAGTAAACAAAAAATATATGTAATTAAAATTGTTGTGTGACGTGCACGAACGAGTTCACTGATATAAGAAATATGAAAAATGCCAATGCTCATGTTGCCAGTGCTACTGCGCAGTTTCATTGTGAATGACAGTGCAATGATGAAAAGATTTAACAACTTTGTCGTTTTATTTACACATGTTAAACGAGTTGACGAATAAAACGCGGATATCATTTTCATATTTTACCATCTTTTTCATATTAATTACACAAGACATTCCTACTTATAATGATTTTATCAACAATAGATAGCCCAGAGAGTCCCTGTAGATAATTTTGATTTGAATTTGAGTTTCCGCACATAAAGTAATTTTTTTTCACAAAATGTTTTGTTTTATCTGAATATACGATTTTAGTACTTTCCCGAATCAATCTTCCCAAGACTTGATCTTACTACAACACAGTGCCGAAAAATTTATGTACCTATACTTTTTTGTATGATTTTAAATGAGAATACAAAAATAATCTAAAAGGACTTTTCGCAATGCTTTTTCTTTCAATACTAAAGGGTGTTTTTTTAGAAGTGTGGTTTTCAATATGCCAATACTTTTTTCGGAGTTGGTCTACTTGACAGCTGTCACTTGATTTATGTTCAATTTGATTTGCCACTTACTCCTGAACAACGTTTGCAAATCGTGCAAATTTATTACCAAAATAATGGTTCGGTTCGCACGACTTTCAAAAGAAAATTTTGTTCAGCGCTGAAGCTGGAGTGATCATAATCCAGAAGCCATTGTTGAGACGCCGTTTCATCCTCAAAAAGTCAATGTTTGGTGTTCTCCACGGGCAGAGGGAATCATTGGTCCATATTTTTTCAAAGATGAAGCCGGTCATATTGTTACAGTCAATGGGGATCGCTATAGAGCCATGATTAATGACTTTTTCGTGCCTGAATTGGAGGATGTTGATGTGGACGACCTTTGGTTCCAATAAGACAGCCATACAGCCAACGAAACAATCAATTTATTGAAGGAAACTTTTGGTGAGCGCATTATCTCGCGTCGTTGGCCTGTGGCGTGGCCGCCAAGATCGTGCGATTTAACACCGCCGGACTATTTTTTGTGGGGTTATGTCAAGTCGCTTGTCTACGCAGATAAGCCCGAGACGATTGATTGACGCCATAGAAGAGAATATTCGGCTCGTTATTACTGACATACGGCCCCAATTGCTGAATTGCTGCAAAAAGTGGTCGAAAATTGGGCCACTTGCCCGAAATCGTTTTTAAAACATAATGGCAAATCATTATCTTTGTAGTAAAGCTAAATTCTTGGCCATAACATTAAATTATATGCGTTTTATTTCTTCTTGAAAACCACACTTCTAAAAAAAACACCCTGTATTTGAAATAAGATTTGGCTCTTTAAAATAAATATCGCAAAGTAAGTATTTGCTAATGTGAACACAAAGTTCTGTTTTCTCCTTCTTACGTTCCACGCTAAAATGAGCTGGCAACTGCTGAAATCATATAGCATTGTGCTATATTGCTTTCTATTCATAAAAAGCTAAAATTCAAATATGAATACGTTCAGACAGACCACGAACTACATATAATAATTATAAACGTTAGACTTCTTATCGCATACTAACAACAACGGCAAGCCGAAAGTATCATTAAAAGGCAAATCTTTCCATTTAATCTTTTGAAGGAAATGTTAGCAAATGTAGAAATGGAAGGAATGCATTAAGCGTTAAGTGCATTTTGAACGAGAAATTTTCGAAAACAAAAAAATAAATAAAATCAAGAAATCCACACTTAAAATCTGTTTATCTAACAAAGAAGAATATGTAGTGCCAGTTGAAAGCGTACGCAGATACTAAAGAAACATAAGAAAAGCTTACAAAAAAGCGCTCTGATATTCAGCTAGCTACTGGTTTTGAATGAAAGTAAATGAAACGAAAATGACTGACGGACAGACACACCGACGACGACAACTAGCTGACAGACCGACTGTCTTTTATACAGACTAACTGAACCATTTGCGCGTATTATATTTAATTATGAGAATTTTAAACATTTATTTTCATTATGTTTGGGGTTTCTTACTTGTTTTCCCCCCGTTTTTTTTGTCGTTGACCCGTTTAACATTAACATTTTTCTGAGTAGATACGAACATAAATAGGTACATAGGTATGTAAAATTTTGATACAAAATAACCAGGAAAAAAATCAACAGCAATAGCAGCAGCAACTTGACAGCTTCATCCGTTGTTTACGTGTTGTACGCATGCGCATTATTTATTTGGTGCTACTTTTCTCTTTTTCTGCCTTTTACATCTCTCTTTCATTTTCTCCATTTTGATTTTCTTCTGATTTTCTTCTTCTTATTTAATAATATTGAATTTAAAATTAATTCAAAACGATGGATCATTGTTGACAAGTGGGTGTAACTAAGTATGTATGTTTGTATGAGCGCCTATGCGGCTAGAATTTCTTTTTATAATTTTCGTTCTATGAGATTTGCAATCAGAAGGTGGTGTAAAAAGCTGAAGAGTAACTTTAAAATTTAATTTGTTCCATCCTCTAAATGTTATACTTGGTGCCACCAGAACTTCGAGTCGAAATAGGTTGCGGATGATGTACCGATTAAAATTAGAATGACTTCTCAACTCAATTTATCAATTCTCCTGCGTCACCATCATCATTTTGAGTTAGTCCAAAATTTGATTCCAAAATTATTTATTTTGCATGCGTTAAATCTAAACTAATTTCGACTTAATATCCTTTAGCTGTGCTTTTATCTTTGTAGGTACTCAGTAAAGGAAAAAATAAGAAGCTTAGCTTTCTAGGGTTGAAGTTACGGGATTTATTAATAATCCTGTTGTTTCAAAGAGCACAGAGGTTCTTGTTTCGACATCCAAATATGCTAACTCTCGTTCAACAGAAAGTGAGCAGGTATTGAGAAAGTTATCAACCTTATTTTCACATTCTTCCTTCGAAGTCTGACTAGAAGTCAGACCTCTCATATTTAAATGATTCGCTAAAGAAACCATCACAGCCTTTTCTGTTAATTGAAAACATAAAGTTTATTGAAGAATTCCTTTAGTTCTTCCCATTTACGATTGTAAATTAAATCATCTCTCTTGTTAATGGCGTCTTGATGACTGTGGATGACTACGGATTCTGAGCCCAAGAAACCAGTTTCCTAACCTTTTTTCAGGCGAGTAAATCAAAAGACAGGCTATTATATTGGAGCGCAGGGCTTTCGCCAGTATTTTAAGTTAACTCCATGATACAAAAAAGAAAATGTCCACGAAATTGAACCGCCACGATGTTTTGGGACGACCAGGGTCTTGGGTCTTCCACCACAAGACCGAACGACAAGTTTCCTTCATGTCTCTGTGGAGCGTGTGGCTCCATATCGCCCATTTTCTCTTTTTAATTTCTGCATTAACCGTCCTTTTGTAGGTTGTTTCCCATAGATATCGGTTCGAGATTTTTCGGAGCCATCGGCCACTTATAATTTTTAGAAGTCCAGTCGTTTACAAAAGTTGCAATCTCTTTATTTACCATCAGTAATACTACTGTGGGCAAAAAGTAGTAAGACTTTTTAATTTAAATTTCGCGCGGAAACCCATTCATCAAAATATTATTTTTTTAAGGTTGGTATGACTGTCGGTGACATCTGTGCCAAATGTCACATCAAAATAATCATTAGTGTTTAGTATACGCTTGTCTTTCTGAAGTACAAAAAGTGCATTCGGCGATTTTCACAATGAGTGAAATTATTCAACAAAGAAGTTCCATTAAATTTTGTGTGCGGAATCAAATTTCTAGTGCCGAAAAGTTCAGAATGTTGCAAAAGGCCTTCGGTGATAATTTTATGTCGCGAGCAAGTGTTTTTGATTGGTATAAATTGTTCAAAGATGGTCGAGAACGCGTTGACGACGAATCACGTCCAGGACGGCCATCAACATCAACTGATGATCAACACGTCAATAAAATCAAGGAATTGGTGCTCGAAAATCGGCGATTAACAGTCAGAGACCTTACTGACATCGTTGGAATATCGGAAGGATCAGAGAAAACCATTTTAAAACATCATTTGGGCCTAAGAAGAGTGAATGCACGATTGGTTCCAAAATCACTGCATTGGTTTTACGAGACCATTTTGCCAAAAATTCGACTGATATCGTTCTCGTTCCGCAACCACCCTATTCGCCTGACTTAGCACCGTGTGACTTTTGACTATTTTCTAAACTCAAAAAACCGCTTCGTGGACACCGTTTTGAGTCAATTGAAGACATTAAACATGAATCGCTAAGCGCATTGAAGGCTATAGGCTATTCCGGAAATTGACTTTAACAACTGTTTCGAGAACTGGAAAAAACGTTGGCACAAGTGTATTGGGGCCGGGGGGGATTACTTTGAAGGGGACGAAATAGATTTGGAAGAATGAATAAAAAAATTTGAAATTATGAACAAAGTCTTACTAACTTTTGCCCACAGTAGTATTTCACTGCTTTGCTGATAGCTTGAAAAAGTGAAAATTGCAATCCAAGCGAATTTCTGCGAACAAGTAAGTTGATAGCTTTTTTTGATTCGGAGATCATCCGTCAATAATAAACGGACAACGGATTACACATATTTAGGTTATACATATAACGATAAAGATGAAATATCGAGAAAACACCTCTAAAAAAGGAGTTTTTGTTACTAGTATCGAATAAGGTGTGACTTTTTCCGGTTTTTAGCCTATAACTTGTAAAGTGTAAGGTATTTCTACTTACTGTCTTTAGCATAGTTGCAGTTAATATCTTTACGCACAACCTAATTGGTTATCAAATATTAAGAAAACAATTCTAGGGTGTGTTTTTGTGTCTAGAGTCAAATTAAATTTGAATTTTTTCGGTTCTTAGGCTATAACTTAGAAAAGGTAAGGAATTTCTGTTTAGTGTCTTTAGCATAGTTGTAGCTAATATCTTTACACACACCTTTAAAATAAGTATATAAAATATCGAGAAAACAACTCTAGAGTGTGTTTTTGTTTCTAGAGTCGAATTAAGTGCGCCTTTTTTTTCAATTTTTGGGCTATAAGTTATAAAAGGTAGGGAATTTCTATATACTTATTTATAAATACAATTTATGGAAATATAAATATCTTGACACAAGCGCATCCTACCGGGTCCAAAAAGTAAATAAGCCCACTCGATGAGTTGTCGCTGTGGCATAGTTGGTAGTGTGTTGGCCTGCAAATCAAAAAGTAGTTCTATACGGCACTGCCTCTTGGCAGGCCTACTTGAATAAAAATTGCTAATGAAACGCTTTTCACTTCGCCTTTCGGATCCGGGAAAAAACTGTAGGTCACTTTCATTCATGTAAGAGTCTAACACGAACAACATGGGTAGATGCGAAATGCTTGGCCTAGGCCCCTCCACGGACTGTTGTACCATTAAAACAAAACTGGATGAGTTGAAATTTATTTGACAGCGGATGCCCGACTAAGAACTTTTCCGGGACCATAACGAACGAAAAGCTAGTTGATACAAAAATCACATGGAAAAAAGCATTTAGTTTTTCCCGAATTTTTTCATTTTCCAACATAACTTTTCCAATTTTTCTTTCCGTAACAACCTGATTCGGACTATTACAAACATTTACCATAATTTGCCAAATTGGTCTAGCAGTTCTCAAGTGATGCAATTACCAACGAACAGCATTTCATTTTTATAAACTTACTTTTACTTTTAATGACACAACAGCGCATGGAGGGCTTAGGCCGAGCTTTTTGCATCCACTCATGTTGTGCATTTAAAAAAAATTCATATAAGATATTTTTCATACTTTTACCCTTTTTATAATTTATTTGCGCAGCATTATCATAAGGTCTGAACCTTATGTTAAAAGTTTTTATTCACATTAACTCCTTTTAGTTTAAAAGTTTTAAAGAAATTCACAAACAGGTTTTTTTTTAATTTTTGTTTCATGTTTTTGTTTTTTAATTTATACTTTCATCTTTAAATCTATCATATTATATTAATCTAGATTCCATATACTAGTTTCAAGCCCTGCCTACACATCTACATACAACATCTATAAATATTGGCATTAATTTTATTAACATACAATAGATAAATTATAATTATCGCTATCCAATGAAATTTCTAGTAGATTTAACGAAGCATCAAATAAATCAAACAAATGAAAAGATACAAATACAGTGAAGAAATTAGGAGTTTTGAATAAATGTTGTTTCATTGTTGCTGTTTGTTGTTGTACTTAAAATTTAAAAGTAAAAGCGAACCAATTTTTGTTGATGTTATGCTTCTACTTTGCCTGCTTCATTAATTTTTAGTTTTGTGCAGAAAAAGAAATGTTTGAAATAAATTTTTTTATTTTATATAAATCTTGAATATTAACTAGTTTCAAATTTTTTAGTATTTCCATTAATTATACATATTTTTTTTATTTTGATGAAAAATCACCCCAGAAAAAATAATTTATACTTAATTGTTTATTTTTTTTTTTTTTTTGACCAGAATTTCAAGTATTCTGTATAAAATGTCGCTTAAGGTTTTTTTTAAATTTATTGTTGTAAACGTTTTTATTTTATTATTATTATATTTTTTGTATTCAATTAAATTTTTATTAATTGTGTTGCGGTTTTTCGGTATTTTTATGGGTTTTTGTGAATCTGATGCAAAGCAACAAAGCATACGTGCTGAATATTAAATAATTTTTGAAATTTTTACGAGCGTGGGATAAAATTTTTCTGTATATTTTTGGCTATTTTATTTGGTTTCTTGTTTTCTTTTATTTTGTTTTGTTTTTGTGTTACTGTCTGTATCTGTCGGTATTAAAATGTTAATTAATGTGTTAAAATGTTGGTAGATTTTTTATGATAAATTTTTAAAAATTTACAATAAATGAAACGAAAGCAACATCAACAAAGTTCATCGCTTTTTCTAATCTTAATCTTAATAATATGTAATTATGTTTGGTGTATAAATGAAAGCAAAAACTGTACTAAAAGTTTGAAGCGTCATTTGCAAAACATGTCATCAATTTGGTGTGGTATTGTTTTACATTCCACTTTTTAGGGTTAACATACAAATGTACTTAAGTGCATGCCAGTGTTGTGCTGGTTGGCTGGTCGGTTGAAGTTGTGATTCAAGCCAAGAACTCAATTCGCGTTCATCGTTTCAATACCATGCCCTCCGGTTTGATTACTGGTTTCTGGTCAATTTGATCCAGAGATTTTCTCACGCCGGCATTTTTAAGCGACTTCTGATACCAGCATGTCCGTTCGTTCATTTAACATGGAGAAACTTGTTAAATAGCGATTAAAGCCAAAACGAAATATTTAATTTTTTGCATTATTAGAATATTTTTAAAACTTTTTACAAAAACGACTTTCTATACTCATGCATATTTTCTTCATCTTCTTGCAGGTATGTACGTCTCAAAATGTGTATTCTCATTCTTGTCTCCAAGTGGTCGGTAAGATTTAAATTTATATTAGTCACACTTGATAATAGTAATTAAATTACCAAAAATGGCAAATAGCTATTAATATTTTTATACATAAAAGTCTAAAATATAAATTTAAAACACAAAAAAGTATACAATAAAAAAAAATTAACATTTCGACTGAGAGAATAAAGAAGAAAAAAGAAACCAAATTAGGCAAGCGCGTGTTTTGGTAATTAGCGACAGACATTACTAAATTTATTTGTATATTTTCGATTTTATTTTTGGCAAATATATTCCGTAGACTAACAAAATTCATTTAAATGAGATGTGTCTATAAATTAGCTTAAATTCATGATAAATCTCAAAATATTAAATGTTTTTGTTGTGTTTGGAAATTTTTAATGTTTTTGTTTTTGTCTTAATCTTTATTAATTAATCGCAGAAGCATCAACATTTTGTATATAATAATTTAACCGTTTTTGTTCTTTTGTTTAGCTGTTGTCATGTGGTTAGCTTCAAAATCATTCATTAGTGACAGTTTTGGTATTTTTTTTTTCTTGCCTTACCCCCTGCAGTTTTTAAAGGTGTTCAACAAAAAAAAAAGAAATGGTTCTCTTCTTTCATCGCTGAAGGGCATATTCATAGCGCTTAAATTATGACGATATTTAGTGTCAAATATATTTTAATTTCTGATTTTTGACTTGTATCTGAAACTAAAAAAACGAATGTCGCGCATTGTGCCATTTTTCCATGGCAGACTGCATCCGGTACACAATCCTGTTTACGTGAATAGTTTTATGTACTAGTGAGACCAGAAACCAAGTTACCGTGCATATCTGCCACTGGGTTAACTTCTCTACTGTCTGCCAAACAATTTAGAAGGTGGAACTCTGCTTCTTTTTTTGTGGTTAAATGTGATGGTCAAAATCATGTTTTCCTCAGCTAATTTTAACATTCACTGAGTGCCGTTATTATCTTTTGTACTGCTTTCGTCAGCTGATGTTGACATTCAGATGTGTTTGGTTATTGTTGAACTTTTTGTACTACTGCTGTCACATTCTATATAATTTCATCATAAATATTAGTAATTTATTTGTTCAAATGAGGTTTATCACATAAGTCAGAAACGTATTTGTTCAATTGCAATCTTGATTTTCAAAATCATAATTGCGCGGTGAAGACTCTGCATTAGAATGGAGTGAAAACATTATTTACATATAGTTTAGCGGTGCCCCCCACTAATTTTTATTCTTAATCCCTCAAAAATACAACTCTGAATTCTCTTCTTTTTTTTAAATGATAATGGTGAGATGCAACTCCTCCGGATGTTTAATATAAGTTTCAAAGTATACTTTGATTTATTTATGGTCAATATATTTGAATGAAGTTTGCTGCAATTAATCAATTCAAGCAAACAACATTTAATAAGGACTAAGGAAATCATCAAACTGGTGTGTAAGCAAATACAACGCAGAAACCAATGATCCATTAGAAAATAGCTAGCCGGAAGGAAATGTTTAAATCAATGGCACATAACTTACACCGAGACAACCACCAAGTCTTCCCATTCAAAAAACAAAAATTCCATGGAGTTACCGCTGCAGTGAAGGCAAAACTTAAAGTAAACTCAATAATAAATTATTATTTCAAAGAAATATTGTACATAATTTTATTCCAAATATTAGTTACTGGAGGAAATAAATCAAATTTTGATAAATTAAAAAGTTGAATGTTTATGTATGTAACATTAAGAATTAGCGTATGATAAGAAATAAATTTCAATACGAGCTTTCGTCAATGAATTGCTGAACACGGTTGTAGTGAACGCGGGGTGAGTTACTACAAACGTAAAGAGGTTTTTTTTTTCACTGGTCTAACTTTGATAACTCCACATGAGTCACTCCTATCGATTTTAAATTAAATACTTTTCAATTTAACGCACACTTAATAAATTATGTTTTACAAAATTGTAAATATGTTGTTGTTTCTTTTTTTTTATTATTATTTTAATGGTTAAATTTGTTGAGTCTTTGATTTTACAAATTATAAATTATGTTTCTTTGGCTTTAGGCTGCCTAACCGACTGCCTTTGGCTACTACTGGTTTTTTTTTTTTTTTCTTTTCCCAAGTATTAATTATTGTATTATTAATTACGCATTTTATACGTTGCTTTTGGATTTTTTGCTAAGTGATGATTTGGCATTTGCAGTTCCGCCTTTAATTATGGAAATGCGCGTATATAAAGTAATAGGCGTACAATTGTGTACATGGTGTCTACCGCGTTTCTGAAATTCATAATAGTATTCCAAAATGATGTAACTAAGTTCAAGTCAAGCAAAGGATGATCAACTATTCATTAGGATAACAGACCGTCCGTTCTAATTTATGTCTTTTTGGTGGGTCTCTTCACTGCCAAATAATAATAATAATCTACGAAATGATAAATTTCTACGAAAAGGGATTCATGGCCAACATATATGAATTTTAAAATCATGAAGACCTGACCCGTGTCGGATTATGTAATTAAGTATGTAAACCTTCTTTAAGACACACCCTGTACTAGCATATAATATATCATGTTTCATTTAAATTATGATTGGCAAACTTCTGTGCATTCTAATCGTTTTTTTACTACGCACACTTAGCCACTATAATATTTTTTGTGATTTTTTGCAATTTTGCGTATTATCGAGAATTATGATATTTATGCGTAAAATTTTCAAGGTTATATTATTAATTAATTTTTACTTAATTTATTTTTGTTTTTTTTTTTTTTTTTTTGAAAGCGATTGAAAATAATTACTTCAAATGCGTTTGTAGTTACCAAATGCATACATTTGCATGTTTTTTTTTTTAAATTTATACACATTTTACATAAATTCCGAAGTCTTACGTTGTTCAGACCAACTTAGGTATGTTAACCTAGGTGGAAAGGATTGCAGCACGGGGAACGAATTGTCCATTATGATCACTGATAGTTAAATTTATTACCACTATAGTACTTTAGTTAACATAGATCTAGTTCGGATCGCAAAACCATCACCAGTACATCCGCAACGTCTGCCATTCCTTCCATATTACGAGAACGTCTATTCAGCAAACTTAGACAAGCATTTTTCTTCAAATTTATTTAATGAATCCGCAGCCGCAGAATGCGTAATTTCGATAAGTATGAATTATAAAATTTCTTCCATGTAGGAACCTAAGAATCCGGAATCGAAAATTCTTTTTCCAGGATTTACTTAAGTCTTTTGATTTTTTTTTTTTTTGACATCTTAGCCATATTGCATGCAGTGTTAGATCTGAGAGGCCATTAAGCTTTGCAGATACAAATATAATTCTACATTTCAGGGTTTCCGTCAACCACAGTAATACCAAATACCAACCATAATTATCTACGTTGTCAATGGTTTTAGCCTCCTGTTGCGAAAGTTTAATAAAATAGTAAGGTGAACATTAGACATACATACGAGTATTTACTATTTGGAAGCGTTTCTTTTTCTTCACTAAGAAAGTAGGAATGCCTCAAAAAAACGGTAGTTAAATGTTTCTCTTAATTTCATTACAATTTTCCAATTATTTCTACCAACTAGTAAAAACTACAAATATTGCAGCATCAGTGATTGCCAACTAAATAATATAAAATGAAAGAAAAAAAACAACAATAACACAATACCTACAACTACAGTAATTGCTGTTGCAAACAATATTTCGATAATTGTTTCGCACTTTTTATCTCTTATTATTATTTTTTCTTACTCATTTTCATTCACGCAATTTTCAATAATTTGTTTTTTTTTTTTTTTTTTTTTTTGTTTTGTTCGATTTTATATCGAAAGTGTAGAAAATCGACAGCAGATTTGCAATTAACATTGGGCTTTAATCATCGCCAACAATCGACACAGTTTATGCGTGGCACAAGTTATCGAGTTGAAGCAATTTTTGTTAAGTATTGCTGCTGTTGTAGGCATGTACATATGTACATACATACAATGTATGTGAGGCGTACGCATGCGCATTGAGGTCAATCAAGTGAGCAAGAAGTGAGCGAACAAGAAGCGAATAAACAAACAGACAATCGATAGCAGCAAGCATCATCATCAAACTATTGAGTCATTTATCATCAATAATACTTATTTTGTGCTTTACGTACATACGTCTGTATAGTTTTATGTATGTTTATGAGTGACTACATATCGACCAGCACATTTTCATATTCATCACGATCGTCCCCACCATCAGCACCGCAGCCAAATACCGATTCAGCGATTTGTTAATTATTGTTTAATAATTATGACTGCAATTTTTTTCTCTTCTTCGCTCTGAAATATGTAAATCTGTTTGCAATATGTAAGAGTAGGTAATTCATCAAAAAAATTATTGGCAAAGTGAACTCATTTATTATTAATAAGTATTAAAGTTACTGCAAGTAGACACACTTACTTTACTTTTAATGCTAATGAGTCTGAAATTTTTTGTTGCTCTTGTTGTGTTGCTTACAAAATCTAAAAATCTTATGTTATTTTTTTGTGATATTTAAACGATTTAATATTAATAAGACAACATACTTAATATTCGAGCTATAGAAAATAGTAACTATGTTATTGACTTATGCCACTTTGATCGATATTTTACAATGCTGTTATTGTTCCGCTGTTATGATATACATAGGTACAACATGGTGTATTACTGAATTATTGATCTGTCTATTGAGTACCTGGAAAAATGAAAAAAAACATTTTCTGTTGCTCCATTCTTGGTGTAGCACTCGTCTTCATTGAAGTGTCCATATTTTGGGTACTTGCTAACAGTACTCTGCTACTTTGGCTTGGATCACCAATCATTAACATTATCATTGCTTGAACTTGCTATTCTGTTTCGCATGTTACCTCAATATTGCAAATGAATATCATACATATATCAATCATAACAATAAGGTATTTTATTGCAAGATTTTTCTTTTAAATTATTATTAAAAAAGACAGTCTTTTTTTAAGCTGCAAGTTCGAAGTCAGTTTTTATCAACCAGTTTTTAGTATTATTTGTCACGTTTGTAGTCGTACTCTGTATAGGACTTTATGCCTTTGCTTCAATCGTAACCGCGATATCATCTGCATAGCCGAATGTTTTACTGGTAGGCAGATTACTTGTCGTAAAGGGCAATCAAGCGTAGTGGCCCAATAACTGATCCCATAAATGAAAGAAAGTGTTCTCGTTCCGTGACCACAAGACGTCACAATTTTAAAATTTAATTTCACCATACATGAAAAAAAATCAGTCATGGCAAAAGACTTGGTTGCGCTCGTGTAAAAAAACAGTCAGAGAAAAGAAAGGCAGTAAAAAAGATGCTAATGTCTATCTCATTCTTATTACCTTATGTTTCAACTTGTCTCTATCGCACAGTCTTTCATTATTGCGCCCGTGTAAACAGCCTCAATGAAAATCCCTGCGCCTGAGAGCAAGTCTATAGAATTTTATCCATTTTCGAATCCATCAAAGCCAGGCTTTATATCTATGTAGGTATAAATACTTTGTTTATTTTCTAAACTCTAGGAATATCGAAAACAATTTCATAAAGTTTAAACTGATTCGGTCCATAATTTCTTAAATTTATACATTTCTATAAATTTCGCAAATTACATTTCGAAATATGTAAATGTGACTTTTTTATTATGAAAATCTTAAAAAAATTTACATACAAAACAAACAAAAAAAAAACGGAAAAATATTAAAAACAAAAATTATTTTCAAGTCTCACCTTAATTGAATACATACATACATACAAATGTAGTACATATATACGTGCATAAAAACAACAACAACTAAACAAAAAATATGCAACGAATGACTCAAAATCTAGAATTACTTGGACTTTGCATACGTTATGGCGATGTTTATTTGTGTGGTTGTTGTTATTACTTTTTAGTTGCTTTTGCTGCAGCTACTGTTGCCGCTGTTGCTGTATTGCCGTTTGTGGTTGTTGATGTTGTTGTCATGTTTATTGCCAACAGTAGTAGTACAAGTCGTGCGTAAAATTTCATGGGCCTGGTATTGAATTGAAAACACGTTTTTGCATTTACATTGCTGCAAAGACAACAACAACAAACATAGCAGCAGTGGCAGCAGCAGCGGCAGCCGCAGCAACAAAACCAACAACAACAATGACAACAACACTATCTTGAGTTAAAAAGCAAATAAAAAAATACATATATACAATCACTTTTTTGTTGTTGCAGTCATCCTCTCCCTCTCTCTCCCTCTCTCTCTCTCTCTCTCTCTTCCTCAATCTCGTTATAAATGTATATTTTGCAGGCCAATTTATATTTGTTAGTTTGCGCTAGCCAACTTGTTAGGTTACTTGGTAGGCAGGCAGACAGGCAAGCAAGCAAGCAACCAGATAGCTAAGCCAAGTTAAGCTAAGCTATCGGCTGATGGAAGTCTCCACACCACAATCAAAAGTATCTACTTATACATCAGCAACGACAACAACAACAGCAGCACCAGCAGCAGCAGCAATACCGATGTGTGAGTGGTGGAGAATTGTAAAAAGATCCCTCCTCCTCTTCTGCCCGCCTGTGTTGATCTTGAATTGTGCATGCAGCAGCTCGTTGAAGCACTACTTACACTTCTCTTCTTAACTTCTCTTCTGCCAGCAGTTTTCAGCATATTGTTTTTGATTTTTGTTACTTTGTACATATATTCGTTACTTTATTTCTTCTTTCTATATTTCTTTCTTTAATTTTTCTTTTTTTCTCTTTATTTCCCCATATCATCTATACACCTTTAAACGCCTTTTTTCTGATTGTTTTTGCATCAAAAAGAAGAAAAATGAGCAAAACACGTTTTCGTTCAACTCCCCAGCACATTTTGTAGTAAATTTTCAAAACCACACCATCATCATCATCGTCGTCAACATCATCAACAACTTTGTCAGCGACGGCGATGGCGGTGGCGGAACCGCACCGTATTCATCGTTGTCGTTGTTGTACACTTTCCATTCACGATTTTTGTGTGACTGATTTCGCTGTAGTCACCAGTTGAATTTTTTTTTTTTTGTGTTTTTGTTTCGATTTTTCTACTCCGATCTTATTTAATATTGTCATTTTTTTATGTGTTATTCATCGATTTTTCTTCAGTATTACAAAATGGCGAAAAATTAAATTAAGAATTGAAGTGGTGCAGAATCCAAAGAATTGTTTCTTGTTTAGGAGCACTTTTTGAGGAAGTTAATATTTTTTGTATGCAATTTTTAAGTATGTACATTTTTACAATTTTGTTGTTGTTTTTTTAATTTTTATTGTAGCATTTTGTTGCTTTTAAAGTATTTCTTTCCACTTCACATTCGCTAGTTTTCCTTCTTTTTGTTTTGTTTCTGTTGGTTTCTAGTTTGTATTGTTGTTGTCAAACAACTTTTCTTTAGAAGTGGTGTTGCGCTAAAGTTGATGTTAAGTGGTTGTTTATTTATGTATGTGTATTTTTTGCATCACAATTTCGATTTAGCTCACAATTTGGTAATATTTTCTTTATATTTAAAATGGTTTATTCATTACTACAAATCTGGAGCTATCACAAATTGATAAGATTGTACTAATAATATCTAATATCATAACTGAAAATAGGCTTCGTTATTTTTTTGAAAGGGAACACATAACAAAATAACTATGGGTCTACATTGACGGAGATCTGATATCCGACGTTCCTCGAAACACTTCATAAAAGTACTTCGAATTCTACACTTTTAAGGACTGGCAAGTCGTAGCAAATGAATTTACTTGACCTTTTCCCCTCTTTGGTACCTCGATTATATTACACTTGGCAATTAACTACGAGAAGTTTTAATCTACTTTACTCTCTATTCTAATGGAAATACAACTTTTCGTTTTAGTGTTTATAACACTAATAAACATGATTTGTGATTTTCTTGTTTTTTATTGCCAAGTGTAATACTCCAAAATTTTTTTTTAATTCTGTTTTTGTAATTTAAAACTTTTTTTTATTAAGTTCATTATATTTAAAAATATAAAAACTGAAACTTTTTGTTGCCTGCAGGTATTTTTTTAAAAGTCGTCAACGTTTTTGGCTGCACGGATATATTTCCTCAATATTTTTTTATAATAGCCCAATATCTTTCAATGGGCCTTAATTCTGGGCAATTAAGTGGATTTACCCATTTCTCAACAAAATTGATTTTAGTTGCAGATGAACAGTTGCAGGTTGTCAGAAAAAGTCATCAAATTTTAGGAGATTTATGACTCACCGACTCAACCGTTAAGAATTGGGTGCTGCATTTACCACATTAGCAAATTGCCTGCCACACCATAAATTTTTTAGGGAACTTTTTGAAACTTTTCAGTAAGCTTAGATCGATCAACCGCAGAAAAATATTCCTTGTCATGCGTTGCACGAAAGTATTTTTTTATGTAAGTTTCGTCATCCATGAGGTGTTTGTATAATATTCAGCTTCGCTTAATTTCATAATTTTGTTGTTTTTGTTGCCTTCGTGGTACAACATATTTTTTGAGAACTCCATATTGTGTCTCCGCTTTATTCTTAACACTCTAACATGATTGATTTTAAATTTCTTTTGTGAATAGTGTAATGATATGCTATTTATGACCTTCCTCTCCGATTCCTTGTCCCTTCCAAGACTTTTTTTTGTCTTTTTCGTTCTTTTTTTACGGTTGTTTTTTGTTCTAAAAAGTGGATAGTTATTCTCGGCGCGGTTGTGGGTGTTTTTGCATTGTTTTATAACTTGCCTATTATTACGTAATATTTAAAAAAGTATGGACAATTTTTTTGCGGTGTTTTCCTTGCAAAGACGACAGCTTCGAGTCGAACATAATATCAAACTGAATGAACACAAAACAACAACGTTGAACCTCAGAGTTTAAGACAGAATTTAATCGGTAAATTGTTAATCAATATCACCTCTTGAAGTATATAAATACAAATATTTACTTCATTTAACAATTCAAATTTTAAATAAATTTTCTTAAGTAAATAACGTACCGATATTTGAAATATTGTTACTTTTAGACCTTTACACAATACCATAATCTATACCATTAAAAATTACTCTAAAAAATTATTATATGAAAAGCCATTATATGGCTTTATATGCTGTAGATAGTTAATTAATCGGGCTATGTAGATTAAAGTAGAATAATTCTCAGAATGGATCCACCATAACCGAATTGATGTTCAGAAATACTTACGAGGGTAGACCAATAAGTACCCGTGTGTGAAGACATGTGGCGTTGCTGAGGGAAGTTGGCATTACCGTCGTGTACTGCCATCTGTCACACGACACCACACTAAACTGATTCATAGGTTAGTTTTTATTTGGCAGCTATTAGTATCTCATGTGTTTGGTGTTTCGCGATAAAATGGAAAAAGAATAATATCGATCCGTAATTCGCTTTTTATTTTTGGATTGAAAAACATGCGAAGAAATAAAAGCGATGCTGTCTATGGGGACCCTTCACCATCTATGACAACCATAAGATATTGGTTCAACGAATTTAAACGTGGTCGTACATCTGTTTTTGATGAGGAGTGCCCAGGCCGCCCGGCAGACGTGGTTACCGAGGAAATCGTTGAAAAGGTCCACGAAATGATTCTCGCTGATCGCCGATCGAAAATGCGCGAAGTAGAAGAGGCCGTAGGAGTGTCGTACGGAATGGTAATTAATATTTAAATGATAGGTTAAGCATGAGAAATGTGTCGGCCCGATGGGTGCCGCGATTGCTTACGGTGGACAACAAACGAATACGGAATTGTCGCGGCCAAATTGCATGAATTGAACCACCCACCATACTCACCTGATTTGGCTCCCTGCGACTTCTTTCTGTTCCCCAACAGGAAAACTTGGCTCGGGGGGAAAAAATTCAGCTTAAACGAGGAGGTTATCGTCGAGACAGAAGCGTATTTTGATGAGTTTGACAAATCGGTTAAAGAAATGGCAGAAACGTTGGGAAAAATGTATTGTACTAAAAGAAGATTACATTGAAAAATAGAAAAAAAAATTTGTGAAAAACTTGCCTCTTCATTCCTCACACGGGTTCTTATTGATCTACCCTCGTACATGTAAATGACTGAGAAGAGCTTCTCAATTCAATTGAACGCATTAAAATTTGGTCATTTAAGCAACCTTTATTTTATTAACATAAATAAAACAAATATGAATTACGGCTCCAAATGCATTTAAGCAATTTATTGGGATTAATGCCTATGAGCTACCGTTAAGGCCAATGATTTTTGAGCTATATTTTAAGTCCCTTATTACTACTAATTAAACTGATTTCAACCAAAATCGATTTTTCAGCGTCCTTGTTTCAACTAAAAGTAAAAAAAGTTTTGATATACTACATTTTTAAAATAAAACCCTCCAACATTTTTTGATAATGTTTTTTACTATAAAATATTTTAATAAGCTGAATTCATGATAACCGAATAAGATTATCGTATATAATTGCTTAGTCAAATAAAATTGTGAAATTGCAAAATGCATTTAAATTTTTATAAAATATACCATAATTTCCCTATAATATTTTTTAGTTATTTATGTGTTAATTTTTTTGGAATATTTTTTCTTATGCTATGCAAAATAATATGAATTGTAAGCATATCGCATTCAGAAACATTATATAACCAATGATTGTAGTTTTTTTCTAATTTAATATTTATTTATTTCATTATGTGAATTAGCTACGATGTCGACGACATGTTAATTAACAAGAACAACAACAATATTAACATTTATTTTATCAGCTAAATGAGAGAGAATACGAAACAAATTCAAAAGTCTAAACCATGAACATACAAAGACGTCCTTCTCAAGGAACTCCGTGTTACAAGAGTGGCCTGAATTCTGAATTCTTGTTGATATTATTTTATCAGTAGAACAAATTCATATTTGCGTAGAGAAAATTGCTGTTTTATAATAAAAATTCGCATTGTACGCTTTCATTTTTTTTTATATATATATGGTATATTTTGCGATAAAGTGTAACCAAAGCAATTTATGCAACACTGTAAAAAACGTAGGTGCAGAAATGACTAAATAGAATTATGAGATTTTGCTTGACACGTATTCCATTAAATATTTGACAACCTGATATTTTTCTTCCTTGCCGATCACTATGTGATGTAGTAAAGGAGGGGGTCGAACAGAGTTTTACGGCACATTGGAAACTCAATAATACTACAGCTAAAATTTACTTTCAACTCCAACATTTTCAAGTAGACCAATTTTTCTCATTCTAATATTTTTTAATTTAAACCACCTAAAGATTGCTACGAAGCGCTAAAGTTTTTCTGTTAATTCAAAATTTAACATTTCAATTATAGAATTCTTAACAATACTAACAGTCATCAATACCATACAGTCATCGTATGTATGTGCATATGTATGTGTTACCTCGTTTTGATTGTGGTCCCTTCTAATATGAACACTCATTCACTCATTCGTTCAAATATGTGTTACATATTCTGAAAGAGGTATCATCAATTATTTACGATTATCCCCATTAAATTCTTTCGTGCTACTGAATATATTTAACAATTTAATTTCAATAACAATGATGCCGAAAAAAACCGTTCTCAAGTGTTAGAAGATACATTTTTTAATAATTGATTTTTTTCCCCTTCCAAGATTTCTTCTTGTCAAGATCATAAATTTTCCAAAGAGTTAAATTTATTCCACATACAACAAAGGCCGAAGGCTTAAGATGGAAAAGAAACAAAGAAATAAAAGAAAAATATATTAAGAATGTAATAAATGCCAGTAGCTAAGGCTACTGTAAAAAATTAAACTAATTTAAATACGTATGGAAATGTGGAGTAAGTTATGGTACTTGGAACAGGTTGGGGGGAGGGTGCCTTTTTAAGGTCATGGGTAATGCAACTAAATGTGATGCGTTAATGATATGCAGGTACTCTTAAAGAAAATTAAAATCATAAAATTTATGTTTTTCCATAAATTTAATGTTTTATCCGATTAAATACCTACGAAAAAGGTGAAGAGCATTTAAATTTAGTCGAATTTGCTTTGGGGAGCAGGATTTAGTATTTCGTTGTGGCAATAATGCAATGGTGTTCTAATTTATGTACATATAATAGGTATCTACTTGTTTTCAGTCTTCAGATATATAGGTTTAGAAAATTTTTATTATAAATAAATTTTTTTCTTCGTATGTCTGTACTATGTGTGAACATTATGGGATACCTAGGAAGCTGGAAGTATGCATATGGTCAGCATCAGGCCAACACGAAGGAAATGTTATATATACAAAGAAAGTTTAAGTTTTATAATTACAAATTTTGAATGATCTAACTACAATATTTGTTAAAGTATTGACAAGATATTTCGACGTTTGAGAAACTCAAGAAAGAGTGAAGAAGTAATTAATTTTCATTTGATTTGAGAATATATGCATGTAGATAGAAGTTGTATGAGTTTACATTAGACAGCTTGGAGTTTTCTCTGTTTCGAATTTCGTCGTATTTCCCTTTAAATCTCTTCTGAGTTTAATGTAGTAAGGTCGTAATTAAAATTTCCATAAAGATATTTTTTGCAACCTTGAAAGAAACCGTACTCACTCTGTTAGAGCTGCCAGATATTTTTTACACCTCATCGCTAATTTGTCTTTTCCAAAACGCCGAAAGTTGTCCATCCAACCATATATTTAGATTTATTTATGTTTATATTAAACATTTAATTTTATACATACATACTATTAAGAAGTTTATCATATGTAATAACTTATCATTATTTGGAACCGTGGCTAGCAAGTAAGATATATTTAATACGATATATAAATAGTAATACTGTCGGTATTATGTCAAAACCTCGAAATTTTTTTTAAATCGATTTTCTTTAAAAGAAAATTTGTGATTGCAAACAAACCCGAAAGTGGGACATCAGACTGAAGGTTTTGGTGAACTATGTAATTATAAAATTTTGATGCGACGTATAATTGACGAATTTTTGATAGCGACGTATAATTGACCAATTTTTGATAGCGACCAATAATTAATTCTTACTTTACTTTACTTTTTGGTTTGGTCAAAAAAAATATAGTATATTCGGGTCCTTTTGCCTACAGCGTCTATAACAGTATTTAATCAAGAATTCTGATTAATCAAAATTTAAATTATTCGATTTATCAAAATTTTGATAAAATTAATCGAACAAAATTAAAAAAATAAAAAAGCAAAGATTCCAGGATTTTTTTTAATACTTCTTTTTTTCAACAGGAGGAAAATACATGAACACATTTGAAAATTTTATTTTAAACACAGACACGTTTCACAAAGATGCGGAGAAGGCGCTTCTTTTTCTTCCGAATTTTGAACGTAATTTCCTTACACTTTCGGTAGAAGATTCGCCATTTTGCAAGTAAATTTTTGGTATTATCCAACGTTGTTTTCCGTCATAACCAGTAGTTAAAATTGCACATGTTAGGTTGACCACCCTTTATAAGGAGTGAGACCGAAAAAATCGGATAACTTTGAAAGACCACTGCTTTGAAACTCTTCATCTGAATGAAAAAATTCAAACAGTAGGCTTTGCGTTATAGAAATTCTGATGAAATGCAATCACATGTTTTTTTGACTTGTGAACTTTCAATTGAGTCATGGCATCGGAAGTTGGGAGACGCGATTTAGTTGTTGAATTATTTCGAGCAAATCCGCAGTGAAAAACCAGAAAACCGCAGAAAACTATTGCAAATAAAGTTTAGCCAAGTTGCACAAAACACTGTCTCGATTATTCTTAAAAAATTTAATACAGACTTAACAGTTGCTAGAAAATATGGTTCTGGAAGGAAATGCGATTTCGTGTCTCCACAAAAGGCGAAGAAAGTCGTTGCTCTCTTAGAGAAGAATCCAGCGTTGTCTAATCGAAAATTGGCGGAAAAAGCGAGTTGCAGTTTGTAGTTCGTAAAATTGAAAAAGATGCGGGCCTTAAAACATACAAAGTGCAGTCAGTACCCGACAGGAACGCTACTAAGAACTTGGTAGCTCAGAGCCAAGCTAAAAAGTTGAAGACAGATTTTTTAAAAAAATTCGATTGCTGTGTTATGGACGATGAAACATACGTGTTGTCTAAATTTTCTCAATTGCCTGGTCAAGAGTTTTACACCGCAAAGGAACGAGGAGGAGTTGAGAAAAGATTTATTACAAAACAAAAGTCCAAGTTCCCGAAGAAGTTTCTGGTACGGCAAGCGATTGTAGTTGTGGGCTTAGGAGTAAAAGTTTCGTAACAAGTAGCACTGTTAAAGCCGAAATTTATGTGAAGGAGTGCCTCCAGAAGAGATTGCTGCCCTTCATTAGAAAGCACAATGTATCTACTTTCTTTTGGCCTGATCTAGCCTCCTGCCACTACAGAAAAGTAACCTTAAATGGTTCGAAGACCAAAACATCAAATTGGTACCAAAAATCGCCAACTCACCAAATTGCCCAGAACTTCGGCCTATCGTGAGATATTGGGCAATAGTGAAAATACCATTAAAGGCAACAGACAAAGAAGCTAAATCCATGGAAGATTTTAGAAATAAGTGGAATGCTGCCGCCAGGAGAGTCTCAGAAATTACAGTAAAGGCGCTAATGGCAGGCATACCGGAAAAGCTGTCCGAACTCTATAAAAAACAACAAACAAATAAGTTTTATTGATCATTTTATCAGAAATGAAAAACTGTTTACATTTTTTATTTGCATAAGGGATTTCAATGCTAGGACAATTTAAAGTTATTCGATTTGTTCGATCTCACTCCTTATAAATATATGTAATCCAAATTGGTAAAAAAAATGTTTAATCTATATATGTTTGTGTTTGTATAAGATATAGAAATGTGCACAGGAATAAAATTAAATCACTGTCGATGAGGCATGATTTTATCTATCATGATGGTCAAAGGCGACTCGAATTTATATAGTATGTATCACGAGGGCAACCGGTTAAATATGATGCTGCTATTGAAAAACAAAACCATCCCAAAGGCATAATGGTTTTGATGGGAAATTCTCACCATGTGTCACTGATCAAATTTATGGGCCATGGGAACCTTTTCATCTCCCTCATTCCTGTAGTCTTTCAATCTTGTAGAGTTAAATTAATTGGCTTTCACCAGGTGTTGTACATAGGACTTGGATCGAATAGTACGTTGTATGTAGTATGTTCTTCCAGACTTGCTCGCATCGTTTCTGTTACACAGATATGATAACCTTTTTAGCTAGTGCAAGTATTTTCGCAATAACATAAAAAACAATCAAAAACGTCTCGCTTTGAGCTGTGAACAGAGCATCTGATGCAAATATATATAAACATAGATACATATCGTATGTATTGTGCATATGAAGTTTATATAAAAGATTACATCTATAAGATAATGAAATCAATCAGAGACAAAATTGTTATAAAAGACAAATCATTATTTTGAAATCAAATATTGTAAAAATTTCATTTAAAATTTATGCAAATTGCAAAGATTTTGCAAAATCTTTATTTATCTGCTACATATTTACACATCTTTTTATGAGTTTTTTTTTTGTATTTTTTTGCGAGCAAAATAGTCGTCAATTTTAATTAATGATTATAAACTAAAATGATTTCAATATGCAAATCTGTGCAAATGCTGTTGAACCCTTTGAAAACAAGCAAAATACATGCCATACATACATAAATAGCGACCAGAAAAAGAAGAAGACTTAAAGACAAATATAAAAACGAAAGAAAGAAATAATAAATAAAATCAATAAAAGTTGGACTTGTTGAAAACTGCAAAGAACTGCTGCTACAAAACTCAAGCGATTCAAACAGTTACAAAACAACAGAATGGCAAAAGGAATAAATAAAAAACTAATAAAAAAATATATTAATTTGAAAGTAAAGAGAGGAAAATAAATATCAAGAAATTAATAGAAAAAATGTCTAAAAATAAAAATGAAATTGGAGAGAGTGTGAATGGATAAATTAAAAATTCTACAAAAATAATATAAATAAATAATCATTTGAGTTTTTTGCAAAATCAATTCAGAGTAAAAGAGGAGCAATGAATAGCTAAAGAAACCGAAGCCGAGAAGCCGAGCTCAATTTGTGGGGAGAAAGAGAGAATACTGACATTTACGTAGAGAGAGAATAAACGGAAACTGTGAACATAGTAATGACGAAGTGGGGAGATCAGCAAAGCGGAGGAGGCCTGACACACTGGCGAACGACAGCGATCAAATGCACAGAAAGAAAATAAGTTTTGGATGACTGTGTGTGTGTGAGTGTTTCAAGTAAGCTTGAAGCACGCTCAGTAGCATACAAATTGTGTGTGGAGACTTCTCAACTTGAAGCTAAAGGAGAAAAAGCGTAGCGAGCGAGCCGAGCAGCGCTCATAAGAAAAATCAAAAACTTAAAGTTTGAGACGACAACACAAGCTTAGTTTCTGTTAGTGACTACTCGATTGAGCACGGTGTTCACGGAGCACACACAATGCACACGAAAGTTACACTGTACTGTAACGAAACGAACGCGCAGATATACTAAATACTAAATAAAACATAATCGAATGTTTAGTGACGATACAAATAATCGTATGCAAGAAAAAATTTATTCAAAAGACTATGGCCAATGGAGTTCCCGAAATAGAATTAAAAAGTGTATCTCGGAAGTTTTGGTTCGTTTTCTTTAATGTTTTCGTCATTTGATTTGGTCCGATCTGATCTGCTCTGCTCTGATCTCGTCGGAAACATTTCCGCCTAACCTTTTCGTTTTTATTTTTTTCTGTTTGATGTTTATGAGTATATGTGCGTGTATTGTATTTGTATTGCTTCTTGAAGAACGTACTCGCCTTCTGCTCAAGTATATATTCTGTATGTAATTGAAAACCTCCACTCAAGTTCAAAAAAAATATAAATACATACAAGATACAAAAAAAAAAAAAACATCGCCAAGAATTAAGTATAATTTATCGACATTCAAATGCAAATTACGTGCAAATTTTTTTAAATATTTAAATGAAATTTTAGCCAAAAAATACACATCGAATTTTCGTCAGATCCACACTCGTACAATGCAACATCAAATGATAACCTTAATAACAACAAACAAACATAAAAATCATGTAGTGTAAAAAAGAAGCAAACTCAAAAAGATAGTCTAAAAAAAATTGCTGCTCGTATTTTATTTATTTTTCATTCCCAAGATAGTCACTGACAACCAACTCCAGCGCCACCGCCACCGCCTCCTCCATCAACGTCACCAACAGTGCTGTCACTGCCGCCGCGATCGTCACCATCGCCGCGTTTTCAGATTTTCAAAAGTTTGCCGACGACGCGACGTTTTATTTACTTTTATTTATTCAAATCAAGTTCTGATTATTGCTGGTTGGCGACTTTTTATTTACAATTTTTTTTTCATATGCAAACATAAATGAAATTTGAAATAAAAAATTAAGAATTTAAACTGTGAAAAACGCAAGAAGTCGAGTGTTTGTGCTGAATTTGAAAAGTGTCTAATTTCAAAAATAAATATAAATTCAATTGACCGTACAATTGTAGTATTGAGAGTGGAGCTCAAAGATAAATTAAACATTGCTAAATTGCTAGAATCACAAATGGTTACTACTTTGGAGTGGTGCATCAGAAAATTGTATTAAGTTATGAAATCGTGCAAAGAAGTGCGAAGTTGAAAACAAAACTTCCAAAAATATACGACAATTCCTTGGTCAGTGGTGAAAACTACTAATACTATGTATTAACTCTTAAAGTAACTACAAGATATTTAATGAAGAACAGGAATATTGTAAAGATTTTCTACATATTTTGAACGATATCATCAACATACACAACTATCAACAGTATGGAATATCTCTGTATGCTGAATGCTTTCGAGCAAAACTACTACAATCGCATTAAGGAAATTGAGCGCGGTGTTGCAGCTGCTGCTCAAGGCAACTTACGAACATCCTCTACTGCAGCGTCCTCACTGACGTCGACTTCGTCTCCTTCATCGTCGTCGCCGTCGTCGTCTGCGTCATCGTCATCCTCTTCATCGCCAACATCCGCCGCAACACTACTATCTTCGTCCGCGGCCGCCCCCTCCTCCTCCCCTTCCTCCATGAAAACCAACAAACTATTCAAACATCAACAACAACAATATCCCACATTTCCGCAGCACCACTCTTCATCCTCCCCTTTAAGTAGAGCAGCTGCTGCTGCTGCGGCAGCTCTTGCAGCGCAACAACATTTACAACAACAGCTGCAGCATCATCATCAACAGCAATATTCTGCTGCTGCCGCTGTACATCATCAACAACAGCAGCATCAGCAGCAGCAGCAACATCATCATCATCAAAATAATTCAAATGTTGCTAATAGTTTGCTATGGCAGCCATGGCGTGATTTGCAACATGCTGCTGCTGTGCATCATCATTTGTATCAGCAGCAACAGCAACAATTGCAGAAAGGTTTGTGTGGATTTCATTATTATTTTTGTTTTACTGATGTTGATTTCTTCTTCTTTGCAAAAATACATATTTTGCTGTTTTGGTTAATTTGTTTTTTTTTCGTATTCTTTTTTAGTTTTTCGTTGACCTCAAAACAATTTTCACTTCACTTTAATATTTAATAATAACTGTTTTTTTTTTCATATTAAGCAACAGTGTAGTTGTCACATTGCATTTGCCATGTTCTATAAAATGTATTCATTATTTTTCACTCTGAAGGTTTACTTTTTGGAAATGTATGTATGTACATACTATTTCTTGGAAATTCTGGTTTCTTTCATTCATAATCTTAAGCATTCTTAAAAAACAAAAACCATAAAATTGTCATGAACTTATTTTGAAAGCTGCACTACTTACGTAATGTCACAAATAAATAATTATTATTATTTATTTTATTGAGCTTAGAGTATTGATTTTCAAAATTACGGTGGTCGAAAGGTGGGGGCGGGGATAAAACTTTACAAAGAACATTAGTTTTTATTGTCACCACCAGTAAGTCAAACGGTAAGCGTAGCCTGCGTTACTTTTATAAAAACATAATCCTTATGCTCTAGAGTTTGCTTTCATCTTTCATGTGATATTAAGGTGTTGTTTGTTTGTGAGCAGCGAGTGGCTTTTTTTCAGGGCTCAGAGGATATAACGAAGAAAAGCCCTCCATCTCATCCTATTCTCGCTTAGGCTCAGTATCAACATTTTATTATTAGATATTAAAAATAAAACAAAACTTTAGAAACACATTGTATTTTACACAGTTATTAAAACTAATGACGTTTATAATTTTAATAGTAGGTACCTATATATTGTACATATATTTGATATTCGCTTTTCCAAGCCCAACTTTAAAGCACAATGGTTTGATTCATTTGTGACTACTTATACCGTCATAACTCAAAATATGGAGCTTTTTTGGCTTAATTTGAAAGGAATCCATGTTGATACTGAAGTTTAGCAAACCAATCATATTTAATCTTAAGTACAACACCATAGTAAACTCTTCAAACAATTAACAACAACAGCATATTTCTAGACGACACCAATGTTATACTATATCTCTGTAAAAATTGTCTAACAAAATCTTTTAACTTCGCAGTTAAGATTCGGCATATAACTGTAGGTCCCTTCCGTACATTCATTGTATCTGAATTTGATATAAGATTTTAACAATATGTACACTGGCGGTCACGAAAACCGAACCACCTCAAAATAACATGAAAATACGAAAATATGATTTTTATGTTGGGGAATATTTTTTTTTTTTTAAATATTATTATGATTTGAAAATTATGTAAAGTGTAAGAACGGAAAAATATTGCTGGAGCTTAAAAACGTATTATATTTGACAAAAACTTATATACAAGAACAATTTTTAAGAAAATATATTTTATTTTTATAATATTCAATACTGAACAATATCTATTAGTTTTTAAAGTGGTTTTCAAGAACTAAGATCAAGCTACAAAAAACGAAAATATATCATTAGGATGTTGCTCCTCCTTTAGCCCGTATTACAACCATTATCCTTTGTAGGTTATCTTTGGTAATAACTTCATACCAAACTTTATTTAATTTTTTTTTTTTTCGGGCTTCTGGTCTGCAATTTTGCGCTTCATAATATGCCATAAGTGCTCGATAGAATTCAAATCGGGTGAGTTTCACGGCCAAGTCAGGCGTAAAATTCCGCTATCCGTGAATATTTTTTCAAGCTGTAAAAAAAGGTTTTTATTTTTAAATATTCTGTTTCTAATTTTACTTTCTGTAAGAATCAAACAAAAGATAGCATATAGCATGCAAAATTTACCGATTTTGCACGGTGGGAAGGCGCAGAATCGTCCTGGAAAATTGCGTTCATACTGCAGGATAAATGATCTTCAAGAGCTGGCACTAAGTTTTCCTTTATGACTTGCACATATTTTTCAGCATTCATAGTTCCTTCTAAAAAGAACAAAGGACCACGTACGTAGTAGGAAAAGCATACCCAAATCATTTCACTGTTTTTAAAATAAAGTTTTCTTTATAACGTTCACCATTGGACCGGCGCACGTACGGCAAATTATCGGCGCATAGCAGGTTAAATTTGCTTTCATCAGACCAGATGACATTTCGCCACAGCTGTGTCCAACTGCAGTGTCCAATTTTAATAGTTTTAAGCCCAAGCTAACGCGCTTTTTTCATTGTTTCAGTCAACAATGGCTTTTTTGCAGGACGCCTCTCGTATAAACCAGCTTCTCGCAGTCTCTTGCGTACAGTTTCAACACTAATATTTACGCTATGATAGGTTTCTAGCTCGGCCCGAATAGTTACTGCACTTTTAAATTTATCCTTTGTGCTAATATTTTTTATAAGGCTATAAATTCTGGTACTGGTTGCACGTTTAGGACCAGATCCTTTTTTCCTCTCCAGGGACTCCATAGTATTAATTTTTTTTTTAAACGGACAATTGTGGAATGTGTTCCACCCAATTTTTCAGAAATTTTCTGGTAGGAAAGTCCTTGGTCAACTAAGTAATGTAAGTACAGCGACTTTTTTGTCATGTGTCAGCTGCTTATATTTTGCACTCATTACATTTTTCTTCTGGTCTTATTTCACAAAAAACCCTTCTGCGTTACTAATTTCTGTTGTCAACACATTTGTAATAGTTTAAACCGGGAAATACCCTTTATCGTAACAAGAAAAAATAAGTAAATTATCGCAAAAAACTAATCGTGAAATTTCAAGTCGGGTCAGGTTCTTTATCTGTCAACCAGATTAAAAGGCAATCCATGTCGGCATTTCTTAGAACATTGAGCTCGAACAAAAAAAAAGTACCTACATATGTATATGTACAATAAAAAAAGACAGTGAAGAGCAATACCGCCCAGAGATACAACTAAGTTGCAAACCATAGAGATTACTATTTTTTTAGTAATTCTGTAATCTCATGTATGATTGTCAAACTCATTTTGATCTCTTTCCTTCAAACCCGTAACCGAAACGAACCTATCTCTTTATCGGTGTCCTGTGTGATCACGTTCACTCCCTCATTCTCCCTCCTTCTTCCTCTCACCTAAGTATCAATCTTCCTTCCATTCAACACAATGCTCTGCATTCATAGGGGTACACCCTGTGTGTTGAATGTAACAATACAAAAAAGAAAAACAAAAAAACCGGAACGAACCCGGAACCCGAATGAAAGTTAGAGAACAAAACCGAAACCGGTTTGATTTATATGCAGTTTTGTCTGCACAATCATTGAAACATTTGCCAATTAATGAACGGAAGTACATATTATACTATGAAATCCAAAAATCAAATGTAAGCAATTATGTTTGTCTCCAATAATAAAAATAAAATTCACGATTTGATTCAAAGTATTTCCAAACAGAGTCAGTAATACTGTCAACTGTTTTTTTTTTTTTTTTGAAAAAGTTTAAATATTGCCCACTCAAGAGCCAAACCTAACAATATATGTATTTTGCGAAATCTTGTTGAAAAAAAAAAAAAGAAACGTTAAGATGCCTAACTAGTTTCTTCTTACTAAGTTTCAGTTTATTTTCAAATAAAGTAAAATTAATGGCTAATGTTTCTCTCTATGCACTTACTGCTATATACTTAATAATAAAAAAGTTAACTACTAACTACCAATTGCTGCAAAGTAATTCATTGAAAGAGGTACTTGGATACAGTCATCAATGCCCACTCAATTTCGATAGCATTTATTGGCATGTAGGCATATGAAAATTGTTTACCATTTTGATTAACAAGCATCAAACTGAGTTGGGTCCTGTTTGCTCTGAGAGAATCACTTTCGTATTAAATAAAACATAAAATTGAATTCTTTTTATTACAAGACAAATAATGCATTCTTTCAATTAAAATTAAAAGAATGTGCAATACAATGTGAATTATGTAAATATATAATAAATTCCCAATTAATAATAATGCGTGATTACAACAAATAATGATGAAATTTAAGACAAAAAATTTGTTTTTATCCATTTTTGAACAGGTATCAGGTATACCATATGTTTGGAATTGGAAAGGGTGTGAAATTTATAAAATGAGCATATTTGTACTTATCTATGTATTTACCATATGGTTTTTTTTTTCAAAAATTTGGTCAGCTGCAGTCTCTGAAAAATATTTGAGCTATAATTTTTACCTCAAGTTTGTTATTTTGTGTTTTAAATGCAAAATAATTAAATTTACTATTTTTTTGATGGTTTCCCCAACCACCTTCCAAAAACCATGTGTTTCCCTGACCTTTAAGCAAGGTTTGACCTAATAGTTGTAATTTCTGTACTCGTAAATGCAGTTTTAAAGCCATCATATGTTAAAATATTAAGAAGTGATTTCATTTGTGTAAAGTTTTTGTTTTTGCTTGTTTTTACTTGTGCTTATGTTCAATATATAATAGCTATGAAAAGCTTTTCACTTCGCCGTTCGGATTCGGCATTAAACTGTAGGTCCCTTCCATTCATGTACAAATATAACACGCACAACATGAGTATATGCGAAAAAGCTCGGCCTAGGCCCTCCATGGGCTGTTGTGCCATTAAAAGTAAAGTAAAGTAAGATGTTCAATATATGGGATTTGTGATTTTAGAAGAATGCATTACTTTTCAGTGTATGACTTGATAATTCTTGTTTTCTTTGACCTTTTCCTTTAATATCAATTAACAATTAATTACTTCTACATACATAATTCACAAAATTTTAATTGGTTTTTTTATTTTTTTTTTTGTTACAATTTTGACTATGATTAACAATATTGGCAATTCATAAAATTTACGTTTTACTTCAATTGCACGTATTAAATATGGAAATAAATATTTTATTGCAAAATTGTTGTAACTCTTACTAGCCACTTCTGATCAGACAGATATTGTCTGATATATTCATTCGTATATCTTCATAAATGTATCATTTTACAAGAAGTTGTTCATGTTCGAAATCAAAGTTTTTGTGAGACGTGATTGGTTGTGTTGCTATTGATGGAATTAAAATTCCATCACGATTTGGATTTCAATCAAGGAACGAACGTAACAAAAGCAAAAATCTTGAAGACAAAAGTAAAAAAAAAACCCCATTTCAATGCTGTGTATATGCAATGCAAATGTTTTGTGTCTTTCGTTTGATTTTTTGTTATTTTTGAAGTCATTGGAATGCGTCAATGTGGACGTTGCCACCAACATGGCGATGTGTGCGCGAATTATTGACTAAATTTCTAACTGGCTGGTTGGATGAACGTAGAGATGGCGGAAAGGTGGATGAAGAAGAAAGCCATTTGAAATGAATTCATAGTCGAACTTAATGTTTATGCTTGTGAATTTCAATTGATTATTATTCAAGTATTGAGTAATTGAATTAAGGAAATTTTTAGAAAATTGCAATTTTTCAAAGGAATGTGGCAATTCAACAATAATAAATTCTAATAATTCAATTTATACCGCCATGATAGCGAATTTCAAGTTAGTTTTTGGAATGATAATAATAAATTGAAATAAGTGAAAATTATCGCTTTCCGAGTCATTAACCCCATATATCATGAAAACTCTCTATATATCACGATCAGATTTTAAAATGAATTTCTGTCAAGAGGTTCAGAAAGGTTCAGTAAGCCGGTAAGCATAATAAATGTAAATACTGACGGCTCTAAAACAGAAGATAGTTTGTACTAAGAAAAAAAACTTTTCAACTTCCTAACAGTTATGGAATTTTTTAAGTTTTCTGGCTGAAATAGATGCTATATATATAATGGCCTCCTAATATCTCATGGACAGTACAATCTGTTAATAAATATTCTCGGAAAATCAAAATCGATGAATACATATGTAAGTGCTACAAATCGCTTCAATTCTTAGTGCCAACAAAAAGCTCCAACTTTGCTAGGAAGCAGCAGGGTGGCTGCAGGCCTTGAGGCAGAACCCTCTAACATCTCGGCATCATTCGGTTCTATATTCTCGTGCAAAAAATTAGTTTCAATTCTCACTTTCACGTAAAGAATGTGGTTTACTGATTGGCGTACTAACTAGTAAGCCAATCAATTGTCTGTTGAAGTAGCACGCAACAAAACTTGGTTTAATATGAAAAACGACATATATAAAAATTATTATGACTCGAACGAAACTGTGCAACAATTTCTTTGTCATTGTCCAAAATTAACTAGAGCAAGATTAAACACATTCTTTATTTCTACTACTAGCTCCTAAGTAGTTCTCCTTAACTCTAGAGAGTTGTGGTATCACTATGGATCGAAACAGTTTATGTGAAGCATTCGCCACCACCTTTGACCTAACCTAAAAAGAATAATAAAACACTTTAATCTACAATAGCCCTTACATTCACGATGTGATGCATTCAGTCTTGTATTTTGGATTTTTGATTTACAAATGTCAAAATAGATACCAATACTGTGAATTACGTAGTCGGTACCACATCGTGAATATATACCAAATTTTTTAAATATTTTTGTTTAATTTGGTATCTATATTTTTATAAAAAATTTAAAAAATGCGTATACGTTTCACTATAAAGTTTACTCAACGGGAGTAATTTCTTTTTCATATCATTCTCTTTCCAATGTAAATCTACTTAATCTGTTTATTAATGCCACTAGATCACGCTGTATATTTTAACGGCAACAGAGTAAGCACATGGTTGCATTAAAAAGAAGATTATCAAATGAGAAATATTGTATCTATATTAGTTATTATTTAATTTCTATTTTCTTCCAGCTCACGTATGTACTTATGTAGCACTTACATCCATATAAACTAGGTAAATCAAAAAATATTTATTATAGTTTTTTCTATGAATGTAGTATGTAGTAGTACATAATTATATACTTATGTTGCTTATTTTTTAAGCTCACTTTTTTCGCAAATTTTTAAATGATTTTTGTCGTCGTTCATTGTAGTCGTAATGAGTGCTGTTTAACTTGTTTTTCTCAAATAAAGACAGTAACTGATAGATAGACAGGGAGACAGACATTGGCTGAGATTAGTCAGTCAACGACTGACATACACAAATCATTCAAAAGTCCATTACAATTTGTGGTTGGATCGTTACTTTTTCCTTTCCTTTTTGTCTGATTTTACAAAATTTTACCAAAAGTGATATTTGGTAATAGTGAAAGAAGAAAATATAATTGATTACATTATTTCCAAACAAAGAAGACCTTTCTTCAAAATTTCGAATGTGAAAAAATAGTTATTGGAAGATAAAGAGGAAAACAAAAATTGCTCAAAAATCCGCATGCCACGAGCCAAAAAGGTGTTACCATGTTATTGTTTTTTTTTTCAATATTTTACTTTACCCTTTTTAAGTTTTGGTTATAAATTGCGTAGGTTGCATTGTCAGACACGACGTTGTATTTTTTCTTTTTCTTCACTTTTTATAAATGGATGAATTTTGTAACTAGCAATAATTTTTTATTTTTTTGTTGAAAAAATAATGTCCGTCGCCATATTTGGCCGTTTCCATGCCGAAATAGTATAAATGTTTCTTCTTTTTTTGGGGTAATTTTTGTTTGTTTGTTTTTTGTCACTCCAAATCTTCAAAATGATTTTATTGTTTTCTTTTCTAGTATCGTAGCGTGTGTTTTGCAGAGTAATTAAAAAAATTTTTCACTCTTTTTTTTTTATTGTTTAAATATTATAGTTGTTGCTGCATTATTTATTATGTAACCTGTTTTTTATGTTTTATTTTGGGCGTCTTGGCGTGCGCATTTAATAAAACGTTAGTGAAAAAAATAAAGTTTGGTAAGTACTTATTTTTTAATTTAGTTTTTGATCTTTTTTACCTTTAATTAATTACTTTTTAAGCAGTAAGTTGTAAAGAGTAAAGTTAAATTAAGAATTATCTGTTATCTGTTTATTAATGAACTACATAACATGTAACAGATATACCACATTTAAAGAATAGCTAATTCTGAAAATGTCAGACCATACAATTTATACATATCAATATATATATATATGTTTTTTTTTTGTATAATTTGTTTACTATAATTAAATTTTGATATAGAATAATGATTGATTAAAAGTATAGGCATTGTATTTTTTAATGTATGGTATTGCCAACGCTTCCTCTATAATTATGTAAATAATATTAATTTTTATGTATATGTAAATTTGAGGTAATTTTTATCAATGACAAACCTTACTTCCTATGTTAAATTAGCTTTTTGCTCTGTAAAACTTCCATGGCATATACATATGTATGTTGAATACTAATCCAATAATTACCAAATTAAGCATTCATTCGTAGCGTAATAATCGTGCTCCTATTGTTCTATAGGAGAAAAAATGTATATTATATAGTATATATATATATATTTCAGTTCAAAAATATTTTAAAGAAATTAACTAAAAAGCTGAAGTACCATTTTCCACAGTTTATTCTACCCCAGAAGTCCTAACATAAATTCTATTCTGTCGTGGTAGAACATAGAAAATGCAGGTCTTCTTTGTCTTTTGTACCGTTGTCATATCTGGCCGATTTTTCGAACAGAAACGTTAAAAATATGGCAAAAATATATTAATAAACTTTTTCAAAAAGAAGTCACTTTTTAAAATTATGTTTTTACAATCGCTGGCTTTAAAATTGCATTTACATAATTTAAAATTATTACGTTTAACCTGGCAAAAAGACAAGCCCATGTTATACATATTTTTTTGGACAGTGGTTTTGAAAGATAATCAAAAATTGAAGATTTAATTATTTTTAAAATGTGAAATTCATGTGGATAAAATGACAAACTTCATGTAGAAATTATAACTTTATGGGTTGGCCTGTATTTATCAGAGACTAGTTACAGTTAACCAAAAAAATAGACACTCATATACATACATATTTAACAGAGGCAGTCCAACCACGTTTGAAAAATAGGCAAATTTTAAGGTTCGTATTTTTCCCATAAAAACTAAGTACTACAGTAAACCTCGGTTAAGTAGCTCACCTGAGATGTCCGGCTTTTGAGATACTTAAGCGGGATATTTCTATGGGTATTTGCAGAAAACGATCGCAGAATACATGCACTTAAGCGGGTATGATAACACCGTTTAAAATTTACATACAACAATTTTTGAGTGGTGAACTTTCACATGGTAGACATATGAAAACTATATTTTAAAAATTTTCAACATCGGACCACGGCTTCTTGTTCCTCTTCAAAATCAGTTAATATAATTTTGTTGTTGTTAATTCTACATTAGATTAACATACTGAGACTCATTCTCATATTTATAATTTCATTAAAAAAAAAAGTATATGAGACAGCTACAAAAATAACATGTTTTATTTACAATACGCAGCCAACACTACAAAATATCAAAACGGCATTATAAAATGTAATTTTAACATTACTGAATTCAACTAGAAAAATTTATAATGGATGTGAAAATAATGCAATCTTAACATTGAAAATGTAAAATAAATACATTAAATCAATGTGCTATTGATATTTAAAGTTTTAAATTTTAATGATATGACATTAAAGCAAAATTATTGTAAAATTGATATGCCAACAATGTTAAATATGTAAAACACAATAAACAAGTTTGTTGTTTGTTTAATAGATATAATTGTTTTTTCATTAAAAACAAACAAAATGCTTCCAAAATCAAATTCCTTCAGCAAGTTTTCCCATTTGCAAACTACATCATTTGTTATACTTCTGCGAAATCAATTGCAGACTCATTGTCTGTGGAGGCGCTGACATTAATAGAACTTAAATTATCAGAATCGTATGCAACTCTAAAAACGTAATCTATTGAACGATCATTATCTTTGCTAATAAAGAACTTTGAGAAGTATTGTCTGCCTAAATTTATAATGTTAAACTTGTAGCAAAGCATTGCCAGTCTTAATTTGTAACGCTATGAATAATACAATTTTACATAAAAATGTAAAACGTAATAAGAACATTTTTAATGTAACTTTAACATTATAAGTGGCTATTATAATGGTAAATGGACAATGATCAGTTTGATAGGTTTAATGTAAATTTAATACAAAACATATCAGTATAATATTTTGTACATTTGATTTAACTTATTTATAGAGTAACGAACGCTCGACCTAAAGTTTGGTTTCGGACTAGATCAAAATTTATACGATCTGTTTCGACCGATCCCTTATAAAAAGGTTTTGTTTCAACAAATTTCAAACAATTTGTGCGGTAGTGTCGGTTGCTAAATCGCCAAATTATTTATTTACAAAAATTATATTTTTTCTATTAGTCGGGGACTTGTTTATCTTTGCATAATATGAAAAGGTTAAGATACGGATTCAACCGAACCTTAAAAAACACCAAAAGTGAGTTTCAGGCTGTTTGGGTTATGGATTATGATTATAGTAACTGCTTTTTTAGTAACTGTTTAGCTCTGTCCTCCTAATTACATATCCCATATGTCCATATGTGAAATATTTGAAATTGTTTCCTCCTTAGTTTTTAAAGTTCTTTTATTTTTCGATGATATATTGCTGGCATTAAAAACTATCGGTTTATTCTGTTTTAATGTTCATGAATTGCAAATACCATACCACGCAGTCTCGAACGCTTAGATAAAAAATAAATAAATTGGGTTTTTGAGGGTCAGAAATATTTATTCATATTATCCTTGTCTTGGAAAACTGCTACATAGATGGCTATTGGTGATTTCTTTGACATTCTCGGTTTTATTCGAATTTATACTTAGTTTTCGTGACATCAACTAAGCACCCTATATAATAAAAAATTATTCTTATTTCATTAACAAAAACAATTTATGTTTTCTAGTTTTTCGAGCTACCTACCATAGAAGTTTTCAAATGGCATTCACGTGTAGCCACGAAACTGACCTATAAACACAGACAAAGTTCGCCCACTGGTCGGCAGGCAGGCAGGCACTAGCTCATTCATTCTTGCTACGCGTGGGACTAAATACGTGTCAATTTGGCAAAACTTTTAAATTGGAAAAGAGCGATTTGTACCAGTATCTGCTTTTTCAACAAAATAATATTTAACAAGCATGTTACTCATTTTCGCAGCAATATTATATTTTCTTTTTACGATTACTTGGAATAACAATATCGTACGTAATAATTATTATTATATTTTTGTTTGTTTGTTTATTTTGTGACACCTGTTTGTTTTTCATTTATCTTCAAATGGTAATTTGAGCACGCGATTCGCGCGTGGCAACGTCATTGTTAATGTCATTATTATTTCTGGTGATAACTTAAAATTAAAAAAAAAAATAAATAAAATAAAAACTTTTGTTTTAATGAATATTTTATTCAAAATAATATAAACTTTTTTCTATCAACTCATTTTAAATTTCTATTAGGAAATTTTGTTTATTAGTTACCCACTAAATGGCTAAATGAGCAATAATTAAAAACAAAAATATAATTACTGAAAAAACATAAAAATAATTTGAAAACGGTTATATTTAAAAACTAGAAATAATAACAGAAAAAATAACAAAACTTGCAAAAAGATGGCATGATTCATGAAAATAACTGACCATGGCAGACTTTAAAGCATACATTTTTTATTGTTATTATTGTTTTTCCATTTTCTGTAGGTAAACAAATAAAACAAAAAAAAAACCAAAATTGAAAATAAGTTTTTCGTCGATTATAATAGTTTTTTCGTGTTGTTATTGTTGGTGTTTTTTTTTTTTTTGTTTTCGTTACGATTTTTGCTTTTAGAATGTTGGTGTTGCAAAATATTTTGCTGTTGTTGTTGCCGCTTTTTCTACTTTAATAACAAATATGACTCACCTATATTGTTGTATCGCCTGATATGGTGTGATGGTGTGATCCACCAACAACACGAATTCATTCAAGAAACCGCAATATGTTTCCACACATAAAAACGCATGCACTCATACATAGGAGGCAAAACTCTTACATGCCAAATCTAAATTCTCTGGCAATTCTGTCGATTCTGTCATATTTATTAAAAATTAAATTTTTATACAATCGCTGTTCATTGAATTGTGACCGATACACTTTTTCTTCTTTTTTTTAAATACTATTAATAATAAAAAGTTATGTTTTGTCTTAAATACGTTGGGGAATTGTTTAAACGATCAATTTCTAGACTTGAGAGTTATGTAAGAAATGCGCCGACTACCTGAAAGTTGTCATACTTTGATCAACAATTAAGTAATTTGATCCACTTTGAAGTAAAATTTACAAAGAAAAACATGATTTTTTTAATTGTGTAAAGTCTTGGAATTTAAAGTAAAAACGCTTCAAAAAAAGAATTAAAACAAAAAATATTAAATATATAAAAACTTTGCCTTTCAGTTCTATTCTTGAAGCATGGACCGAAACAAACCCCTTAACATAGACCAGAAGCACAAAATTGTTATTTTACTTAGCTTAGATCTAATTATTGCGGAATACTCGTAGCTAAAACCGTACAAATATCGAAGGTCTTTGTAGTTATCAACATAGCGAAGAAACGTAAAAATTTCACCAATTTTGGTTATGTAGAAAGATGGGAACAAGAAGAAACAACTACCACGTAATGCAGCTACTCGAGTACCTATTAATAATGTTGGGTATTTATTAGATTACGTATGGCTTACAAGTTGAAAAATTATTTTTATAAAATTGCAAATATTTATTTTTTTTAAATTATGTTGTTCTTTCGGGATTTCACTTCAAAGAAGGTCAGTGGAAATTTTTGAATTCTTCATAATACTTAGTTGCCATGCAGCAGACACACTCAGTTTATACCTTTCATGACTACAAAAAAATTCATAGTTTAACTCAGTCCCGAAATTATTCCCATAATAACTGTGTAAAAGAAACGTTACTTGAGAATGATATAATCAAAAAAGGGGTATCGCTCATAATTCAATGACCAGTGACTGTAAATAGTACATACAATTTGCAACTAAGTACATAAAAATGTATGCAATATCTTTATGATTGGCGCATTATTTTAAAAAAAGAGTTTAGTTTAAATACAGGGTGCGCCATCTTTTCTGTCGGTATGTGAATATTGAATAACTTAAAAAATCAACCGATTTCCATACATTATTTGGACTAGTTTTTGGAATACAACATCGATCAAGTGGCCGCCGTTATTGACCAAAGCAAAATGTTCTCTTTTTGCTGCGTTTGATTTGAGCTCGTCAATGGTCAAAGGCGTGCTGGCGTACACTTTCCTTTTCATATAACCCCACAATAAGAAGTCCGGAGGTCTGGGTGGCCTGTCAATGTCGCCATATTTTGACACCACACTTCTAGCGAAATTTCATAGTAGAAACTGCATTATTTGATTTGCAGTGCGGGATGACGCACTGTTTTGTTGAAACCAGTAACCATCCTGACCAATTTCACACATTTGTGGGCAGAGATAATGAACTAACATCCACCGATAACGATTCCTATAGACTTTTTCGCCTTCTCTGAAGAAAAATGGCCCAGAGACGGTTTTGGCGCAAACGCCGGCCCACTTTTTGGTCATGCAATTGTGTTGCAGGGTTCTCGTGTGTATTCTCCGTTCCCCAAATGTGGCAATTTTGCTTGTTAACGGCACTAGAGAGTGTGAAATGAGCCTCGTCGGTCATCAAAATTTCCTTCCAGAAATCAGGTTAAATGTCCACCATTCGAGCGACTGTTTGTAGTCCAATTGCACTTTATACGGAAACAAATGCAAATGGTTCCACTGACGCCAAAATGCTGAGCGCGGTGCCGATACAACACGTCTTGGGCGTGGATTAACGGCGCATCGACGGTCTCCTACTGTCCCCTGCTCAACAAAATTCGACACCAAACGACGAATAGTGTTGTCAGGCGGTGCTTGTTGGTCATGATATTGACTATTTGCAATGTACAGCGCCACTTTTTCGGCGCGTTGTTTCGGTGTGAAGCGATTCATGGTTAAAATGAAAAACATATTTACTCAAGTTGAAAAATGTTGAAATTATTCGGTATGTAAACCGATATAAAAGATGGGACACCCTGTATATAAATATATAATTTAGTTAATTAATATAAATGTCGGGGACTTTTATGTTGATATTGTTTTTCTTCTTCCCTGCAGCCCTTCAAACAATTTTCTTTTGTTCATTTTTTCCTCTTCCATAATCTTAAGAATTTGCGTTTCTTTCATTTTTTATTCACATATTATTTGTAAATTCATGATTCATGAAATATTATTAAATGGTATTAATATTAATTTATTATATTGTATTATTAAAAATCTCATTTCTTTGATCTTCAGTATTATGTCATTACAATGTTAGAATAATTTCCAATTATTTTATTTGTTATTTTTAATTGTATTCATGATTCATTATTTCTTTTCGATCATTTCATTTGTACATACATATTTATATGAACATATGTTGGATTAAGTATCCACGATGTACAAATTCCTCAAATATAGCTCAAAAAATAAAATATAATAAGTTTTGTTTTTTTTCTTGAGCTGATTACTTAAATACATAAATAATGCGTAAATGTATCGTATTTTGAATGTAATGATTCATAATTTCTCTTAGTCATCAGGCATCAACATATTGTAATATTGGTGTGGAAACTCGAACGTATTTACTGATAATTAATTTTGGTAGAATTCCCTATTTTACTTTACTTACTTTACTTTTAATGGCACAACAGCCCATGGAGGGCCTAGGCCGAGCTTTTCGCATCCACTCATGTTGTGCGTGTTACATTTGTTCATGAATGGAAGGGACCTACAGTTTAATGCCGAATCCGACCGGCGAAATGAAAAGCTTTTCATAGGCAATTTTTACTCTTGTAGGTTTGCCATTGTCATTGAGGTGTAGAAAAATTATTTTTTCTCCCTTTTGATTTTGCCTGTGCCGTGATTCGAACCCGTGACACTCTGCGTAACAGTCCAACGCACTACCACTACGCTACAGCGACCACAAAATAAGTGTTTATTAACCCTGTGTTGGATTTGGTTTCTGCCTAAGCTAAATTGCTACGTTCTACGTTGTACGTTGTTTGACGTGAAAAACTTAGCATCATCATTTTGTGCAATGATTTACCTATTTGCCCAGTTGCCCAGAACGACGAACCATTGTGATACTTATGTAATTCTGGAAATTTGCGTAACCAACCAACGCTTTGAACGCAGCTCTGGCTTTGTTTAGACTGTTGACGTCCTGTGTTCTCCTGGAGAGAACGGTTATATATCGTCCTGGAAGCCGAAGCCTTTAAATTGACGGATGGGATTTCAAGATATGCCTTTGCTTTCGGAGCATACTTTTACTACATATAGCATCGTCCAATACGATTGCGATGAGAAGCGGTGGTAGTTTGACTCTTGCGCTGGTGGTGAATGATAATTTCAGTAATGTAACTTGTTAAAGTATTATAGAGAATAACAAGTAATGAAACATTTGTTTTGATAACTCCTCTCAATAATACATACATACTATTCTGTGAAAATATTGTCTTTCAATTCTCATTTACTTTATAATATTTTTTACTTATACGGATTTTTGAAATAAAGAATATAGATTGATACACAAAGATCACACTGATCAGGAA
Source organism: Palloptera scutellata (assembly GCA_958295655.1). Classification (NCBI taxonomy): domain Eukaryota; kingdom Metazoa; phylum Arthropoda; class Insecta; order Diptera; family Pallopteridae; genus Palloptera; species Palloptera scutellata. The sequence continues at coordinate 44,296,465 of OY282449.1, read as the reverse complement.
CCATGGCGAGTTCCGAGACAATCGTATGTTCTCCAAGTTCTATGAACGTGGTTATTCTTTTGGCATTAATGTTAATTGTAGCGGATTTATTTTAATTAATAGTATCTAAAATATAAACTGACTAATTAGGAAAAAATTAAATAAAAAATGTAAAATTTTTTCGAATTACCAATTTTATATTTATTTCTTTTTAGTTTTAATTCTTTAAAATTTTAAGATTTAGTTGGATAAAAATCCAACATGCATATATGCACATACATATGTAGAGATTCCCCCGGTTTTTATATGTGAACTCCTTTCTGCCTGAATTTATTTCGTTTTGTAGTCGTTTCGTTTGAAGTACATCATTCATAATTCTTTAAACTTGGAGCTAGGTTAATATGTATATTGTTTTTATTGTTAAATTCATATTTGCGCGGCTTTTTTCAATTCCGAGTGCTGATTGAGTGAACTCCATTTAGCTCTTTCCCTATAAAATCAGTTAACACTCGGTCCTCCTAGCCATTCATAACGGCTCACGTAGCTTAATCAATCAAAGATTTTCACAATACTTCCCTTGTAACATACTCGGCATGGATGTAGACATCAGAGCGTGTCCAATAAATGTCAACAACCTGTAATATATGCTAATTAAATAAACTATTCATTATAATTTATCGCTAAATTGTTGAATAAAATCTGCGTTTAATTTTCACCGAAAACAGCATTTGACTAATTTAAAGTAAATAATTATAATTACATTTCCAACATTATACATTATACCATTTCATTTCATCAAAGCTGAAAAGTTTGTAATTTATTGTGTTGAACAACAGTTTACTGTATGCTCATTCTTCCTGAACATCATTCGAAAATTAAAACTTACAGTCTGTTCAACAAATAACGTTACTCTCGTACTCAGTTAACTTCCAAAAAAAAAAATCTAAGTGTGCTATTTTACATAAATACATATTGTTGCGGTTGTCGACGCATACATTTTAATTTAGTTCTGTTTGTACTTTCCACTGTAACACATGTAAAAAAAATGAGTTTGCAGCGAGCTTTTTAACAAAGCATCCTAAAGGGCCTAAATGGTCAGCTAAAAAAACTGCAAAATATCTTAAAACTACTTGCACATTTGTTAAGAGGTGGTCTGAACGTTATTCAGAAATAGGAAACGTTGACGACGAACTAGGAAGAGGCCGAAAGTCTATCACCTGCACGCAGCAGGATAAATTCATCGTTGGGCTTTTTGAAAAAAATTCAATGATCAATTTAAGGGAAGCAAAAAAAGCGACAGACTTCAGCAATCAGGCATAAAACGTACCAGTACTTTGTCAAAACCATTGCTTTCACAAAAGACTGTTGAAAAGCGTCTTCAGTGGGCTTACACAAACATCGATCGAGATTGGATCAAAGTAATATTTACAGATGAATCCACTTTTGTGTTGTTTAATCCAATTGAACATGTTTGGTTGAAAAATGGCGAAAAATTTATTCAACAAAGTGTAAAACATCCGCAGAAGGTTCATGTCTATGGATGCTTCTCTGCCCAAGGATTTGGCTTTCTTAATTGCTTCACGGAACATTTAAATGCCGTTAGAATGCTGAAGTTGTATAAGGATTGTCTATTAAAGTCAGCTGAATTATTATATGGGAGAAATAATCGATTGGATATTACAAGAAGATAACGACCCGAAACACAGAAGTAAACTATGCAATGAGTGGAAAGAGGGTCACTATATTACAACTTCGGATTGGCCCTCTCAGTCACCAGATGCAAATCCCATAGAGAATGTGTGGGCTCTAATGAAAGCTAAGATATCCAAAAAGAAAATAAAATCATCGAAACATTTTATTCGATTGCTCAAAAGTACGTGGATGTCGCTTTCCGTGGAATATGCTGAAATTCAAGCTGCCAGTTGTCGCCAAAGATACCAAGAAATTATAGACAATACAGGAGATTCGACCGCTTATTAAACTTCCTGTCGAAAACCATAATAATATGTATTATGTATTAATAAGGAGAAAAACGTTTTTTGTTGAACAGACTGTAACTTATATAACTTCACCCAAAAACAAAAATATTTCAACTTGCTATCCGAATTGACCGAAAGCAATCTTCATTTCGTTCAGCAAAAAAAGAAACCTGAAAAATAAAATAAATTAAAAATGTACACGACACAAAGCAACGAACAACAGCAACAACTACAACAAAAAGAAGACAAACGACCGGAAATGTGTAATAAAATTTAAATGTTTCTTCATGATTTTTCCCTCAATTTTTGTTGCTGTTATTGTTTTTTTTTTGCGTTTTCTTATATTTAAAAAAAAAAAATTGCAACAAACTCACTCAATGATGATGATGATGGGGACTGAGCGTGCGCGCGCACTCGCGCACTTCTTCCGAAACGTAAAAGACATACGAAATACACATGCCTCCAGTAGTGAAGTTCAAGCTGAAGCTTCCATTTGGAGGTACACATGTATGGTACAAGTAAAATTGATGTGCTCTTCAATTAAGGTACTTATAGTATGCTGTCGCCGTTGTCTGTCCGACTTGCTAATTAAAATTGATAATAAACAAGATGCAACAGCGTGTATTTCATTCATTTATTGGTTCAGTCGATGGGACCGATCAATTTTAATCGGCCGTTTTCGTACCATTCGATTATGTTTAGATTCAGTCTCATATTTAAGATTGTACCGACGTTTAGCTTTAACTTAGAACTGAAAATCTTTATAACACTACGTTACATTTACGATTTTCTGATCCTGCGTCAAATTTTCTTCAATACGATCGTATTGAAGAAACTCGATCCTCGATCTCCGAGTTTCAAGGCAATTTAGCTGGATCATAATAAATAAAATGATAGATTTTCATTTATATGTTGCCAGGTTTTGGAAGTTCAAGTCGTAAAGTTCCTACATACTTTAAATGCAGAAGGTTTGATTGTAAATTCGCGCACAAATCTGCCACTGACAATTTGGTAATATCAGAGAAGTTTCAATAGATTGACGACCAATATCAGCGGGCAGTTGGTTTACTTCAAACAAATACTTATGTATTTACTTACCTAATGTCTCCCTGATACTCCCCTTCTAGTGACATTAGCAGATGTTGCGCAAACAGGTCGAGAAGAACGTAGAACATTCTCATTCTAGGGTTAGGTTTCTTCAGTAATTTGCCAAATATCAAAGACCTCAAGCTGGTCTCGACTGATTTTATTAACAGGAATATCATAAACGTTCGACGAACTGTGCAAAGTTTTCAGAAAATAAATGTATGTACCTTTGCCGTGTCAAAGCGCAGTTTTTGATTGTTTTGTTGTTTTCGGCATATGTACATCGCACACCTTCAACATACCTACTCCACCATTAACTGGCAAACTTTTAGTATTTGTTGTTGCTGCTGGCTTTTCTTCATCATCTCCATTAAGTTTATTTGTCAATACAACAACAATATCCATCTAATGACGACGACGATGATGATGACTATGCTGCCTCATGCTTCATGCTTCCACGAGTATATTATTTTTATTTTCAGTTTTTATCTTTTTGCATTTTTATGCTGCATCTGCAACTTTAGTTACGGCGCTGCTCAAAAAGTCCAGAAGCTGTTTGGTTGGTTTGTTTTGTTGTCGCTCGTCTTTTTCATTTCATTACTATTGTTTTTTCGCTGCTTTTTCTTCTCCTCTTTTGTTTTTTTTTAGGCAATTTTTTTAATTTTATTATTTTGCGCTTTTCAAGTCCAAGATATCTCGTAACTCTTTACGGCTTTGTCGTAAATTATGTTTACTCTTGTCTTACGTCCCTCGTCATCTTCTCCTCATCATCTTCTTCGTCGAATGAATGCATATACATAACATCCAGGCATTCAGCGCGTCACAAATTTATCCCCAAGCAGAGCCAACCATCAATCCATCTATGTATGTATGTACATACATATGTAAGTAAACGTCGTCGTCCATCCTTTCATTTGTATGCCTCATATTTTAGTATCTTTAAATTTTAAGCGGCATCTTTTTTCTGTTCGCTTCGTCTTCATTCTTTCCTTCGTTCATTCTGCCTGCCCGCCCGCCTGACTGCCTGACTGCCTGCCTGTCGAGTGTCTTTCCTCTTGATATACAATATGCATTTCGCTTTTATTTTTTAAACCACTGTTCCGAGGACGGACGACCCTCCGACCGTCTGTTCGACATATATGCTGCTGCATATCTGCGTTGGCGGCATTTTCATTCTTATGTACTATATCCCAGTACCCCCTTCGTTCCCTTTACTTTTTGATGTTCTTGCTGCTCTGCGCGGTTTGATGTGTTCTTATTTTGTGTGCCTTTTTCCGTTTAAGATTGCAATCGTTGATATTTTATTTTTTATTTCGTGGAAACATTCAGTTTAGATTTTTAAAGCCTTCAAATTTTTACGTGGAAACTTTTAATTCAGAACTTTTTGGTGTACGAGAATGTATAATATTTTTATTGCTTTGCTCCGTTTAGCTTTTAATATTCTTAAGTTTCAAGGCACGTTTTTTAAATTTTATCTCGTGTTTTTTGTGTGTTTGTTCTTTCGTCTGTCCAGTTTTACACACACAAGCACTCACACACATTTCGTGTTTAATATTTTAATTTTTTTTTACCCAGAATAAGGTCAGCTACAAGGCCGTTGCTTTAAATATTTTTGTGTCTTCTTTTTGTTCTTCCTTGTGTTTCATAAAAAACATAAGAGAATAGTTTTTGTAAATGTCAATTATTTAACTTGTTGCAATTAAATAACAAGTTTCAATTATCTACAGTCTCACATTTAAATGAAATGTTAATTTTTATGAGCTTCATTAAGTGTAATTTAAATTATACTAATTCTGAGTAAGTTTAGTCAGTCTGCTGCATATTCAAGAATAGCTAGTAGAATAGCGTTTGCAATTAGCTACCAAGCAAATTTCATTTCTTATTAGAGCCAAATCACATTTGTGGCGGACTACGGAAAATACGCCGACAGTAAGTGAACAGCTTTTAAGTTGCCGCTGTAAAATCGGATCGAATAAACAAAATTGCGACGGACTGCACAACCAGTTACAGTTACGCATTTTTTAATTACAAAAGAATTTATTTTGTTAGTCAATATTTTATTGAAAAGAAGGAAAGAAGTCTAGAATTTCAATTCAATTCCTTTTTAACAAACAAAAAATGATATTACGCAATTAAAAGTGTTTTAATTTTTATAAGTCGTTTGCAGATTTCTCAACGCCCGACGCAATTCAATTTAGGTCATTAGCAGGGCAAGGAATTGCTTCTTCAATTCAATTTCCAAATTGAAATGGTCAAGTTATCTTTACGAATCATGAAATTTCCTGTAAAATGGCATTCAATCGTTAGTGCATATTTGTAGTTATTTTACAATAAATACATGTTTCTGCACGTTTCCGGAAATTTGAGCATTGTCTTTTTTTTTTTGCATATTTTCGGTAAATTGTGCATACATTCCAAACACTGCTTTCTTTTTGATTTACGTAGGTACATTTTGTAACAATTTTGATAACTGTTTAGCGTAGATCGATTTAAAAACAATAAAATTATAATCAGCGAGCATTTTGGAATTTAATGAAGAACATTTTGTATATTTTTGCTGTTTCATTTAATTTAAGTGCGCTTATATGCTGATTTTTTCGGTTTTTAGTGCATAAAATTCCTTGCCATAATGATAAGATTATGATTTTTATGAATGAAAATGGAAATTGCGGATCAATGCTTGTAAATTTTAAGATTATTTTATTCTAATTAAATCCGAATAAGGATTTTAAAATGTAAAATGATAAAGAAGTTTGGTACGAAAATTACTTGATAAGCTCTCCTAGTGCCTCCGGAACTTTCAGATAAATTGTCGAAACATGGCTTGCGATTCACTGTTTTACCGTTACTTTCACGAAAGATGTTCTTCTGAGATACGCAAGCTTATGCCGCCAGTTCGAGTGTTCACCAGAACTACACGATCAGCAAGCGGAACTCCCGCCTTCCACGTAGACAAGGTGTTCCACCCCACTACGCATTACAGCGAAAGTTCGTTTATCTGTCGTACAGCGCGTACTTGGAATAAGCATCCCTGCAACCATTGTTGACCCTTGCAAGTTTAAGAGCAAACGCTCATAACTACTTCTCCCCCCTTCTTCCTCCCACCTATCTTTACTAACTTAATAAACCATAGTACACAAAATTTCAATAAAACCCATAGATGACATTCCAGTATATCAAAAAATTCACATTCGCTCCGATACTACTTAATAACTTTTACTTCGAAACCCCTCTCAGGAAAGACCAAAAAGTGATGCTTTGGCCGGTACAAGGGAATACATCGCATACCTCGCACATGACGCAAATATTCAATTGCTTGTATAAATATCAATGTCCAATACGGAACACTTTCCATAGATTTTGATGCACTGATTGCGAATCCGAGCGAACATTTTTCCAAGATGTTAGATATTTGAGAAAAGTCGGGTACCAAAAATCGTGTTTTTTTTTAATTTTTATGTTATTTTTGTGGAATACTCATTAAATGATTTTTGCCCGATTTTGCTTGTTTCAGAACTTAATATCTTTTTGACAAAAAGAAATATCTGTATGGAACGTTTGGTTGAGATTGCTTATTTTACTTAAGTATTGTGCACAGAGATAGACGGACGGACAAACAGACATTTTTAAATCTACTCGGCATAAACATTTATATACATATGTACACCTAATTGAGGGCATTACAAACAACAGTAAATCAACCAAAACAAAAATATCACTCCGATGAGACTGAGCTGAGTTTTATAGAGCTTAACCTCACATTCATGATTTGACTCCGGCTTTCCTATAACCGCTATAGGCAACAACATACTAACCTTAGCCTGAACTGGGCTTCCTTAGATAATCTAAAGGAACCATCACACCCAGTATTCTTCACTTCTTCCTAGATACCTTCTTAAAGATGCTAGAATGAAGTCGAGTTCGGTAAAAAGAGATAGAGATAGAGTTCCGAGAGTGACTCTTTCTATCATTACTGACAGTGGTGAAGCAATAATAGGTATTTTGTAGCATCAGCGTCAACCAAATCAGTGGTAATAGCATTACTACTCTTAACTTACGCGTGCAGGCATCAATTAATGTTACTTCAGCGCAGCTTAAACTTTTTAAACTAACCCAAAACTTTTTAACTAACCCACTGTTTAAATGACACTAAACTATAGAAGTGGTATCATTTATTGTGATGACCGAATTATCTATACGTCGCCTATTTACGCTTCATGTTACGTCTAAGTTGTTGTCCAATCCAGGGTTTCCTTAAACAATAGAAACTTCTAATGTTTATGGATCAAAATTTTACTTAGACCACACAAACTTTGTTCAAACATTGCTTCCATATAATGATTCTTATATCAGAAACACACCTGCCAGCTAATCCTCGTAACTTATGATCAAAAGTAACGACAGAGCTATGAAAAGTTTACTTCCAGATAAAAATTATAGGTAATCATGTTTCACATCACGTTCTCTTCAAGTGCTAAATTATTAGTTAATATAGAACTACTTTAAAGACTTCTCATTTAATAAACATTAAATAAATGCAAAGTGCTCCGCAAACTGTTGCAAGACGCTGCATACGGTTTGAAATGCACTGTACTTATGTAGGCGCAATAATAAGTGCACTGAAAGCACGTAGTGATGCAAGAGATTTCTGAAATTGTTTTCAAGCAATAAAATCTTGTTTTTGCCATTCATTTTTGAAATTCTTTAAACCGAGTTATTTCCCTCTAAACCTTTTTCACATTCCTTCCGTTGTTGTTGCCGTAGCAAAACATATCATAAGAAAAAAAATTCTCCCACATTGCATCACAATGTACAGGAGGATGAGAGGGGCACCACAACCACATTGTGCAACAAAGTCCATAAAAAGCAACGCCCTTTCTTCGATTTTAAATTAATGGTAAAAATCGCAGCCTCCAGCATTTTTCGCATATTTTTTTTATTTGCGTATTTGTGTAAATGTATTTCACAAGCGACGCTACAAAGAGAATCTTGGCGAATGCTTGGCAAAGACGGCGACTGAAGGTTGAAGCTGTTCATGAATCGATGTGAGGATATCGCCTACTCCGCTTCCTGTTGCCTGGATGCCTGGCTGCCTGGCTGCCTGCCTTGTGTTGCACCAAAGTATCAACAAATAACATGAACGTCGTAGTTGTTATGCAGAATGTTGCTGGCAGGCTGGCTGTATCTGAATGGTGGATGCTGAATCGAATCAAGCACTTGAAAGATGTACCAAGAAGAGGGGCAGAGGCAGAGATGAAGAAATAGCAGCATTTCCGTTTGCGTATGCGCACACGCAAAATAAAATTTAAAAAATGCGCGCGCAATCATTTTAGTCGATAAAAGAAAATACAAAGAATTGGAATTCTGTACTACGTGCAGATGTGTTTAGTGTTGCTGCTGCTGATACAACAACAACATCTACAACAACAGCAACTGAACCAATTGAATGTGCGTGATGTTGGCCAAGAAACATAGTGATGCCATCATATAAACTTATTACTTTTGAGCAACAGATGTTGTGTTCATCTCATCTTCTTCCACGTACCTTCTTCTTCTTTTCATATCAGCTTTGGTTTTTGTTGTTGGCTTGTTGTTGTTGCCGCTGTCATTGCAATAAGCTACAAGTGAAAAAAAACACATTGGTTTTTAAGTTTAAAAATGCGTTCGAATTTTTGTTTGTTTGCCATCTCGACAATGTTGATCGTGAAGCAGCGATCTTGTTTGTTTACTGTTGCCAAAGTCTTTTCAGTGTCTGTTGATATTGTTGTTGTTGTTGGTTTTCTGAAAGCGGTCACTGCCGCTGTTATTGTTATTGCATCTCTTATGTGAATTTTGCTTTTTGGGGCGTTAAAAATCGATGCACGCATGCGCAAATTCACTCCCTCCGCTATAGTCCTTTTTGATGAGTGCAGGCAGTGAAGTGAAGCAGAACGAGAAAAGACTACAAACAATCAGAAATAATTCATTAATAAATAAAAGATTGAATGAATTGATTTCAGAAAGGTATATTTTTCCCAGAGTTTATTTCTCGTATACCAAAACCGTAACGAATTAAAAAGCAATGGTATTTAATATTTAGGTAGCTATCTTGTCAGATCGTAATTCCCTGCATGTTGTCATCAAATCAATGAGCCTAGCCAGCAGAAGTGCAGTGTCGCTCTTAGAAGACAAGAATCGATGGGTTGTTAACACCATTAACGTCGAAATGATTTTTAGCTGTGTGTCAAGTCTTTCTCGCTACTTCAAGCTAATTTCTTTAAAAAAGTAAATTTTCTTTGGAAAAGTATTAAAGTTATACTCGTAGTTTCCACTATTTCTGTTTCTTTCCCCAGAACTAATGTTAATGAAATATTATAAAAGCAGTGTTGCCAGACGTATTGCGTTAGATGACATAGTTTTTGGTAACAACCTGAATTAAAGCAAAGGAAATGTATCATGGTCTTGGTAAAAACTTCCAAGGCAGTCTTAAGGTTATTAAGTTTTTTTTTTGTTTTTAATGGCACAACAGCCTATGGAGGGCCTAGGTCGAGTTTTTTGAATCCACCCATGTCGTGCGTGTTATATTTGTACATGAGTGGAAGGGACTTACAGTTATTATTATGCCGAATCCGAACGGCGAAGTGAAAAGCTTTTCATAGGCAATTTTTACTCTTGCAGGCTTGCCATTGCCTGTGAAGAGGTGGTGCCGTGTACATTTCGATTGTGTTTGTGCCGAGATTCGAACCCCGGACACTGCGTAACAGTCCAACGCTCTACCACTACGCTACAGGTTTCAGTTAGTAAATGATTTACTCGAACAAAATTTTGATTGTATAAAAGAAGTGGAATTTACTTTAAAAATTTAAAAAAATTAATAATAAGTTAATGGGGTGGGGGGGGGGGGGGCTTTCATTGTTCCTACAAAAGGATATTAATTATTTCGGGTTACCAGACCCGTATTTTAGACCAACTTTATCAGGGAGTTACCTTGGGAGGTTTTTAAGCCGACTTTCATGCGCAACATAAATATTTTGCGCACTGATCCCTGTGAAAGTTTGTCTGTTCTATGGAGTTCCTAATACCATTGGCTGATTTGAAAGTGGCCGAAGATCATTTATAAGTCAACTGATGTGGTGTTGATATATTCAGCCCTATTCCATATTCCGTCGTAACACTGTCGAAAAATTCGTAATTTCATTTATACCATGTACATATATGCCAAACAACTCATATGCTGAAATCGAAAATGGCTCAAATTTAAAGAAATGAGGCAACATTTAAAATTATTCCCGATTGGAATAATAATAAATAATTTGAATTTGTAAATGCAGCTACGAATTGGTAACTGTTACGACGGATTCTGGAATGGAGGGGACTCAAATATTTCTCCAATGTTTTTTGGTTTTTCTTTGATTTCGTATCGTTTTGATTAATTTCATAGTATTTCACCAACACAGACGTGCTAAAGTGCAAATCACCCTAGCAACGGTTTCTAATGGAAATTTTTTCAACGTCTACAATGTGTGCCTGCACATCGAATTTAGCTTATAAATAAATGGCGTCAGCATATCCAATTTGAATTACTTACAATAATTTGCATGAGCTTCACACTTTCTTCCGTTTATAATTAATAATGAGTTTTTAATTGCATAATACGAGTACAAAACTTATATTACAACTCCAAAAGAAGAAAATTAATAAATATAAATAATGTATTCACATGCAAGTAATTGTTTATTGTTTTCGGGGGCAAGGAATTTTGCCTATCACAAAACTCGTGTACGTGCCAAAATTTTACATTTCCTTCATTTAGTTATTCAAATATTTTTGTCCAAAATCAAAGTATTTTCTGATAACTCTTTCAACAGTAAAGAAAAAACTGAAATATGAGTATGTGTAAAGATTGAACGTGAAGCGGAAGAAAACATTTAATCAATACATACTTTAATAATGAAGAAGAAGCTAAAACACAAACAAAAACAAATGCGTCAGTGTGTGAAAACGGAAATTGATTTTTAGGAATCGAAAAAAAATGACATTATCAATAAGGAATTTTAATTAAAAATAACTGTACATGAAGTTTTCGTCAATAAATCCATGATTGGCCAACAAAACGAGGGAGGGGAGCGTAATTTATGAGTGAAGGGTCCAAAAAGATAATTTGTTTATTATTTTATATGACATCTTCTTTTTGTGGACATCATTGCAGTATTGTTGTTTATTATGTAAGTAAAATGTGTGGCATGTGGCAGGGAATATTTTAAATATCTACATGTGTTGATTGATCACACGGATATTGAGCATAGGAGTTGATTGGGCTCATTCCAAATGATTTTTAATGAAGAAAATCATTAAATTTAGTTCTTTGACACCTATTTTCTTACTCCAAAATAATTTATAATATGCGATGGGCTAATCTAAACTAGACTGAATAATGAAAATATTCAGCGGTTCGACCACACAACGGCGGCTGTTAGCACTAGATATGGATCACGAAATGGAACGTGAATTACTAGTGCCGCCACTTTTCGTCCAACAGTTAGCACCTGAGAGACCACAAAGAAGCTGCTAGCGAACATCTAAGAGGGGAATATTGCCGATTTTGCATATATTTTATAAGTATTTACTTGTCAGCCGTCTTGCATCAGCCAATACACTATTCTAGCTGGTTTCTATAGTTTGTACCTATGACCTTTTTTTTTGCATATTTTTTAATTTATATGTGCATAACTTTTTGGCGAGTGCCTTGATCCCCACAAAAGTTTATAGTTTAAAAATTTTAAATATTCTCTATCAAATACATAGTATGAAAATATTAAATTTCAATCAATTTGGTAAGATTTTATGTATTTTATGCATTTTTAATTCAACTAAAAATCGTTATACTGAACTAAATTATGGGGTAGAAACTTTTGAAAGGCGGTTGTATAGTACACAAAGTAAGTATATCATCATTGTAGCACGATCTGTAGTGTAGCCTTACTTCAACTTCATAGGCTTTGTTACCGTCCACCAAAGACCACAGAATGCCCTAGAGTGTAGAGTTGAGCTTCCCGAATGCGTTTGTACACGTTTATTAAGCAAGCTCTCTATAGTTAAAAAACTTTAGAACTTAGTCTATTCACAAAATTCTCCCATAATGGTCGGTTTCGTACAATACTCCGTAACTTGTTGAACGATTTGGACGTTTCACTTGCGATGGTCCTTTTCCACGTGTTTTTGGGCCGTCGTCTGTTCCGTGATCCTTGTGGGTTCCACGTGAGAGTGCCGTGACTGATTTCTCTTGTGTCTTTACGCACGGTATAACCGTGCCAACCATACTTGCGATGGGTGATGTCTGCTGCTATAGATGACTGTTGACTTATGACAAAAGTTTTATAGTACGCGGCCACCAGATTTTCAAGATTCGCCTTAAGCATCTTAATACGATTGTCTGTAGGGTTTTGGATATCTTATTTGAGACATGCGGTCGCTGTGGCTTAGTGGTAAAACGTTGGACTATTACGCAGATTGTCCGGGGTTCGAATCTTGGCACAGGTCAAAATCAAAAAGTAGAATAAAAAAAAAATTTTCTACACGGCACCACCTCTTGGCAGGCAATGGCAAGCCTACAAGAGTAAAACTTGCCTATGAAAAGCTTTTTCACTTCACCGTTCCCACAACCACTAAGTGATAAGGGGACAGAGTTTAATTGGCAACCTAGCGAAAGTTCTAATTGAAAAGTGAACATAACTTTATGCTTTATATAAATTTACCTCAAGAATCAGGCCCAAAATATTCATATGAATAAAACGTTTTTACAAGTACTACGTATGTATTTAGATTTGTCCTACAAAAAATAAACTTATCGGATTTAAAATCGGAAAGGTTTTGACAATGCATTCTTTTTTTCTTTTTACTTCTTTTAATGACTCAAAAGCCCACGGTTTGCCTAGGCTGAGCTTTCGCATCCACTCATGATGTTGCGTGTTATATTTGTACATGAAAGAAAGGGACCTACACTTTTATGCCGAATCCAAACGGGAAGTGATAAGCTTTTCATGGACAAACTCCATCTAGAGCGCACTGGATGGCATTAGCATGAGTTTACTATTTAATTTTTCTAGTGGAGAGCTAAATTTAATCATAATACCAGGTCTGCTTCTTAGGGATACTTTTACTTTCCGCTATAAATTTTCAATCAGATTAAGGTCTGGTGATTGAAAAGACCAGCATAAAACAGTAATGTTTTTTTTCCTCTCAAGTCAATGAGTTTTTCGAGTCATTGGTTTGTTGAAACACCCACTGATGCAATATATCTTTTTCGGCAAAGGGAAACATTATATTTGTATGACGACTTTTAGGAAGTTTATAAAATGCTCTGATATGCCTTAAGGTTCCGTGCTCAAACTTAGGCAACAAATTTTTCCTATATGTAGTACATTGAGTGCAATTCAAGTAGTACTATTTCATTGATTCTTTGAAATTGATTGAGCTTTCGTTGATATTGAGCTTTGGTTGATTTTTAGCTTTGATATTGAAACCCTTTGACCTAACAAATCAACGAATGATTTACATACATAAGTTAAAAGAATAACTGGCTTCGCAAGATCTTTCACTATTAGAATCGATGGCCAGCGGAGTCATTGTATGAAACATATACATATGCCTTTGATATTCATAACTTATATTGCAATCATTATTTGCATTTTAATGCTGGCCTCGCAGATTACTTTATATCAAACTTCCAAGTGAGTTTTTACTGTAGTTAGTAATTATCCCAAATCATTTCTTTTATGAATTTATAAATGTAACAAATCATAAAAACATATTAAATTTCCTTTACACAAAATCCTTCAATAGCAACATACATACATATGTGGTACTCTCGCGTATATTGCAACAATGTCAGTTTAATCATATACGGGTATTTATTTTTATTTTACTTCTTTAAAAGTCGTAAATGTAAATGGGCGCGCGCAAATGTTCGCTGCTTCGTTTTTTTCGTTCATTCGGTTCGCGTATTATGGTAGCAAAACGAGTTTCGTTTTTTTCAATTTTATTTTTAATTTCATACATACATATGTACATACATACATATGTATATAAATATGTATGCGTGTATGTATGTTATGGCTTTGGCTCTTGTTTATGTTGTTATTGCAACTTTGAAGTGCCTCCTGTCTTGTTTTGCTTTGCTTTATTTCTCCACTCTTTCAATAGTGCAGCCACCAACAACAATAACAACAGCAACAAAAGCAATGAAACGACGGCAGGCAATGAGCAACAGCAACCGCGGCAGCAGCAATATCCACAACAAATTCACCATATAAAAAACTTTTGAGACTTAATTTTAATTTTTTTTTTTGTAGACTTTTTCTTTTACGTTCGATTGTTGCTGCTATTTTCATTTCATACTTCTTTATACACGGGTACAAACTAAAAAACAAATGAAAATAAAAAGTAAACTACAAAAACAAAACTAACACTATTTTATACCATAGTGAAAGAAAAACAAAAGACTCAAGCGACGAACTTGCTCGTATATTTCTTTACACATATTATATTAATAGATCGAGTTCTTTTCTCAAGTGTTTTTTGAAATTTTCTAATCAATTTTTTTTTTTTTTTGCACTTTCTTTTTGTTTTTAGTTTTGTGTTTTCTTGGTTTCATCCTTGTCTTTTGTTAACTATATCCCAGAAAATACTAAAGTAGTTGTATAAGACTTGATGATTTGGTTAAAACTGACATCTCATTAAAGAGATTTGCCCTTGGTAATAGGGAAAATAAATTCGATTTTAAATTTGAAAGTTAACTTCTTACAAATTTTAACATAGAGAAAACGTCAAAAAAGCCTCTATTAAATTTAAAATCGACTTTATTTTCTTTATTACTAAAGGCCATTTCACATATATTAAGGGATACTATTTTTTGCATCTTACACACTCCCATTTGTGATTTTCCTGAGGTTCTTCTCTACGATTTTCATTAAATTTCGAAGGAAACTGTTTTGTTTTTAAGACAATTTTTCCAATAAATAATTTAAATAGTGAATCATGACCCCCACAATACATATGGTATTTGGGTATTACGTATGCACAAACGCAACATGCTTCACAAACATAAAGCCAGACATGATACAATTTTGAATGATTTCTGTGAAATGTTTATATAACATAACTATACATAGTCTTCTTAACCATTTTTAAACCAACTTTCGCAACCGTCTAATTGTTTTTGTTTTTTTTTTCTTTTACTTACTTTATTGCAGAAGCTCGTCTTACCACCAAAGAGCTGCCCACAACAAAATGGCGCCGCGATCGTCGTTTACGTGCCGGTGAATATCATCATGCACAAGCCACGTCCTCATCGTCATCAATGAGTGCAGTAGCTTCTTCATCAACAGCTACACCACCTGGTACGCCACCACTACCCCTATCAGGATCAGTGCCAACGGCTTTGCCGCCACCACCCCCATCAATACATGCGCATCATACACTTACAGCAGCACATAGCGCTCACCCGCATAACATGAATGAATCGATGATGATGGCTGCTGCTGCTGCAGCAATGCGTCCGCTTTGTGAATCAACTAATCGCCCAACACCGACGCCATCAGCAGGGTCGTCGTCATCGGTGGCGGCAGCAACAATGCATGCACACCATCTTCATAGCAATATGGAGAGTCCCATTGATATGTCTGTGACATCAACCACAATGAAGCATCGCTCATCACCTCCGCCTCCTTACCGGGAGCCACTACCTGGCTCCACTTATGCTACATCCCTAGCACGCCCAAGTGTTATTACGCAGGCACCGCCGAAACGTGAATTATCTCGTGATAATACTTTGATCTCGAATCGTGAAAATGATAACCGCAGCACTGGTAAGTGTGAAATGCATGCGGCGACTCTGCCTTAATATTTTCATTATTAATATTGATATTTTTAGAATCGATTTCCATGTGCGAAACTGTAATCGATGAACATTTTCGTCGTTCTCTTGGTCCGGATTATGCAGCACTATTCGGCAAAAAATCACCAGCCTCCACCCCAGCATTAAATTTAACGCCATCACCGCAACCGCCACCAGCAATGGCAATGGCAATGAATACACCTACAGCCACGCCAACGCCACCACCGCCACAACATTTTCAGCATCATCCAACATCATCACCATACTATGCGTTACCCCATCCGCAAGCATTGATTTCACCGAAACCCACTTCTGTGCTGTTGTCGCCGGCGGCTATGATATCGCAAGTAAAATCAGAACCCATTTCACCACGGCTTGAGAAGACTATGTCGGCGTCCATAATGGGGCTGCCACCGCCACAACAACAGCCATTAGCGCTGCAACGCTGCAATTCACCACAATCACCATTAGCTGCAACCACAGGAAATTCTACTGCCAACAATTCAGTTTCTGTCACTGTTGCTTCAACTACTCTGGAATTAATACAACAACAACATCGTTTACCAGCAAAAAACATTTCTAGTGTTTCGACTTCAGCAACACCTCCACCACTTCCGCTTGCTGCACCGCCTCTACATCTGCAACGTGCATCGCCCGTTGAATTACATTCAACAACATATTCACCTTCTCCCTCACCACGTCATTCACCAGCAACTGCTGCAACATCCAATGCAGTGTTGGTTTCCTCCTCGACTACCTCTTCAGTCTCCACCACCGCTGCCGCTTCCTCCACTAACAACGCAGCACCAGCGTCAGTGCCTGCTATAATGCGCATTAAAACAGAGCCCGGCCTATCGGCCAGCAATACACCACCAGCCTCACCAAATTCGTCATCGAATGCATCGATTTCAACGAATTCTGATGTTATGGCATCTGTTGATGATCATTTTGCGAAGGCTTTAGGTGATACCTGGAAAAAATTACAAGAAAGCAAAGAGGTACGTAAGTGAGAAAGGGAAAGACGAGAAGGAGCAGCAAATCTGAGATATAAGTAAATATGTAATATGGGTAAATACTAGAGTAGGAGGATACTTTATTAATAAAGATCCCAGAAAAAAAGAAATTATTGTCACTGCTTTAGAAAAAACCAACATTTGTTATAAGTATTTTACAGTAGAAAGTTTGTATCAAGGAATGAAACCGAAAATACTACATAATTCAGTATAGCAATTGAAAATTTCGTTATCTTGAGGAAATAGTTTCAGATAAAAAGCCTATTAAAAGCGAAATTTTAATTTAATTTTAAAATTATACTATACTTTTTACTAACAATAAGAAATTTTCGATTTCATTCCTGGCTCTGACTTACATATATGTACATATAAACATTATCAAAAGGTAAAGAAAGCACAATATGTGTATATATGTATTACACCTTAGTTTGTCGACTTTCAGACAAAATATGATATATATTTTTAAATTTCACAAATCAAAGAACTACTAAAGGCCGGAGAATTATTAAATGTGCAACAACGATATAAATTCAAAGAAGTCTGTTATTTGGCCTTATTCCCACGCGTTCCCCCTTGTTTTCTAATATTATTATTAACAGTCTAGAATGATTTGTTAAGAAAACATACGAGGGTCGATCAATAAGTAACCCGTATTAGGAATGAAGAGGCAGGTTTTTCACAAATTTTTTTTTCTCTTCAAAATACGCTTCTGTCTCGACGATAACCTCCTCGTTTGAGCCTTCAATTCAATTTTCAATTCCTTCCTTCGTTGCATCAATTTTGTATCGAATTGGTACTGTAGTACTGTCCGTGATCGTTCTTCCTTTCTGCAAAAAGTCCAGGAAGGTTATTCTCTCGGATGATGAGAGCCGATGAGACCGTCTTTGCCTTCTTCGGAGCAGATTCGCCCCGAAAAATCCATTGTTTTGACCGTCGCTTAGTCTCTGGCGTATAAAAATGGATCCAGGTTTCATCAACGCTGACGACTCGACACAAAAACTCCTGCGAATTTCGCTTAAAGAGGTCCAAACACTGCTTCGACATTGACAGCCGTATCCGCTTGTTGTCCACCGTAAGCAATCACGGCACCCATCGGGCCGACACATTTCTCATGCTTAACCTATCATGCAAATTCGTTCGGCGATCAGCGAGAATCATGTCGCGGACCTTTTCGACGATTTCCTCGGCAACCACGTCTCCCGGGCGCCTGGGCGCCCCTCATCAAAAACAGATGTTCGACTACGTTTAAATTCGTTGAACCAATATCTTACGGTTGTCATAGATGGTGAAGGGTCCCCATAGACAGCATCCAACTTCGCTTTTATTTTTTCGCATGTTTTTCCATCCAAAAATAAAAAGCGAATTACGGATCGATATTGTGTGATACTAATGGCTGCCAAATTAAAACTAACCTATGAATCAGTTTGAAATTTAGTGTGGTGTCGTGTGACAGGTGGCAGTACACGACGATAATGCCAACTTCCCCCAGCAACGCCACCTGTCTTCACACGCGCGTACTTATTGATCGACATTCGTATTTTTACTGACCCTTATTCAACTGAATACTATTTACTGTAGTATTACTCTAATTATTAACAGACGAAAATCAATATTTACGCGGTCCTCAGAAGGCAATAATTCTCCCAGAGCAACTTCCTGTTCCCAACCATCAATATTTTGTCTATGTGATATTTCTGAAAAATGTTGTTCATATCATGAGCACATTTCAGTAGATACATGTCAATTATACCATATAATTTATATATGTGGAAGTAAAAACCAAATACTTACCGAAACTTATATAGCCACACCTACCTGTTTGCCTTATTTCCTTCCCAGAAATCCGCAAAAGATGATATTAAAAACGAATGGATTGAAAATGAAATTTAAAAAGAATTGTCCCTATCAGGTGTATGCAATAAATGCAGTCGAAGCAGCTAAATGCATTTAGTAAAACAATCATATGAGGAATCACGTTATACTTCCTTTCAAAATAAAATAAAATCTACAAATGTTCTTACAGCACTTTCAAGAAGAAAGCAATCGACAATTTCGCATGAAATAATTTGAATATCAAGTAGGCCTTGATTTAATTATAAATTTCGCAATGTAATTGTAGAAACAGTCCATTATACGATTTCGTCACAAGAGCATATTTGAGAAATGAGTTCCGTATACGCGAAACGTTTTGAAGCAGTCTTTCTTTGTTCCCATCCAAAAGGTCCCAAGATGTCCCACTTGAGTGCTTCGAAGTACTTCAAAAAGTCGAAGGCGTTTGTCCAGCATTGGAACCAACACTAAGAGGATTTTCGAAGCTAATCCAGCCATATCCTTGAAAGCAGCTAAACAAAAATTGGCTCGAAAGGGCATAAATGTCTCTCTGAATACAATAAGAAACCGTTTGAGGGAGTTTCAGATCCAATTTCGAGCAACGACGGTAAAACCCTTACTAACTGCAAAGCAAATAAAAAAACGCCAAGAGTGGGCAACTGAACATGTGGATGACAATTGGAGCCAAGTGGTGTTCACAGACGAATCCTCCTTTTAGATGACAAACACTAAGGTTCATGTTTGGGGATGCTTCACAGAACAAGGATTTGACAAATTAATCATGTTCACGAGGAATTTGGATGCCGACTTCATGACGACGATATACCGTGGTGGACTTCTGCCATCAACGGAAATGTGGTTTGGGGCAGGAAGCCAAGATTGGCATAACTTCATTGGATTGGCCCTCACAGTCGCCAGATGCGAATCCGATAGAAAATGTTTGGGCTCTTATGAAGTTAAAACTACGTTGAAACGGCTTCTTAGGGTAATATGGCGAAGTTTAACACGGTCATATGCTGAAAAATTAGTCGATAGCATGCATTTCCGGTGTAATGAAATTACAAAGAATGGTAGCGACTGGGCGCCATATTAATATATTTGCGCAATGAACAATTAATCATTTCAAGATGCTGTGGACTTTTTTTTAAGATACCCTAATTTTCTCAGTGACTTAAGCCGATTGCTTTCCTGTTGAAACTACTGTAACTAAAGTGCAATGCATATACACCCGAATAATTATTTATGAAAGCGTTAGCTAAAAAAAAGTGACAGTGTTTTTTTCTAAACTAAACTGAAAATGTTACGATTGCAAAAATAAAGTATCGTGTTTATTGAAGTTTTGTATTGTGACAATTTTTTTTTTTTTTATTTTACCTTTTGGTATACTTACATATAACATAATGAATTCATTATCAAAAACAAAAGACATAAGTGTTTGCGGCAACAATTGAAGAATAAAATAACTCAGCTTTAGCAACAAGCGTTTGTTACCTTAACGAACAATAACGCTGTAAAACTGCACTTTAATTGTTAACACTACCTATTAATCCTAAGAATATTATCCCTCTACTTAAAATTATATTACATGCATATGTAGTGAAAAATTGGAAAATTCTAATAATATTACATAAGTACATACTACAAACTATTACTACTTCTGCTAATACTACTACTATTTTTACTACACAATGACAAAGCAAAGAAGTAAAACGAAAATGTATAAAGATCTCATTTATGAAACTTTTGTGAACAATTTTACTTTTATTATTATAGAAAAGATTACTAAACTACACTACACTACATAATAATAAATATATGACTACCTACACATGCATGCACACATGCTTACATACATATGTATTTACCTACTAATTTTTTATTTACATGTGTAAATTACGTAAATGAGACAGAAGCGGGAATGAAATTGAGTTACATTCAAAATATTTACATCATGTATACTTTTCTATAAACTACATATAGTCTTAAAAAATTGTTCATTTCTTTTTGTCAATAACGAATAGAATAACAAAAAAAAAAAAAAAAAAAAAATAAAATATATACTATACATATATGTATATAAAAATTCAAAAATAAAAAAAATTTATATAAAACTGCTTTAATTTTTAGATAAAAATGTAATACAATAAAAAATTTGTATCGCTGGTGTCCTTAAATACAAAATAGTGAGTATTTCAATACTCTCCCTCTTAAGTTTTTAGTATCTAATAAAGCGTAAAAAATATTTCTAATTACATATAGTCTATCATACATAAGTCTATCAATTTGAATATTATACGAATTTTATTTTAATTAATATTCAAACATAAATTTAAGTTCTAATTTTTTTAATATTTTACCAACACGAAATTCATGATCTTTTATGGCACTTATCTTTTATTTTGTAACTACATTTTGTTTTTTAAACCATTTAATTGTAAGTTGGCCAATGTATTCCTATTATTTTCATAAAATAAATAAATATAATTGAAATTTAAATGCTGAAAAAATACTTAAAAAATCAATAAAAATCATAAAAATTATTTGAATAGTTGTTTTTTCATACGTACAGCAGGATGCTCTACGTAAATCTGCTACCATTTGTACTTCGGCACGAGAGTGAACGTTGATAAAGTTCTTGAAAAAATAATCTTTAAGTGAGCCTCGAACTGCGACAGCCGTCTTAGTAGTGCAGTATACCTACTACCAACTACTCCACGGCGAAAATGTTACTCCTTGATATACCATTTAAAACACTTCGTTTATATTAGGAGTCCCACGACCTCTTCAAAAGCCAACCTATATCTAACTACCTACAGAATACCAGAATGCTTCATATCAAATCTTACTATCATACCACAGAAATGCAAATTATATAACATTGCATTTAACATGGCATGGGGTACTAGCGCCATAAACCGATTTTCGATTGCGAAAGTCACAATCGTTTCAATATTTAAGAAAATTAAGTCTTTCATTGCCGCTAAACCAAAAATGGGAATATTTTCAGACCACTCAGCTCACGAGGAGTGTTCGCAATCAAAAGATTGTTTTGGCGCTAGACACCGACACCGAATGACCCGATGTATCAATCGCGGAGCAAAAACATGAGCTTTTTTGACGTCCATACGTCCCCGCCCACTTTATACTTAATAAAATATGCAATAATAGTTTTTAATATTTATTTTAAGAACATTCGTTTTTTATAGCAAAATCAATAATATTCATACTAAATAAACACTAACTTTCCAATTTCTTTTCACCTGCGCTCATTTTATTAATTTTCTCTTTGCTCATGAAATCTTTAAGAATATCTTTCTTTGCCTCGAAATAATCGCGATACCAAAGAATGTGCTCCTTCTTATCTCTAGCGGTAATGTAGGGATTTTTAGATAAACCAACACAGACCAGTTCCATGAAATGACGAATGGGTCCTTTCGTGGGGCACCACGGCTCTAAATGCTGTTCGAGAAATATGTGCTCCGAAAAATCAACATTGGCTTCCTCGTTCATATCTTGTTCGTTGTCGATGGGGAAACGCCACACCTTACCCTGTTCCGTCCACAATGCCATCTTCTCGAAGTAGTTTGAAGGCGGATGTGATGTTAGCAAGTTCAGTTCACACTTTTGCAAATGTGACCAAGTGCTTAGTATATCCGGCAATTGATGTAACTCTTGTGGATTATTGAAAATGCCAAGTGGCTCGCTTCCGAAAAGATTGACACTCCCCGTATAAGTTTCGGCTTCACGTTTGTATTCTTTACGTTGCGGTGCCCGAGAACCGTCTTGATTATGGTACTTATGTTGGTATGTTTTAGAAGCAAGTGAACGGCGCACAAACTCGCTACGCGTTTGCTCTTGCGGCTGTTCGCGACGTTCGATTTTCATGCCGACAATGAGCTCACTATCAAAATTAAAAACAGTTACATGAACAACAGGAAGTGTGTTTGATAGCAGGCGCGCTTACCTCAGGCTCAATTCGCCCTCCTCACCTTTTGGTGCATCTTCGCTTCTTTTAGCTACAGTCTCGCTCTTACTATGGCCCAACAGTTTGGAAAGCAGCTCAGATTCCGTTTGCTTTTTATTTTCCTCGCCCAACAGCGATGCCACACGTTCGGCTGCTGCAAATATGTCTTTATCAGCTACTTTTTGCTTAGCAACCTCCTTGCGTTTCTTATGGCCTTCACCGGGGCGTGCCATAGCAGCTTGCTTGGCAAGAGCGGAATTTGTATCTGTTTGCATACTACCCAGCAAACGATTCAAGCGAGTAACAGCCGATTCCTCTCCTGCTTCTTTTTGTTTTTTTTGGTTGGTCCCATCCGGCTGTTCTTTAGGTTTCTCCTGCTTCTTAGTCTGTTTCTCATCATCTGATGAAGATGTAAAATCTTTTGCATATAAACGTGGACTAACACGCGCCGCGATCGATCTGCAAGAAACAACAGAATTGTGATATTCAATGAATTGTAAATTTACCGATTATGGGCAATAAATTTACCGCAGTGTTAGCTCCGAAGATTTGCATATATGTAACATTGATTAATTGATAATATCACTTATATTTACGAAATTAATAGTTTTTCCTATGTAGCAAGTTACGGCACCAAATTATAGGATGAAATGTCAAATATCATATGGTCGAGATGGGTTGCCAACAGCCACATTTTTCCTACACTGTGTGATTCATTAGTCGCTTTTGTAGACGAAATTTGATTCTCCAAGCACCACAGCTTCATTTGTGCTTTTAGTTGTTTTAGCGTCTACAAAACGGCTTGCTGAAGTTGAGCGAAGACATTTTTGGCAACTGAGATTGTGAAAGGTAACATTACTGCTGGATTATGGGCAGCATAAAACTTATTTTTTATTTATTTTTTAATACAATCAGCACCCCTATGAATGCAGAGCATTGTGTTGATTGGAAGGAAGATTGATAGGTGGGTGGAAGAAGGAGAGATAACTTTTTTGAGTCAAACCAGTCATCGAGCCATTTTTTCACATACGAATCGAAGTGCTACTCAGCAAGTGCATGCCCCATTGATGAAAAGAAATTGTAGTCAGATGGAACCAAGTCTGGTGAATAAGCCGCATGGGGGTGGGCTTCCCAGCTGTACCAATCTACCAACTTCCGAGTCTGTTTTGTTCGATGTGATGGTGAATTGCCATCAAGAAAACTCACTTTGTGTTGCCTAGCTTGATATTCAGGTCGTTTTTGGCGCAAATCGGCCAATTGTTGTTGGTAGCGTAGAAGATTAAACCAGATAACACCTCGCTGATCCCAGAAAACACAGAGCATTATCTTCTTTCCGAAGCGATTTGGCCTTGCTGTCGATTTAGCCTGTGTACCGGTCTTAAAATATGATCGTTTACGTTTGGGATTCTCGAATTAGATCCAATTTACATCGCCAGTAACAATTCGATAAAGATATGACTTTCTTTTGTACCTTTTTGGCGAGCAAAATTTCACAGGTGGTTTTTCGATTTTCTTGCTGTCTTTCAGTCAATTCATGCGGCATCCATCTCAACATTCAAAATCAGTCCCATGGCTTTTAAACGTTGAGAAATGCATTGTCACTTTTAATTGTTCTGCAATTTGTTCTTGCGTTTTACCATCATCCTCATACTTGTACACCTGGTAATTACTTCCACAACCATCGCTATTCTAATTAGAAAAGATATACCCCACATCATCGCCATTGAAGTTATCCTTCCGGTTAAAATTGTGATTTTAACTATGTACATATATTCCACCAGATCAACAATTTACTTCATCTTTCTCCATCTATACTCTTGGGTGGAGATCTTAACTCTTCGAGCCCTATTTAACGTTCCCCACACACCAATACTCATGGGAAACATATTGAAAATGTAACATTGGACTCCTTTCTGATAGTGTTAAATGATAACCACAACATAGTTAAGCAAGAGAAAAAATATAGATTATATTAATACTGGTCTGTCCAGTAAAAACCACACTACTCTGCTGGTAGTGGATTTCCAAAAAGCCTTTGACCGCATTGGTATCCTATTCGTCCGAAGATAATTTTAAATATCCGCAGGCGGCCAGTCCTGCATAAATGCTATTCGTGAGCCGGCTAACAATAACCACATTATGAATTAAATTAGAGACTTATAAGTGCTCCTGATTAAATCGCATTCCTGGTCATGCAGGTACAGCAGTCAAAGACATGAACATTACACTTTCATTCTTAAATCCTTCTTATTGGAGTGAAAGATGTTTATCGTCTCTTTTTGGAACACTCACGTAATCGGGATAAATGACGCACCTACATCCACTACTATTCACACTTTAACCAAACTGCTGTAAACCTCTCTTCCCAGCTTCCCATTAATCTACGCCTCCAAAAATTTCATTAGTCTTCCGCTGGGACACAAATTAATAAGTCGGTCAAGTGTCAATTGCTGTTCTTATTGCAACTCCACGGTATCCATTGATAACCTGTTGAGCTCTTGCCCACAATTAAATGCAAAAATACACGGAATATACTTAGCAAAACATTGACTCCCTTGACATTCTTAAACATATAACTAACGATAACATTAAGAAGATATATTCCTTCTAAAAACTTCTAATTTAATTCCAGAGGCTGTTAGGAACAAAGATGGAGGAACACGCAGAAGAGGACGTTCTAATCTCCGGTGGAAAGACCGGGCACAGGGAGGCCTGAACAGGTGGTGGATAGTCATGTCATGTTTTACATTTGGTTCATATAACGGAAATTAATATTTAAGGATGTGATCGCCGTGGCGTAGTTGGTAGTGCGAAGGCCTGCTACTCACAGTGTCCGGATTCAATTCTCGGCACAGGAAAAATAAGAAAGAAAAGCAACAACAAAAACCAATCGGAAAAAAATTTAATAGTGTCGTTTACATGTTGGAAACAATAGCGCATCTTTATTTATTAAAAAAGCTGCGCTAAACTGATTTTCCAGTGACATTTAAATTTTCAGGTGTCAAAGTTGTGTAAAGTATCGTAGAAATTTATTATATACAGATACTTCACTTGATTTTCAAAGGCTATAACCATGGAGAAATAATAAGGTGAGACAACTATTACAAAAACAAAATATAAGAGTCCGTCAGTGAGTAGAGGTGTATTTTACCATACTATTTTAGGGAATTTTTTTCCTGCTTTTTTTATTGTATTTATATATGTAGAATAAATTATTTTTTATTTTGAAGAAAATCCGCGGGTATCCGCGTTGGTACCCATAAATCTGTCTCCTGGGAGCTTGCGTGTCGATCTTGCTCTACAAGTTGCAAAAAATTTCATCGTAAACACAAATCAATGTAACTTTTTACACTAGCAACGAATTAAACAACTGTATTCACACAAAATGTAGCCTGAAATGCCACCCTTCAAGCATGTGTTCCTATATGTTGAATAATCGAACTAGCTACGGTACTAACACCAAAAACAACATCTTGTTTCAAAATTAAACGTTAAAAAACCGCACTGCAAGTTATTCTATTTTGGCTTTTGGTATTCTATAATAACAGCTCTGGTTACTTTTTAACATTTTATCCAAGTTCTCAGTCTCTACTATTGCGGCGAATTCAAAACGAGTATATATCTTATTCTTTCATTTACATACATTACTTAGTACTCTCTCCCTCTGTTTAAAATTTAGCTCCTTCGCACATTCGTTCTTCAACTAAAAATGAGAGTGTTGCCACAAAATTTGATATTTGGATTAGAAAATATTTTCTCCCTGCGTAGGTTATCATAAATTTTAATTTTATTATAACGTATAATATATTTGACTGTTAATGAAGTAAGGATATGAAATCGATGCACGATTTTTGGATTAATCAGATGTTTAAAGTTGATTAATATATATACTTTTTAAGTCTATTATTTTTATCGAATTTATTTTTTATGGACTAATTCAAAGAAGTAACTTATTTGCTTCCATATTTTTTCAGTTATGGAATAGTTATAAAAAATGAACAATTTTGTATAAAATATGAATAATTTGTCATTCCACAAAATAATTCCAAATAAGTTTTGCTTTATAGCAGCACGGCATTTGTCTGTTTACAGATTATACACAAGTATTAAAAAATAATATCAAAAAAATATTTTCATTAACACATTACAATATTTATATATAAATTTTATGTATTCACTCAGCAAAGTCATAAGGAAATTATATAAGGCTCCTAGTAAATGGTATATGGAATGCTTCCTATATAATGAATTAGTATGGTTTTTTTTTTAAAAAGTAGTCAAAACTATTTTTCTACACGGCACCACCTCTTAGCAGGCAAAGGAAAATCTACAATAGTAAAACTTGTTTACCAAAAGTTTTTCACTTCGAAAATTTCAATTAAAAGTCAAGATCGATTAGCAGATCCTATAATGGAGAATGTTCCTTGAAACTATAAAGTTACATTCGGAAAAGATGGAAGTGTAATGCTAATGCATTAATTTAAATCTAGTTACTGTGAAAAGCTTTCTCACTCTTTATTTAATAATCTAATACCTACCTTAATAATTTTAAGTAAGAAACTTGTGGAAATTTTAGTAAAGTACTTTTTGTCAAAATGAAATATTTATGTTTTTCATAACATTCGGCAACACTGTTAGTTAGAAAAGCGATTTCGGTCGTACTTCATTTCGTCGTTGTTTTCGCGATCTCAAAATATTTAATGTATTCGCTAAAAGTGTTGAGAATGACAGTTTACTCATTATTTAATTGTAAATAAGTGAACATTTGTCGGCACATATAAATTGAAATCTAGTTTTAGTGTGCATGAAAATAAATGAAAATTATTCGGCGTTTCCACTTCTATCCTCCTTTCCCTGGTACGTCGTATATTCATTGCTGCTTTCCAAACCGATTGTATGTGCATGTGCAGTATCGGCGATCTCCCTTGCGTATGTGATATGAAGTAGCGTTTCTCTTACGCTAGAGAGGGTGAAATATATTAACTTTTAAAACGAATAAACTATTGTGTATGTGCTGCATTTGTTTTAATGATTAGTTGTCTGGAAAGAGACAACTAAGATTTTTTTATAAAGGAATTTGTTGAAATTGGAACAATAATCAGGGTCGTTATATACAGTGGATATTTTTAAAAAGGCGATTAATTCAAGTTGATATTATGGTTTAATCAATGTAAACTAAATAAAGGTAAAATAAATTAAAGTACCTAATATTATTTATATATTTGATGCGTTTAATATCTTCTGTCGTGAATAGAATAAATTTTTTTTTTTTTTTTTTTTAGATATTTAAAGTTATTCTGTAGGCTTTTCTTAAGAAAAGGTGTAGAGATTTATTTAACCCGATTTATTAATTCAATTTTACTATTCGAATTTGGAATAAGTATTTTACGATTAGAACGATCTACCTTATATTTTAACTGAGTAATCTTATCTTATTTATTCTTTTTTATTCTATCATCAGCTTAGTAGCTAACCGATTATTTAAAATTGTTTTCTCAAATGTGTTCAGATTTAGGCCCGGTAATTTTATCACATTGATCTTGTTATCAGAAATTAATTTACTTGTATTTTAATGATTGAAATTCTACTATATTATCTTAATTAATCTATCTTCTTGACATATTAGAAAAAAATGAATTTTGATTGTTTAAATTTAATTTAATAATAATGGAATTACTCACCCAACAGTCCATGGACCAATCTTTTCGTATGAATTCATGTGGTGCGAGTCATATTCGTACACGTACAGAAGGCACCTTTTCCGGCCAATAAACTAGAAAGGTTTTCTTTATAAATTTTTTCCCTGGTCGTTTACCATTGCTAACCATAAGGTGGTGCCGTGTACAACATTTTTTTGATTTGGACTTTTTGATTGTACCAACATTTGTATCCTGCACAGTATTAACTACTCCACGGGGACCAGCATAATTTTAAATTTGTGTATATTGTATACATCATACGAAACCATTTTTTTGTTAGTAATTATAATATATGTCATAACCATCACTTAGATAACGTTTTGAAAACTACAAATTTTTGCATTAACTTTATATTGTGTACTTTTTGTAGTACTATGTAAGTTGAATAGCATTTACTTTTATTTTAATGAGGTATTAGGTTTTGGTTATGATAAAATAGACAACAACGTTAAAACAAACCTTCTTAAACAAAATAACAGTTTTTCAGAACTTACACATTAAAAATCTATTTTAAACAAAAAGTATTCGTGTTTCAGTTAATGCTACACTTGATATCTCCAAATATACTAGTTAATACTATTACTAAATAATACAAATATTGTGTAAAAATATGCAACAATCTCTTCGCCTGGACTCAGTAAGTTGTAAAACCTAATAATCATCAACATGTATTCAACTTGTTAATATTTGTTTTAAGTGTTTATTTACAATTTCGCAGAGATTAAATATGAAATTGGACTTTGCGTAAATTGTAATTTGTGTGTTTATATGTATGAATATATTATTTAGGTTAACTATAAAATTAATATAATGGGATTCATATAAAGTCATATATACCTCGCAAACCGTAAAAGGCATTAATGAGCTTATATGAATTTCTCTACTAGTTATTTATATAAAGTTACTTTAACCTACCCATTAGCGAATTTTTAATATTTGTGATTTAAATGTATAATTTTTAATAATCATTAGTGATTGTTTTGTGGTTTTGCCATAAATTTAAATAGTTGCGTGGAGTCCCATTTTTTATCGAATTCAAATCAAGAGGTCTATGGAGTTAAGACCGGATAAGTAACAATATGTAAACAATTTTCTTTATCCTTTTAGCAATATTTAAATAAATTATGTATATTTTTAAATTTTTTTGGTATCATGGAAAAACATTTCAGTATACTTTTTCATCAATTGTAAGGTTTTTATTCAGTTTACAACTTTAAAGCATTATTGATACACTTTACCCTTTAATTTATATTGAAACTTACAGAGTTTTAGTTTAATATATTAATAACAAAAATAAAATGCAACACTTGTCTAATGATCGCAAAATGCAACTGTCAAAAAAATGTTCACATTCCGTTGCAGTCCCATTTCATTCACAAATTGTTGCACTCTTCTCTCTTGCCCCTTGATCCGAATTGCTAGAATAAGACAACCAATACTAACAAAATATAGCATAGCAGCCCATCTCATTTCGCACACTTGCTGTACACTGCAATTTTAGTTTTCCACTTCGTTCAGAAACTTTCAGTTGTAATTTCGCTCTCAAATCGTTTTGAGCAAGTATTGGCGCAGCGATACAAAGCATAAATGTCAAAATTGGGAATAATAGAAGCAGAAGAAAAGAAACTTCAAATTTTACGAAAGGTAGTCGTGAAGCAAACAGGAGAGAAAAAAGATTGCGATATTTTTGTTTAATAAACAATTTAAAAAACGCGCTACTATTATCACTATTAAATGTAATTATAAATCAAGTAAGTAATTTTGAATTTGAAAGCTAAAGTTGAAGTATTTTTTGAAACACATGTCTTAAAATTTTCACCTATGTGTAAATGTTGTTACCAGAAAATTTGTTGGAAAATGTAAAAGCATAAAAAAATCATGGGTGGAAAGAAAATGTAAAGTGAAATTAGTTGACAAATCGTCTGGCAACAACAATAACATGTCGTTAACAGGACAACAATAATTGAAGGTAGAATGAAAATGGTGCTGCCATATGTTTCTCAAAATAATGAACATATTCGCTACCTTTATTCTTCAACCTTACATAGTTGGCACTACAACCAATGATCGGTTTTGGCCGTTAGAGCGATATTTTCATTGGTCGAGAGAGGGTCCTGCTTCTCAATTGTCTGCTGAGCCCGTAGGAACATCTGTTGGGAAGAGTTAATCTCCACAATCTCCTAAGGCTGATTGATTATTGTTGGTGTTAATGCTGGATCCTAGGTAAAATAAATCTTTGACGAGTTCAAAAGTATAATTGTGAACAGTGAATTCTTCAACCAGGTATATCTAAAAATACCATTATGCAGGAAAAGAAAAATTTCAAATATTTGTCGATCCAAATATTTTTTCAAAAGATATAAGGTTGAAAAATTGCCTATAAAACTTTTTCATACAAACTCGCTGAAAACTTATTTCTGGATATCTGGAAATCAAAAAACTACAAAATGGTTGAAGAATTGAGAGCGATATATAGTTTTTGATTTAGGCGGAGCTTGATTGCCTACGTTAGTTTATAAACACATTTGTTTTCGCATAATAATACTGGTACTTACTACCTGTGCCATGCATTAATTTTTATAATTCTTTGACCCTTTACATTAGGTTTGTGCTGCTAAAAGGTAAACTTACAAAAAAATAATGAACAACTAAAGGCACATTAAATTTATATTTGACCTCTTCAATTATATAATTTTGTGATGCAAGTAAACTATAATATTATATTGAGTAATAAAATCTTTGAGTGTAAGAATTTAATCATGAGTAGCATTAATTTGCGAAATAGAATTAACTTTATAGTCCCAAAATAGTACAGAATGCATAAATTACGATATGTAAAAGCATGTTGTGTAAATTTTAGTCTTGTGTAGATTTTGAGGAGTAATGAAATTGCTAAAATTGGAAAAAAGGTGAAAAGGTGATCATGATGAACCGTCCCAAAATAGTACAGTAATAGTAATAGTAAATAGTAATAGTAATAGTTAGTGATGAGACCCGATTACTGTTTTCAAATACAATCGATTAAAGCAAACAAATTTTTACTCGATTAAAAATATTTTTAATGGAGTGTATTCGGTACTCGAGTAAAACTAATTTATTAATATTAACAACACTTAATGTAAGTGTAGTGTAATTTTTTAATTTGTTATTAACAAACGAAACACTAAAAATTCTATTTGGCAATATTTTAATATTTCGTGTTAAATATGTGTAAATAACATCAATAAAAAACAATTTTAATAAAAATACAAATAAACTAAGTTACTAATTTGTTTTTACTCGAGTAACTTAATTGCTTTACTCAATTCTACTCACGACTCGATTCCAATTCGATTATTATTAAGAATGATGAAATACTAAGCGTAAATATTAAGCGTAATGTGTAGTGTCCGGGGTTCGAATCTTGGCACAGGCAAAATCAAAAAGTAGAAAAAATAATTTTTCTACACGGCACCACCTCTTGGCAGGCAATGGCAAACCTACAAGAGTAAAAATTGCCTATGAAAAGCTTTTCACTTCGCATTAAACTGTAGGTCCCTTCCATTCATGTACAAAAATATAACACGCACAACATGAGTGGATGCGAAAAGCTCGGCCTAGGCCCTCCATGGGCTGTTGTGCCATTAAAAATCAAGTAAGTAATGTTTAATCGCCTAAAGTGACAATTTGCTACTTTTTTCATAAATGAAAATTAATGAAAGTCTTTCGTTTTGCTTTTTATCGAGCCCCCTAAATGCGCATTTATGTTTTTCGAACTTTAATTTTTCTAAGAGTGCTCATTTTTAATTAAAATTGGAGTGAAATATAAAATGTATATTACTTGTGGATAAACTGTATGTGTTATTGTTAATAATTATTATAATTATAATTTATATTAGAACTAGTAAATTAAGTTAAAGTGAAGCCATGTTGACTGCAATCAGGTCTAATTTCTATATATAATTTATGTTTTGTGTAATCGTATCGGAGGGATTTTTTTTTTAATTTGACCAAGATTTTTTAATGAACAAAATTTTTTTAAAAACTTCTAAAAAAAACCTACAAAGTAAAAACTGTTAGAAATTTATAATGTTCAAAAAGAGGTTTAGTATTAAAAAGTATGAATATAAGAACGTCAGCAAGAATTTTCAGAAATAAATTGTAGAGGGCAATATACTTTTAAATATTTTATTATAATAATGTTATTTGCTACATGACATACTACGAAATAAAATTTCGATATGGAGAAAAAACTAGTTATTGTACTAGAATCCTAAATTTTAAGATACTCAGCTATGCTCAGTTCCACTTTCGAATGAAATTCAACTCAAAACAGTATAATTCAAATTACTAATATTTAAAATTCTCTTGAAAGTGAAATTCAGAACATGGCTTGACTAGTAGAAAAAAGCTCCTGAAACCAGAAAGTTCTTACTAATTCCAACCCAAATCGAAGTTCTTAATATGTATATATATCAACCTATAGACTACGCGTAGTTTACCAGTCTTAATAACCCAGCTATTAACCCATATATAAACTAACTTTATTTAAAAAATTATATGGCTGCTGATCAATTTTCAACACGAGTAAAATAGAGATATAGCAACAGCAAACCGGTTATCTACCTTTTTCAAATTAAAATAAATCGACTACAATAAACAATAATGCCAAAAGAATAGAGATGATACGATCACTTTTTTCATTGAAAAAGGAACTTTTACTCATTTTCTCCAAGCAAAATAAAATATAAGTAAAACATCTAAAAACCATGTCAAAATAGTTAATTTTTATTAATTATTTATGGAGAAAATTAAAATTATTTGTTAAAAAAATTCACTGTCTATTTGTAGTAAAATTTATTATGATCGTAAATCTCTTGGATTAGTGGTAATTAGTACGAAACTGTTCGGAGCCAATTTAATTTGAATGGAAAATATTTAGGTTAAAAGTGTGGCAATATTGTCACAGAGACAGCAGAAAAGAAGAAAAGACGAAAGCGAAATCAAAGACCAAAAGGGAAATCACAAAAATCGTGTCAAATGCAAACATTGCAAAACATTTTCATATTTTCTCACTGAAACATTTTATAAAACAAAATTAGAAAATATAAAAAACTTAATTAAAAACTACTAATAAAAAATAAAAAAATGAAATAAAAAAGCGCGAAAAAGAGAAAATAGTGAAATTTGACGAAAATTTATCCTAGAAAAAAAATGATGAAAACTCTTGAAGTAAAGAATAAAATGTGCGAAAGTGCGAAAAAAAAAATTTCACGCAAAGACAGACGAGTCAAGAAGTAAAATTTACGTAGGAAAATCGTGGGAAAATAGCTTGGAAAACTGTGCAAACGGCAAAAACGAAAAAGAAAAATGTAGAATGAATATTTAAAGCGAAATTATGCGAAAGTATTTTGTAACACTTATTTTATTTTTTTGTTATTATCTCCGTATTCTTTGACTTCACTTGTGTTAATAATTCAATACTATTTTTTTTTAATTTTTCCCGTTTTTTTTTGTAGGGTTTTCATTAACAAATTAAAAAGCAAAACAAAATAAATGGAGAACTTTAAATGTTAAAAAAGAATTTTTAATAAAAAGGAATTGAAGAAAATTTGTCGTCGAGTCGAAAAGGAAAAAAAGAAGAAAAGAACATTTTATGTGGAGTGCTAGCGTTTCAGCCCCTAACTAATAATAATAATTGCAACAACAATATCGACAGCAGCAACAGCAACAGCAAAACAAAAACAGGAAAATCAACCAACAACAACGCAGTATACCTCTTAATTAACAATTACAGCAACAACAAACACAACTATTATTACAGCAATTGTAAAAATATGAAGTAAATTTTAGAAGAAAAAAAAAGTTATTTCCCTCAAATCACGAAAAGAAAATGTTTTTGGCTCTATATGAACGGAAGTTGTCATTTTAAAACAAAAACTCTTTTTATTTCCGCAATTCCAACAACATCTCATGGTCAGCATGCCACCACTACCATCATCATCTTCACCAACAAGAGCAACAGCAAAACAACAACAGCAAATAACTCAGCTGCTTTTCCAATTCTCAAGCAGCATTTAATTAAATTCTAATTAGAAAAACAAGACAAACAGAAAAATATCCGTTTTTCGAATAAATGCACACTGACTCACATAAGCTGTATTGCCTCTCACCTTTAACATTAGCAACAACTAAATAAGTGCAAGTGCAACAGCATTTAAGACAATTGAGTTGAGTGTGTGCATTAAATATAAATATAAAAATTAAATTTAATACTAACATCAACAAGCAAACACGCATAAAAGAAAAGAAAAAACTTTTATTTCTTTGGTATTTTTGTTTGTTTGTTAATTTAATTTGAATGTCGTCGGTGATTGAATTTAATTGCAATTGGAAGGATTCTCTGGCACCATGCAAAGCTTGGATTCATCATGTCAAGAAGCTGATGTAAGTATTAACATATTATTATATTTCCTTAATTTATTGTTAATGCACTTCAAGTAGTCTAATTATCTTATACCATATCTGACAATTTCTATCACAGCGATCATTGGTAGCTAGCTGTTCCTAGTTGTTTCTAAATCTTTGAAACTGAGTAAATCTAAAATCCTGCACCATTGAACAAATCTGTGTCTTTGAGATCTACCTTCACTTGTTTGCCATTTATAGACGTGTAACGATGATGCCCAATTATGACAAAAACTTCTTAAATTCTTCGGTAGTGACCCTTGTTCCAGATTTTTGAGTTCATTCATACTTTTCTGTTGTATTTATGAACATGCCTGGAAACAATCTCAGTTTTTAATTTTGAAATAATGCACATATCTCTTACGTCACGACGATCAAATGGTATTGTAAAATGAAGAATCGTGAGCCATCGATTCAAAAGCTTTTACAGTTGAATAGGAAGCATTCAATTCATAAGATTGGGCAGAAAGAAACTATTTATAGAAAAAGATTTTTACAAACGTGCCAGAATCCCCATAAAACTTAATTTTTGAGTATCTAATGTTTGAGGGATTTGTTCCCAACAAAATGTAACGAAAAGTAAAAACGTATAAATTTGATTGTATAACTTGAAAATTATGGGGTTTTTTTTTACATAAATGTAGCTTTATATCAATAACAAATGCAATGAATACATTATTTAAAGTAGTGTTCATCGGAAGTTATCATATTTTGCCATCTTTCAGGCAATTTATGGATTAATTGCGAAAAAATCGTCCATCTTTTGAGGCTATGAACGAATCAATCCAATTTTTAATACATTCAATTGAACTAAAGCATATCTGGAGTAAGCGAATAAGGGCATCTGCAGACGGAGCAATGTCTGGTGAATACGGCGGATGGGCCATAACTTCTCTTCCGCTATTTCCCAAATAATCTAACCGGTTAATATAAGGCCGCGCGTTGTCACGTTAGAAAATAACGATCTGTTGCCTGTTCATTTTTCGGTCATTGCTCTCTTCAAACGAATAATTGTTTTCGATATAGCTCTCCCGTAATAGTTTTACCAGGTTTTAGCAGCTAATAATATATGACATCTTTCTGATCCTACCAAATACAGAGCATTACCTTGGCGTCATGAATATTCTTCTTTGGCGTTGATGTTCCTGTTTGACCGACCATGTGAATTAATTTTTCGTAGCCAGTAATAATTTGATGCAAAACTAATTATTTTTATAGCGCTGAAGCAGTATTTCAGACATGCAAAATCGCCTTTCAAAGTCTCTCGGCTTCAAGTCGTATGGCAACCAATGCCTTCCTTCCCAATGATTTTAGGCGCTTGGAAATTGTTGCTTGAGTAACTCCCAATGATATTGCAAGTTGGCATGAATCTTTGTGGAGTACCTCCAATACTTTATCTTCGAACTTTTCACTTGGCCAGGGCTTTCCTTGTCTTCCGTGTCAAAATCACACAAAGTTACATGACGTAGCTAACACATGAAAGTAGTTACAGTATTGCCAGATGTGTTTTAGTACCATATAAGATACGTCATCAATTGTGACTTTCTCATTTTCAAGTTATACACCCAATATAAGGTAAGACAACTTATTTTATCAATATCTCCTATGTGATTAAAAATTATGCGCTGTTTTTCGTTACAAAATGATGTTGGTACGCACAAATCTGGCCACACAAGTTAAATTGAAGCAAGATCTTTACGGACAATTTCCATAAAGTGGATGGCACAGGCTTAATTGTTAAGTACGATGACAATCCACAAGCCATTCTCGAAAAACCATTAGATCCAGAAAAAATCACTGTTTATATTTTATGGGCCGGTGGAATCATTGATCCTTATGTCTTCAAAAATGATGATGGTCAGAACGTTACAGTCAACGGTTAGCGGTACAGAGACATGATTCGTACCTCAGGTGGCAGGAGCATTTAACGAACCATTATTTCACGAAATGGACCTCTTAACTCGTTCGTGCGATTTGACGCCATTAGATTATTTTAGTTGGGGCTATGTACCATGTCGCATGTATACGCCGATAAACAAGAAACAATTGAGCACTTGGAAGTCAGCCTGACTTACTGCTAAGAGTGTGTCAAAATTGGAACTGTAAGTTACGCTATGTAAAATGCAGAAATCATATTCAAAAATTAATGTTATAAAAAAAATGATCTTTAAAATTAAGCCAATTTAATGGTCGCTGTAGCGTAGTGGTAGTGCGTTGGACGGTTACGCAGAGTGTGCGGGGTTCGAATATAGGCAAAATCAAAAAGTATAAAAAACAATTTTTCTACGCGGCACCACCTCTTGCTAGGCAATGGCAAATCGACAAGAGTAAAAATTGCCTATGAAAAGCTTTGCACTACGTCTGTCGGTTTCGGCATAAAACTTTAGGTCCCTTCCATTCATGTACAAATATAAAATGCTCGACATGAATGTATGCGAAAAGCTCGGCGTAGGCCCTCCATGAGCTGTAGTACCATTACAAGAAGAAGAGAGAAGATTGGATATTAAATAATTTTTCTGTGTTTTATTTCCATTTAAAGTTCTCCGCCTCTAAAAAAATACACGATACTTAACAGATTATAGGCAGTAAAATAAAAGAGCTTACACAAAAAGAACAGTGCATAGAAAGTATGAGTTGAAAAATATTTGAACATTAAATATATTAAACAGCTGTACATAATGATAGTTTAGAAGTAATTTTATATATAGGGTGGACCAAAAGATCGATTGTTGCATGGCTTGTGGGACACGGAGCGCCATCCTGTTGGAACCAAATATTGTTTAAGTACATATCTTCTAAAATAAGCCATAAATAATCAGTTCTTAGCGCACTCCATTCATCGTCCTTCTTCATTTTCAAAGAATAATGGCCCAATAATAACGCCGGTGCAAAGACCACACCAAACAGTTACTCGTGGAAGGTGCATTGGCTTCTCAAAAATCGCGCATGGATTTTCTCAGATGTTCCAACTCAAATTGCTTACAGTGTAACCCGTTTAAGTACCCAACCCACTTAAGTTCTTTAATTTTTCATACATTATTTACTATTTTACGTCTAATTTTTCAAAATTAATATTAATGAAGGAGAATTATCTGTCAGGGCGTTCATCTCGTTTTTAAGATTACACTATTCCCTGCTTTATTTCATCCATGAAAATGTACAATTTATTCTTCAATATTATTGATCCCGAATTAAAACGTAATATTTTTAGCGCATTTGAATGGGGAACGCAATTAGGCGTGGTTAAAAAAATCCGTGAATTACTATATAATTTATTAAAATTATATTTTTTTTTTTACTTCTTGGAAAATTTTTTTTTTTTTATTTTATGGTTAATGAAACAAATATGGCACAGTCCATTATACCAACCTAAATGCGGTAGCGGAATGGCTGGTCATTAAGCCAGATTTAAGTCCTATAGAGAACATTCAAGCCCTTAATAGAGGCAAGTCCTTGCATTGTAGGATGGGTAAAATATTAAATTTTTCACCTTTAGTTTACTGATTCAATCAATACCGGCAGATTTTTCTTTATTTTCCCATAGAACAAAAAAAATTTCAATGAAATTTTTCCGAATCTGAAAAAAAAACTCATGAGAATTATTTACCGCATCTCACAACATGAGAGGTGGAAAATTTGCAGAAGTTGCCAAAAATTAAAATTTTTTATTTTAGTGTACAATTTTTTATGTCTAAGTTTACATAAATATTATTAATTTGTGTACCATAAATAGCAAATGGATGTCACTTTGAACTTAATGGAGGCGAACCGTAAAATTACTTACTGCTTCCACAAACAACGAAGAAGAGTGGCGTACAGTTGCAGTTTTGAAACGTAAAAATTAATCCTTTTAATTTACGTAAGAGAAGTAATTTTGTATTGCTCTTCGTCAGATTGGATTGGAGAATGGCTTTGTCCTTGTTGTCCTTCTTACTGCTTTTTAGTATCCTTTTTTAGACTGTTTTTGCAAATAATTTGTTCATAATATAATTGAAAAATGTCATAAAAACTAAACATCTGATTTGAACTTTTATTCGAAGTAAAAAGTTCTCCTCCCAGAAGAAATTTATTTTGTGAGAAAAAAATAAATAAGAATATTTAGAATCCAGCTGATTAATGCCATCGAATTTCCAAATTTTACTGAATGACTTTCTCTTTTTTGAAAATAATAAACAAGAATTTTATAGTTGAATTTAAATACATTTGACTAAATATTTGTTTGAATTTTTTTTTCGTTGCAGTTCATAATAAATGACACGCTGAAGAAATTGAAAGGCTCAAACACTGGCGTAAATAACAATAGCAGCGCTACAGCAGCAACAACGTCATCATTAAACCCGAGCAGCACAAATATTTTAAGGCAACAGCAACACCAGCAAAAACTCGCCTATAATCCGCAGCCGGTACAACAACAGTATCAACAGTACCATCATTTGCAAACGGCGTTGCAAGGCACGATTGCGCAGCAACAACAATTGTCCACCCCACCGTCATTAACGCCTGCCAGCGTGACTTTTCCAAGTAAAAGTTCACTGCTTGATTCAAGTCTGCTGCATTGTAATATCTCGCAAATTCCAAGTCAACCGCCGTTTTGTATATTCGACGATGACCATGAATCGCCGTCGGAAATACCCCCCGCTGAGATACTCGCAAGCAGCAGCAGCAGCAACACCGGCAGTAATATCGGGTTGGGCAACATTGTTATACTCACAGAACCAACCGTTAGCGCAGCAGCACCGTCACCTTCGTCCTGTTCGTCTTCGACGACCAATTACTCGAATTTCAATTCGATCACGTCCCCATCCCCGGTAGTGCCCGATCTGTTGTTGTCAACGCCCCCTGGTGTGAACTCTTCATGCTCATCCTCAGTGACTGCAACAACATTGGGAAATTATGTTGCAACGACTTCGTTGCCACCGTTATCAGCAGCAACACCATCACAGTTTTCCACGCAGCAGCAGCAACAACAAATGCATCAAAGCAACAACAATAATATTAATAAAAATAACAAAAAGGCTGACAAACGTCCTTCCTCCTCTACAACACACAGCAATAGTCGTTCACATCATCAACAGCATCAGCATTACCATCACCACCAACATCAGCAACAACAACATCATTCAACATCATCGGCAATATCGCCCACTGCATCGCCAAGCAAACGCCAGAAAATAGCAAAAGATTCGGCAACTTCCTCAAATCGCAGTGCTGCTTCACCCGCCACCACATCATCACGTGGTGGTGGAAATGCAGCCTCATCATCATCATCTGCGAAACAACGTGAGAGCACTTCTTCCTCAAGCGGTGCCGCAGCAGCTTCATCATCGTCTTCAGCAGGACCGTTTATTGCGTCCTCTGTTGTAAAATTCAGCAATATTCATGACTTAATGAAGGACATCTTTTTCCAGTTACTGACAAACGATTTTAATTCATTTACAGAAACTGGGGTATGTACAAAAGTAATCTCAGCACACCAACCCCACTGTAGATTGTGGTCGCATTTTATTCATTTCTCTATCAAATAGAATTTTTTAAATTTTTAAAAAATTTCCAGTTTCTGTGTTACAAAGCCCCCTGCCCTATGCATTTTATTCAAATGTATACCAACTGACTTTAATCTTTACGGACACCATACATTCCAAAGTACATATCGAGTCCAGATATACATAAATATATAGATATTTCCAGTATAAAGTTAGTTACTTACATGATAGTTTCAATATAACAATAAATTTCGGTCTTATCATTTTACATTCTACAATTAAGTTTTAAGTTTGCTTGAAAGTACGAAGGAAGTCCGAAATGTAGGTCAAATTAAAACTCATTTAGTAGACAATATATAACTTATTAGTTAAAATATATAAATCATAAGTAATTCGGAAATTTGCACTACTCAATTTTAACATATTAGCAACAGTAGGGTTCTCCTTCCGAATGTCTTTCTTTTCCTCCTGAAGCTTCAGAAACTTTATGTTTATAAATTCTATGAATATTCCCAATCTTGTCCGCTGTAAGAAAAGGTAACAATAGCAACTGGAAATAACTTAGTTTTCTTTTTCATAATTTATTTCAGCTCAAACAGCGAACATCTTCCTTCATAGTCGAACGATTGGTCGAGAATGGAAAACTTAATCCGATCGTAGTGAATTTGTACCCAGGCAATAAAGGGTATGCGCTAGCACTTCACTATGATGATCGGCAGGTTCTGCTGCAAACGGGTGATGACACGACTGCTGGTGGTAGTAATAGTAGTAATAGTTGTGCTGGCGATAATGTAGTTACCGCTGCTTCTACATCAGTATCCACAGTAGCAACGCATAAAAGTAGTTCTAGTCGCAGTGGCAGCAATGCTAGTATTAAACTGAATACCGCCTCCATACCGCCCGACCTGATGTTGATGAAAAATACCAACGCAAATAGCAACGTGAGTGATTTAGATGCCGAATTGAAATACAAACTTCACAAAGAAGGTGTAGAAAATACAGATGCAATCCAAGCCCCGTCTGAACACGCTCTAATCGAAGTACTGCGTTGGCCATACGAAAATGATCAGTTACTGCAGTGTATTGATCGCGAGGTGGTGCCAGATTTTCTAATGGATATGCTGACGGCAACGACGGTGACTTTAAACGCTCCGCACGATGACAACGAGCCGCCGCGTATTTACGCCAAGCCGAGCGTGTTCTATGCGGGATGTGTGGTGGCGCAAATACGCGACTTCCGACAAACATTTGCAATTTCTCCTAATATCTGTGATACGAAGCACGTGTTACTGCGACCCACCAATGCCACTCTCTTTGCGGATGTGCACAATTTAGCAACGACAATGGCAACAAATATGAATGTTGCTGGATTAGGAGTGGCAATGGGAATGGGAGCTGGATCGCTTATTGCTACGCCTGAAGATAAGCTGGCTTTGGAAAGTCAATTGGTATTAGCCACCGCGGAGCCTCTTTGTTTAGATCCAGATCCGAGTATAGGTCGTTTTGCAATTAATGCACAGCATCAGCGACAAATGTTCAACACACATGAGATGCGTCATCAAATGAAGAAATATACCCAAATTTCAATTAATCGCAAACGGAAATTGGATCAATTCACGCATCATTATGACTTAGAACTTTGTGACTATTTGACACGCTTGCGAGCGCGACCGCGTCCGAGTATCAATAGCAATGCGACAGCCACAACGGCACCAAGCAATAATCCACTTGTGAGCGCTATGCTTACGACATTCTCGTCAAAGGTGCCACGTCGGCCGCGTGATGTCATTCGGCCCATACATCCGCCACGTCTTGAGTATCCAGCAAATCTGCAAGTGCCGGAGCATCTGATAAATGTGGAAAAATATGCAAAGACTTACGAGCGGCCGCGTGAAACTACCGACTGTCAGCCGCAATTGCTCGAAGAGTATGTGCTTGAGACTGAGCGTGACGATAACGAGGGACGGCGTATAATCTATCATATTAAGTTGTCGATCACCCAACGACCTTCCAACTCGGAGTATCTCGGCGAACTCTATGTGGATCGTGATTATCGCGAGGGTGAACGCAATGGCGAATCGTGTAATTTTACGTTGGGTACGCGTGTACATGCGAATCGGTACATTCAACAGTTCACCGAAATTTTTACGGAGGAGGGGCGCAAAGCGGTCAAGATAACGCATTTGGTGCCGGGTCATCCGCCAAAGGTGACTCACACTGGTGTTTCGCCTGTTCAGCGGCAGGTTTTGTTGTACCAACAAAGACAGGCGGCCTTGTTGGCAGCACAGCAGCAGCAACAACAACAGGTGCAGCAGCAACAGGTACAGCACGTTCAAAATGTTGGAACTGTTACACAGCAGCAACATGCTATTCCTGCCACACCACATCAGCAGCCGCAGCAACAACAGCATGTTGTTGTTGTTGGTCCCAACGGTCAGCAACAACATATATTACCAACAGGTTTACAGCATGTCTCCGGCACTTCACATCAGCAGCAACATATTGTTACTGGCAATGGGCCACAGCAGCAGCAACAGCAACAACATATTGCTATTGCATCCTCTGGCAATATAACAAAGAATATCAATATTGTTGGTATTACTGCGAGCAATGCTGCTGCTGTACAACAAGTGTTGCGTCAGCAGCAGCAGCAACAACAACAACAACAACATCACCAACAACAACAGCAAATATCTGCCACAACACAATTCATCGATGCCAACGGTGCTACTGTTCAATTGCAACCCGTCACTGCTGGGTTGACGGCTACGAACAGCAATAACAACACCAACAGCAATATCGCTACGCAATCTCATACACAAACAACACAACCTGCGCAACATATACAATTGCATCAAGTTAGTGGTGGTGGCGCTGGTGGCAATGCCACATCGACGACA
Organism: Palloptera scutellata; assembly: GCA_958295655.1. Lineage (NCBI taxonomy): Eukaryota > Metazoa > Arthropoda > Insecta > Diptera > Pallopteridae > Palloptera > Palloptera scutellata. The sequence continues at coordinate 44,253,211 of OY282449.1, read as the reverse complement.
ACACATCAACTCACCTTGAATAGTAATGGTTCACTGGTGCTACTGCAGCAACATCCAGCGACGCAGCAACAACAGCAGCAACAGACGCTACAACATGCCGGGATCACAATACAGCCCGCAAATTTGCAGCACCAGCAGCAACAACAACAACAACAACAAAAGACTCAAATAATAACAGCAGCACAATTAAACGCTGTTACAGGTGGTGGAGGTGGTGCCAATTCTGCATTACGCACTCAGCTGAGTTCCAGTGTGCCAATTTTGGTGAGTTCAATTGATGGAAATTGCATACATTTTTATAAATTATTATAATTTTTTTTATTTGTATTTGTAGCAAGCGCAATTGAAAGCTGCGCCAATACTTACCTCACAGCAGCAACATCATCAACTGCAACAACAACTTTTGCATAAACAGCAACAACAAAATACTGCCAGTAACAGTAACAACAGCAATACAACAATACATTCGAATGCTGCTATAAATGCCATTGTTACAAGCATTATGAATACTGCAAATCAGTTTCAACAACAACAGCAGCAGCAGCAACAACAACAACAAAATTGTAAGTATAAGCCTCGATTTGTGTCTTTAATAAAAATTTTCATAATTTTCATATTTGAGAATTAATGTACATTTGTATATTCAATGTATGTCCAATTAAAGTACACTTATGTGTATAGATACATATGTCGTATGTATGTAGTACGAGGATACGATATTTGAAATATCTTGGCAGATGTTTAATTTAGAATGCTATGAAATGTTTATAAACTTTTGCCCTTGCAGCCAATAATGCCAACAACACAATCAACAACAGCAACACCTCATCAACAACATTGAAGAATTCCAGTAACGCATCGATATTAAGTTTGCTCAATAGTGCGCCAGCAGCAATGACAAGTACACCTGTCGCCAGTGGTGCATTTGCTACTTCCACTGGATCGCAACAGCAGCAGCAACAACAACAGCAGACGGTGACATTGGTCCCACATGCCTCAAGTCAACAACAACAACAGCAGCAACATCAAACGATTGTTAGCACTGACAATTTTGTGCAGGTGACAGCTCAACCGACGCCACCACCGTCACAAGTGACTGTCGCGCAGCAGCGGAAGCAAACCAATGAAGTGTTGCAGAATCTACTCAATCCGAATCGTAAAATTAACATTGTTGGCACCAGTGCAGCGGGAACAACTTTTCGCACAAATGCAACTGGCAACCTGATAGCCGTCAATCTAAATCAGCAAGATCAGCAGCAGCAAACACAATCACAGCAACATCAGACGGTGCGCGTATCAATGTCGGCACTGGCCACGCAATTGGCCTCACCTCCCGCCATTATGACCAATCCTGCCACCAACTACGGCTACACAGTGAGTACGGTGAGCGGAGGCGGCGGAAATGCTGCTTTGACCAATACCGGTGCCAGCAGCATTAAAATACTCAATAGCGGTGTACAGCAACAACGTGTTTTAGCGAATGCGCTGCGTCGTGATTCCGCTTCAACAGCACCACCAAATGCTATAGTTGTGGGTATGGCCGCACCCTCTCCCGGCAGCGATTCAAATGCATCAAATGCAAGTGGTTTTGCAATACCTCAAGCTACCAGCAGTAATTCAGTGGCATCCACAAATTTATCATTGCTGAACAATGCTACACCATCACCGTCTGGTTCTGATCATTCGCAATCATCAACACAAAATCAGGCATTGCTGGAACGTCTCAACAGCGGCTCGTCTAACGTGTCTACATCGGTGGCTGTTATGCCGAACATGTCGCCGCAACAACAGCAACACCAATATCTCACCAAAACTCTTGTGCAATCACCTGCTACATCAACCATACATTCGCCAATATCTAGTCCACATCCACAGCCTTCACCATCACCGCAACACCATCACCAGCAACAACAACAGCAAACTACTACTACTGCCACACTCAATTTACAGGGCATTAATTTACTGCAAGGTGCTATGGCGAACTTTCCCGGTTTGCAAAATGTTCAAGTGCAGATACCTGGATTGTCGCAACCTATCTCACTGCAACTGCCCGGTAATAGCTTGCAAGCTGCTGTGCAGCAACATCAGCAGCAGCAACAACACCATCAGCAGCAACAACACCATCAGCAGCAGCAATCAAATACAGCCACGGTTTCGGTTGTCTCTAGTGGCAGTAATGGCGGTGGCGTTAATAACTCTGTCGGCGGAATGCAACAGCCACAAATGCAACAACGTAGTCTACTGGTTTCAGTTCCTGTTTCATCGGCCTCCGGCCAGCAGCACACAATTACGTTACAACCACAGTCGCAGCACTCGCAACACGTACCTCCCACGGGCACAATTGTGAATTTGCCAGCTGGAACGGCGACTGCCACCGGAACCCAAACTGTTGTTCTCACAAACAGTGGTGGTGGTGGCAACGGAGTGTCGGGCAGCGGCAATAATAGTAACGTGGGTAATACTGTTACAAGCGGTACAACTACAATGCTCACATTGCCAATTGGTAAGTAGAAAATAACACAGTAATTTTAAAACTTAAAGTTTGGTTTGAATTGGAATTGCAAATGTGCGTAAATTAAACAAAGCAAATTATTTATTGAGTAAATGTTGTCTCGTCTTCTATATAAATGTCTAAATACTAAACTTATACTAAACTCTTCAATAAATTTTAATGATTTTGTTGTTATTGGAAAACAATTGATTAGAGATTATTACCAATAAATTTTTGTCAAAAGCAACAATCGCGTAAAAAAGTACATACATACTACTGTGGGCAAAAAGTAGTAAGACTTTTTAATTTAAATTTCGCGCGGAAACCCATTCATCAAAATATTATTTTTTTAAGGTTGGTATGACTGTCGGTGACATCTGTGCCAAATGTCACATCAAAATAATCATTAGTGTTTAGTATACGCTTGTCTTTCTGAAGTACAAAAAGTGCATTCGGCGATTTTCACAATGAGTGAAATTATTCAATAAAGAAGTTCCATTAAATTTTGTGTGCGGAATCAAATTTCTGGTGCCGAAACGTTCAGAATTTTGCAAAAGGCCTTCGGTGATAATTGTATGTCGCGAGCAAGTGTTTTTGATTGGTTCAAATTGTTCAAAGATGGTCGAGAACGCGTTGACGACGAACCACGTCCAGGACGGCCATCAACATCAACTGATGATCAACACGTCAATAAAATCAAAACGTCAAAATTGGTGCTCGAGAATCGACTATTAACAGTCACAGACCTTACTGGCATCGTTGGAATATCGGAAGGATCAGCGAAAACCATTTTAACATCATTTGGGCCTAAGAAGAGTGAATGCACGATTGGTTCCAAAATCACTGCAACCACCCTACCACCCTATTCGCCTGACTTAGCACCGTGTGACTTTTGGCTATTTTCTAAACTCAAAAACCGCTTCGTGGACACCGTTTTGAGTCAATTGAAGACATTAAACATGAATCGCTAAGCGCATTCCGGAAATTGACTTTAACAACTGTTTCGAGAATTGGAAAAAACGTTGGCACAAGTGTATTGTGGCCGGGGGGGATTACTTTGAAGGGGACGAAATAGATTTGGAAGAATGAATAAAAAAATTTGAGATTATGAACAAAGTCTTACTAACTTTTGCCCACAGTTTTTCCAGTGATATTTTATTTTACTCACTGAAGAACTTTGGATTATATGCGATCCTCGTACTTTCTGAATGAATAATACTTTCCTAGTGATTGAAGGGGTTTTGGTAGATAGATTGAAGCTCTAATCTCGTCAGATTTAGGAGACTTCAGTAGGGGACTTGTGATAAAATTTTTCCAAAAATGCTGATTCCGATTTTTAAATCGATTTAAGCAACTTATTGCCGTTCTTGAACTAAACAGAAAATTAGTTTGAGATACTGGAAGATCGGGTACAGCAGAAACAATTTTGCTTCTGAGCTAACAACTTACCAAGAAATTACTACACTGAGTGTTTGTGCCATTAAAAGAAAAAGACAAGCAGAAGCACGCTAGTCACCAATGTACATATTATACAGCGGTAGCAACCCACTAGGCGATAATATTTACGGTTCATATCTTGGGTTCATATTCACACCGAGTGACAGTATTTTTGACCAACAATTTTAGGAACCGCGACCCTAATTCAGTCAGATTTAATTTGCTTTGTTTCATTTTAGTGTTTTGCTGAAAAAATTAATGTTATTAAAATATTATTTCTATGATTTATTGTATTTATAAATATTATTTTATGAAAACCAAAAACCAAAAAACAAAATCCAAAACAAAAACTGACAATTTTCCATTTTAACTGCAAAACTACACAAATTCTTTTCTTTTCGCATTTTTCATTATTTTTCCCCACTCCCTGCGACACATGCATTTCCACGCATTTCCATTACCCAACTACATTTTTTTGTATTTTCATTTAGTTTAACTTTTGTTTTTGGAAAGAGAATACATGCAACACGCAACATGTAAGATCTCTCATCAAAATGCACCTACCGTCTAGCATTCTAACCAAACAAAAATTAATTCTCAAAATAGAATGATTTTTTTTGGCATTTTTTCAAGCCCCCAGTTAGAAAGAAGATTCATTCAAAATTTTTGCAGTTCAAAATTTTGTAGTACTTGACTAACAAAATAAAATAAAGTTTAGTGAGAAGTTTAAGCACTTTTTCGCATAACTAACAACAACAAAACAAACCGATTCATTTAACCAAAACAAAAACAACAACAACAAAAACCCGCGACTTCCCCTTTTATTCCAGCTCAATTTGTTGGTCCCGGTGTACAAAAACTAAATCCTCAAACAATCCGTACCTCAAGTGGTGGTGGTGGTGTTGCAGGTGGCAGTGTTGTTATGCAACAGCAGCAGCAACAACAACAGCAACAACAAACAATAAGTGTGAGTAGCGGCTCCGGTAGCACTAATCAATCAATACAATTGGTGGGCACAATCCAACAGAGGCCGCGTAATATACAAGTTGTGGGCACAAAGCAATTGGGCAATCGTCAGTTGATAACAACGCAACGTAACATTGGCGGATCAACGTTGAAAATTGCAGCGACTCCTATAAATGGTAAGAAATACTTGTAAATACATATTTCAATTTATTAATCATTTTCTTCATCTTTCGACCAACCAACCAACCAACCAACCAACCAACCAACCAACCAACCAACCAACCAACCAACCAACCAACCAACCAACCAACCAACCAACCAACCAACCAACCAACCAACCAACCAACCAACCAACCAACCAACCAACCAACCACCCAACCACCCACCCACCCACCCACCCACCCCCTTACCAATTGCAGCAACAACAACTAATGCCATAACAACAACAGCTAATCTAACTGCCACGCCTATTGTGATGTCAACACAGAAATTGCAATTGAAAACAATCAAAGCACCGCAACAACAACAGCAACAGCAACATCGCATTCTAAATCAAGTTACCGCATCAGCAGCATCACAAACGACACCACAAAATCATCAACAGCAGCATACTGTTATCATTGGCCAGCAATTGGCGCAGCAACAGCAGCAGCATCAACAACAGCCACAGCACATACAAATAACTGGCCGCACTGCAACGGCCACAGGAAATCTTAGCCAACGCACTATATCAGCATTAACCGCAGCTGCAGCTTTGAAGCATCAGCAGCAGCAACAGCAAACACAACAACAACAACAACAGCAGCAGCAGCAACAACAGCAGGCAGCAGCAAATCGGCGTAGGTCAGCGACTGATGTAAATAAATAAAATTAAAGAAAAATCTAAAAACAAAAAAACAAAATGGTGAAGAAGAAGAAACTAACAGCAAGCAAGAACTCTACAACATACTACCTAAAAATTACTACAAAATTCTACTGCTACTGCTACTGCGACGACTACGTACTACAATTTATGTAAATTATTTTCACATAACAACATTTTTAATTTGTAAAAAGAAACTGCTCTCATTCATGCTTCCTTCCCATCCGGCCTCCTCTCCTTCTCCCCCAACTATATTGAACATTTTGAATTAATTTGGTTTTTCGTTTGCGAATTCTCTTCTTCCATTATAAATTTAGGTGGCTAAAGTCGTTGTTAAAAATAATAATATTAATAGTTATTAAGCCAAGTTTTTAATAATTGATTATACTTTGCAAAAAATTAAACTTTTCTTAATATACTTTTTTTACTATAATGTAATTTCTTTCTTTATATAAAGATCTCAAGGTAATTTACTATACATTGATCTTCGGTTGAATAAATAGCGTATATATGCGAATGTATATGTACTTTCAGCGCTATATTAATCAAAAGCTCCTAACCGTAATACGTTTACAGTACAGTCTTCTTTCATACATCTTTCATTAATTTCTGAGAATAAGCGATGCTTTTACACGTTGAGAGGCAAATCATATTTAAAATTCCTTTGGCAGGCACAGACAGGATTCAAAATGGTTTAGACTGGCATTAAACGGTATTGCAGCAACACCAACATTGCACAAGTATTAAGTATATATAAAGATATATATATAAATAATTTGAGCATTAAAAATACATCGAAAGAATATATGGAGCCTGAGCCTTTCGCCTTTATCATTTTCCCAAACTCATGGTTAACGAACTTAATGAGCTTCATGCAAGGCAACCAAAAGCTTAAAGCTCAAGGACAATTTTAGTGATTCCTTTAAAGTAAAAGCTGTAGCTGTTTAGTGAAAATCGAACTTAATTTTTTGTAGCTTGTATTTTAATTTTTATATAAATTTATGCATATTTTTAAAATTAATAAATGTTGCATATTAGAGTATTTTGGAAAATTTATAACGATTATAACTTTAACCGGTAACCTTCTGGTTTCAAAAACAGGAAGCAACATAATTTTGTTTAAAAAGAAATGAAGGTAATAAAAAAAACAAATATTGCAAATCATTTATAAATCGAGGTATATCGTTGGTGGTCGCTGTGGCGTAGTGGTAGTGCGTTGGACTGCTACGCAGAGTGCCCGCGGTTCGAATCTCGGCACAGGCAAAATCAAAAAAGTAGAAAAAAATAATTTTTCTACACGGCACCACCTCTCGGCAGGCAATGGCAAACCTACGAGAATAAAAATTGCCTATGAAAAGCTTTTCACTTCGCCGTTTGAATTCGGCATAAAACTGTAGGTCCCTTCCATTCATGTACAAATATAACACGCACAACATGAGTGGATGCGAAAAGCTCGGCCTAGGCCCTCCATGGGTAAATATATATCGTAAATATTTGTTAATTAATAAAAAAGTATTAAATGATAAACATTTTGAATTATGTTGTGTATTTTTCCCAGAACTGTAGAAAAGTAGCGAAATTTTGAGCGACAATTGAAAATTATTTAAAGCATTGTATATGCTCTAACCTGTTAATGTTTAAAAAGTTATTTCCACACTGTATTTAGTAGCTGTGTTCTACAGTATCTATGCTTGCATTATTAACTCCAACTTGGCTTTTTGTCTTAGAAAAATGTAATACTATGCACTAGTATCTCTGGAAATGAAATTCATGCGTCAACAACTTTCACTGGAGCGGTACCTACGGTTTTGTAGATTTTTCTGGGAGCATATGTTACAGAAAACTTTTTAATTCAACAATCAATTATTACGTGTGTTAATCTTGTCCTTCATAACTCACTCCTTACTTCCTAAACCAGCAAATGAGAAAATATATAGTATACACATTTTTTTTTGTTTTTTTGCAAAACAATTTTTTTTAATTTCTTTGCATTTTCAAAATTCACAAGTATATCACAAAATATAAACAAACAAAAACAAATTAATCATACAAAAACTTTCGAAGCAATATTTAAATTTGTGTACCCATTAAAGTATATTTTAGAAACTTTACTTTTGTTAAGAACAAAACAAATGCTTAATTAAAATATATAATTATTATTATTAATTATAAATTATTAATATTAAAAATGAAAAGAAAAACGAAAAGTAAAACATATTTTTAGTATAACTTCTATTTAGTGTTAAGTTTTTTCAGCAACGCGGTTACATTTTTAAACGATTTTTCTTTCTAATTTAAGTTCTAAGCTATTGCAACAAAATGAAATTAATTTTTATTGTTAGTAAAATTTAATAATTATGTAATCAATCAAACAAATCGAGAAACAAACCACACAACAAAATCTATTATTATATTTTTAATAGCGCAATGTACAATTTAAAAATAATAATAATTGTAATTATTACCTATTACATAATAGCCTTAAATTATTTATTAATTATTACAAAATACAGCAACAATTATTATGATAATTTGTTAATTTTTTGAACATTATTATTTGCTTCACTGATTGCTGCTTGCATTATTATTATAATTATAATTATTATGTATTAAATGAAAAAGGAAAATAACAAAAATATATATACACACATATATATATATATATATACTTTTATATATACATATATATGTATATAGATGTATAACTATTAATTGTGATTGTTTATAAAAAAAGAAGAAAAACAAATGATAAAACTATAAAAATATACATACGATAAATATTTCAAAAATATAACTATTTATTAATACCATAATTTTTGTTGCATGTTTTTGTATTGTTACCAGAGAATAGTAAAAAGAACAAAAACAAAATGCAAATCAATTGCCATATTCAGTTTTTTCTTTTAGTTTTTAAACTTTTCATTTGCTATTTATCAATTGCAATACATTAATAGCAGTTTCCCATTTCAAATTTCTACAAATCATCGGAGTTTCAATTCGTAAAACTCTTTTTAAAAACAGATTAACTGAAATGAAGTGTTACATAATATCAATCAAATTATGAGTTATAAAATTAAAAAACAAAATTGTTAAATTTGAATAAATTTATGAAATTTTAACATATTATATTCTAAATTTGTTTTAACACATGTCAGACAATTTATATATACATCGTTTCTCGATAACTGGTGAAGTGCTCAGACTTTCATCACATCAGGTTTTTGAAATATTTCCACATAAAATTGGGCACCTGAATTCCTATCCAGGAGTCTGATCTGTCAATGAACAACTCTACACAAATCACGTCGAAATTCATAAATCATTCACGTAACAGATAATGGTCGCTGTGGCGTAGTGGTAATGTGTTGGACTGCTACGCAGAGTGTCCGGGGTTCAAATCTCGGCACAGGCAAAATCAAAAAGTAGAAAAAATTATTTTTCTACACGGCACCACCTCTTGGCAGGCAATGGCAAACCTACAAGAGTAAAAATTGCTATGAAAAGCTTTTCACTTCGCCGTATTCGGCATTAAACTGTAGGTCCCTTCCATTCATGTACAAATACAACACGCACAACATGAGTGGATGCGAAAAGCTCGGCCTAGGCCCTCCATGGACTGTTGTGCCATTAAAAGTAAAGTAAAGTAACAGATAATTCAACCTCTGGATTCCGACGTAATTAAGTATATTCGTAATAAGAAAAAATTGGTTTGTTGAATTACGACGAACTCGAACTTACCATTACTAATTTGGCGCAAGTGAAATAAGAAATATACCTAATATTATTTCCGATTATAATTACGCATTTTTTTTTATATATTATTCCTTTAAACAAATTAAATTAATGAAAATAAAGACTCAGTAGCTATTGAGGCTATTAAGCAAGCTTCACACACACACACACACACACACACACACACGCACGCCTCCTCCCAAAAATTCTAGACATTTTCCTTGGAAGACTTTGGAATACCTTGCGCTATGGCAAGTCGTTCGTTCATCATGGTCATCCCTATTGGAGTGCAATTTTTTCCAATTCTTTCAAGTCACAATGTCTGTAAATTCACAGCAGTATTTTAGAATCAAAATTTTAATATTAACTTAACGAATTATGTTAATCTATTTTATCTATCGATGTATATTTTATGGTTATAAAACTTTTAAATAATATAAAGCTAAATGCAGTGAGTGAATAAATATTTCTGACTTTTTCGTAATTGCGCTATAGATTTCGAAATAAGTAAATTACAATATATTTAAGAGTTGAAAATGTTTCAATTTGACAGATCTTTGAAATTGTGAATAAGAAATGTATTTAATCCACATGTAATTTGTTATTTGGTTATAGCTTATCTACTTTTTGAGATGCGTTTCTGCTTTCATTCTCAAAAATATCTTTTTAAACTTTCCACCTTGTAACCGTATTCAAATCAATCTGAATAGAAACAGCAATGCGTTCCGCAGGACAATCCCTCACAAAAATAGACTCCGCATTCATAGAAAAGAAAAAAAAAAATTTTACATTTTCTGAAAGTTTAAACCCTTTAAAAAAGTATTGCCTGAAGAAATGTGCTAGCCCCATTCGCGAAAAAACAACGTAAATAGGCATAATATTAATTTTACCGTAAACGTCAAAAACTTACATTCAAAAATTCCAATTTTAACATTTTTCTAATTAATTCAAAATTGGACATAGCCGAACATAAGAAACTGGCAAATTTACGATATTCTGGGAAAGTTTGCTATTCTTTTCATATTGCATGCATTTAAAAAAAAAGAAACTTAAAAACTAAATCATAATAGCAAGCAAACTATACAAAACGGAGGCAGCACTTGTTATTAGGAATTAACTTGGTGTATTAATAATATGAAAAACAATTTTTTTTTGTAAATGCACTTGTGTGATTTTATGAAAAGATTTTCTCGAATCCTTCCCAAATATCTCGAATTATTAAGAGCAGTATCTACACTGACACTATATAAGTAGAAATGATGTATAAAGTTACTGACACAAATAGTGGTCACAACTTGCAGTTTATAAGTAAATCACTTTAAACATTATTAATTTTTTATAAATCTGCGTGTTACAGCGGAGGTGTATCCAGAGGTTTTGAATATCAAAATTGAACTAAATTCTAGACTTTTCCGAAAAATATATATTTTTTGTCAAGTGATTCAAATACATAAAAGGTATAAATATTTTATTTTATTTTTGTTACGATAATGGCTCACAAGATTTTTAAATATAATTTCTTATAAATTAACAGGCGTATGGGATACGAATTCGATAAGAATTTAGAATTGCAATTGTAGACTTTTGTTTATTTCATACTCTTTCAGTTTCTCTCAGTTTTTCTTTCTCTCTATCTCTCTCTCTCTGTCTCTGTCCCATTATTTTACGTTCGGAATTTATACTCTTATTTGAACTTACTCCAAATACATAACTACATAAATAAAAAATGAATAAAGCAAAATCCATAATGTAATAAAAAACTAAAAGTAAAAAAATAATTGCCAACTTCTTCAACTTGAAAAAACAAAAACCTGAGAAAAAGTAACTGACTCATAAAAAATCTTTAAAAATATATTACTACAAAACAAAAGTAAAAATATAACCTAATTTGAAAACTGAGCAAAAGGAAAAGTTTATTGACAAAAAAAGAAGAAAAAGAAAAGCAAAACCGCAAAACTAAAGTTATTAGCAAAAGCAAATATTATTTAAATTAATACTAAGGTGAAAAACAAACAAAAACAAAAGAAAAGAAAAAACAATAATTAGATCGATTATTATATTTGTAAAAATGTAAATTAATAATTATGTAATAATAATTAATTTAAAGTACTATTAAAAAGAAGAAAAATGCATTAAGATTGCTTACCAAATACCTGAATTGTTTAGTCTTTCCAAGTAATTAAAAATAAAAGTAAAAATAAAATATAAAAGTAAATTAAAAACAAATTCATACATACATATACATATATGTATGTATATAAATATATATTATTAATTTAATTTAATAGAAAACGTAAACGAAAATAAAATAAATTATTACATACTGCAAATATAGAACTTGTCAAAATGTCGACAAAATGAGTGCAGGATATTTTCATAAATTTAAAGCTAAAACAACAACTACAAAATCAACTGATATTATAGTAAAGTCAAAAAAAAAAAAAACAAAAAGTAAAATAAAAAACAAACAACGCACATAACTGCAAAATCAATAAGTAAAAGCAAATAACTAATTTTGCATAATTTTGTGCGAATAGAGTACACGTGAGAGAGTTGAAATATTAATTTGATCTTCAATGAGAGTATTCCTAATCAGCCACAGGCTCTCTCACTCCAACTCAGACTCACTTACCATAATTTTAAAATCAACTAATCAACCAGCATCATTCATCACTCATGACCGTGTTTGGCATTTGTCTCATTCATAAACGCACTCAGCCTCACACCCATACACTCTCTCTGTCTCCTTTGTATTCGAAGAGAGAAAACGCTTCAATTCTTTATTTATGTAAAAAATAAATGAGCAAAATGATATTGTTAAAAATACGAAGGTTAAATGGAGGAAATTGTGAAAAATCCTATTTTAATCAATGTATGATGTAGTATGTATAAAATATAATCGGCGAGAAAGAAAATGCAAATCACAACTACATGAAAACTACAAAACAACAAAATAACATTTATTATTTATTGTACATAGCATTCAATTATTGTTTATTTAATTAATATTAATTTTCAAAAATAAATTAATTTTAACAAAAATTATTAAAAACACACAAACTATGACAAAAAAAAACGCTTTGTTTCATTTTGAAAGATTTTCAGTTTGGTTTCTTTTATATTTATTATTAATTTGTATTTATTGTTTTTTTAAGTTACAAGAAAAATTCGTTGTTTAAAGTTGCATAAATGCTTAAACTGTATTAGTTGTGAAAAAGGGGAATTCTGCTAAAAATTTGAACGACTGCGGTTTTTTAATTTTGGGTTTATGTATTTCTTGGAATGTGATTTTTTTAATTTTTACAGTAATTCGGATGTAGTAAACCAATCAGTTGATGGTGGTAAAAAAACTTCGTATAATTCAGATATTCCTTCTTTTTTGCAATCAACAAAAGTTTCATCCAATTGAATAAATGGTCCGATTGCGACTCCTTTCTGGTTCTAAATCCATAGGCAACACTTTTGATATGCTTAGTGGCAACCCTAGATTTGGTTAAAAACCGTTTGCTTTTTTTTTATTAATTATGTACTTACACTTTACACAGAGAAATGGTAATATAAACTATAAAGAAGTATGAGAGTGTGTGAAAAATTGTCGATCTCGACCTCTCTTTAAATTGTAGGTCCAACCAATGTTTATAACCTCGCTCCACATCCACCTAGCGCTTATCCTATCCCTATCTGGCTGCTCAAAAGATCAACTGTGGCCGTACTGCACTATAGCCTTTCTAATAATACTAATGTAAAACTTAATGCTTTATAATGTCTATATATTACATCAGATGTTGGGAATGGACTGTTGCTTAGAACGTTTTTTGCCGAAATGCTTCAACTTTTGAATATACCAACACTCTAAAGTGGTCGCTGTGGCGTAGTGGTAGTGCATTTTTCTACACGGCACCACCACTTGGCAGGCAATGGCAAACCTACAAGAGTAAAAATTGCTATGAAGAGCTTTTCACTTCGCCGTTCGGATTCGGCTTTAAACTGTAGGTCCCTTCCATTCATGTACAAATATAACACGCACAACATGAGTGGATGCGGAAAGCTCGGCCTGGCCCTCTCCATGGGCTGTTGTGCCATTAAAAGTTAAGTAAAGTAACTCTCTAAAGTAGAAAAATTAAAAATAATGTTGGCAAAGTTGCACATGTTTAATCTCTTCCTTCTCTGTTTAGTGATTAATTTTAACATTCCGGCTTGTACCACCTGACATTAGATTCCTATAAAATTATATTTTTGTACGATCAATTAACTCTAGTTTCTGAGAGACTGTCATCAGGTATGTGAAGATACCACGCAGCAAGTCCTGAGAGAAGGCAGAAGTCCAAAACCATGTTCATTACATCCGATTTCTTTCCTTCTTGGAAGGCCTAGAGCGAGCTTTTCGCATCCACTCATATTGTGTGTGTTATATGTATTTGTACATGACCTTCAGTTTTTTTTTACCTACAATTTTTACTCTTGTAAGTTTGCCATTGCCTGCCAAGAGATGGAGAGAAATTTTGTTTTTTGCTTTTTAATTTTGCCTGTGCCAAGACTTGAACCCCGGACACTCTTTGGTGTCATGTTTTGAACACCGAATGGTATTAAGTTTGTGTATCCGTTGCGCAAAATATAAATCAACAACAAAACAATCGTCAATAAATCGGAATTATCCGATTTCGGTGTTTAGTCATATTTTAAAATATTATCGGTACCACCTCTTAGCTGACAATGGCGGATCTCCAAGAGTTTACTCTTTTGCCTATGAAGTCCTCATAACCTACAGTAGATTCCTTCCATTACTCCTCTACCTTATTACAAAACCTACATTCTGAGCTTGCTCCTCCATCCAAAGATGCTCTTTGAGCCCTCAATACCAAATTAGAATTCTGCTTAAAATGTACTCGTATGCATATTAAAAAGGGTGAATAAGGTTCATGATTTTGACCCCGCGATTGGGTCATTGGGGTCCTGCGCCATTAAACTATTTGTTGATTACGAACACTCCTCGGTACCTGAATGAAGAAAAAATTAAAAAAAATATATATATATATTAGAAAAAATGGTTGTTGTTGGTTTCAACCCATTGCAAGTTGGTTTCAAAAGAAAGAGCGTCAAAAAATAATAGTAATTGCATCATTCAATTCAAGAACGGATCCACAAGAAAATTTAATATGTGACTTTTCGAGTAAAATTAAGACATTTTTTCCATCTGATTTTGTTAAATAGGGGTTCGTTGAGATCTACTGAATAGTATCAGACACGATAATTGAGAAAATTAAGTCATTCATTGCCGCTAAGCCAGAAAAAAGTTTATTTTTTCAGACCATTCAGCTCACGACGGTTAATGACGCTAGACTCATATTGATCCCATACATCTCCGTCAACCTTAGATACGTAATCAGTTTTTAATAAAAATTTAAGTGCTTCCCAATTATCATTACCTACTTAGAAGCTCCTTGGCTTATTTCAGTGTAAGATTAGACAAGAGTTAATACTACTTGTTTATCTCATCAAATAACGCCAAAGAAGGGTACAGGTTTCATGAATTGGGCGACTGCCTCTTTTTAGCAAGGGGACTTTATTGTTTTTACATGGTTTTTTTAAACTTGCTAGCAGAGTTGTCGTTAAACATTTTTTAAAACCTTAAAAGTATGCTCGAAGTTAGTCTAAAAAGCCTCAATTGTGATTATTTGTTTGCCACTGGCTCAACGAGTGTTTTTCATGTGAATTTCTAAGTAATATCAGATTAAACATCTTACTTTTGTGGAATATATTTTTCCGCCAAAAAAAAGGAAAATGACTTCAAAAAATGTTATAAAAGTGTACAAAGTTTATCAATTTATTTTATAGAAAAAGTTAAAGCAATAACTCCGTTTGTAAAATAGTAATTAAATTCTGAATAATCATTCTCCTTTTAGCTTTTATGCAACTTATAGAACTGACGAATGAAAATCATGTCGTAGATTTATTTAAAATATTATTATTTATTTTCAACATTACAAGAACTGCAAATACAATTTAAAAACTATACATGTATAAGCAAGTTAGGAATAATTCATAACAAACACACAAATACCATTGGATGTTTAATATTTTAATACATATTTACGTGTACAATACAAAAAAAAAAAAAAAAAAAAACACAAAAAAGAGAAAAACAGAAAACAAAAGGAAAAGATCTAAAATGTAAAATGTGAAATGATGTACTTACTAACCAAGTGACGGACAGGTGTTTTACGTATGTAATTATTGAATTGAACCAAACGCATTTAAATTTTAATTTTTAATTATTACGTATTATTGTATATTTATAAAATGTGAAAATAAACTTACTTCATTATTAAAATGGAATCAACGATATGCTAAAAATTAATAAAAATTTGACAAATAAAAATTCAAACATTTTAGATTATCAAATAAATGAAAGCTAAAAAAACCAATCACATAAAGTGACAAAATTGGCAAACTACAAAAATAAATATTCTTTGATTAAATATATAATAATAAAAACTCAATGCAAAGCAAAATACTAAGAGAAAATTACTTAAAGACTTCATATAAAAATATAAAAAGTAAAGTATAAATTAAGTTTGTTATGTAAATGTCAAGAAAAAAAAAAACTATATTAAAAGTAAATATTGAAAATATTAAATGCAATTATTTATTAATTATAATTACAAAATAATTATAAAGAAAACGAAAGTGAATATATAAGAAGATAATTTATTTGAATTTTGATTTCAAAGCAAGAAATAAAATATAATTACATGATAACAAAGAATCTACTGATTCTGATTTTAATTCACTGCCAATATCTTCGTTGTAAGTATAAAAGTTATTTACGCTTCTTCAGCACTTTGATTGTGCAGCAACAAGTTAGGATAGAAACGCAATCCCTCTACTGATTCGTCACGGCACACTTTGCCCGAACGTTCGGCGGCCAAGAGACGCTCCTTTGCTAACAGCAAGGAAATACTCATTTGCTTTGCAAGTTCTTCCACGGCCAATGATCCAGCTGCTTCTACTTTTTCTAGTGTATCAGCTGCAACTAGTTCATCGTCTTGTGATTGCATTTGAAGCACCATAGCACCGCTGGGAAATACGCGCAATGTTATGGGACCATTCAATTGCTGACAAGCGTGCATTAGATCTTCCGGTGATAGCAATTCAAGACCACGCGCGCGGTTAACGCGACAATATACATCGGCAAGCGACATCATACCACCATGTTCCTGAAACAGTGAAACTACTATTAGCACAGGCTCTGAAACATAATTAAAGCATCACACCTCAATTGGATCCAATAACATTTCGCATATTTGTCGAGCTAAACTTTTGTAATATTCTGTATTGCTGGTGAAATTCTCTCGTGTTACTGGATCATCAATACCCAAACTTAACAAGTATGATTTAAAACGCACCGTCTCATCATCGGATATTTCACCCTTCTGTTCTCGTATTTTCGCACTTATCACTTTCGAAATGCCAACCATATCTTTGGCCATTGACATTAAAACGCTGAGATCCTGAAAGGCCAATGCAATATTTTCATCTGTTTCCTTGGCCTTAGCCTCAATGGAACGTTCAATACCGCCAATGCCAGTACGCATCTTGATTCGTGCATTCCCGACACCGACCATGGCATTTGTTGTGCCGGTGCCACTGCAGCCCGATATTGGCCTTGGTATGGCAGTAACATTCCATATTCGAGCATGTATCGTTTCACGCAATGCACTGCTAAACTCCACGCTTATGCCATTTTTCCCTGAGAGTTTAATATGTGAAGCCCGACTACTATCGAGCGGGCCTGGCGATTTATCTGGTACTGGTTCCCGTAAATGTAGAATGAAGCGTGTCTTGCGTCCGAAGAAGTAGGAGCTGGCTTGTTCTTCACTTAGCGATGCCACATAGTGCAGCGAGAGGCAAAGTGTGACAGCAGCGCGAGCTATTTCTCCAGGCCGTCCCCAAAAGAGACGATGAGTGGTTAGCACCACTTCACCCTCTTCGAATTGTGTCTGTTAAGGGGTAAAGGAGAGTAAGAACATAAACGTGATTCATGAAATGTAGATCAAGTTTTACCTATTTACCTTCTCATCACCATCATAAATTTTTATATTTCTATCGCGACTGACAAACGTTTCACTATCATGCAGGCGCGCTTCCACATATTCAAAGCGATTCATAATTGTAGCATCCTAAGTTTTATGTATTTCTATTTTACTAGCACTATGCCCTCTAACTAAACACGCAAATTCTCAACACAATATACAATTAAAAAATCTGCTGCTACTAAATTCAGAAATCAGCTGCTCGTTCAGAGCTCATTCGTTTAGGGTTGCCAAAGTCGGTCTCTTCTGTTGCGGAAACTTACTTTTCATTTCTGCATTTGTTTGTTTGTTGTTGCAACAAAATAAAATTAGAAGAATTTGTTCTTATTACTTCTCACATCTGAGGCATAAGTTAAATGATTCAGAAAGAAAACAGAGACATTTCATAAGTTTGGAAACGTTTTTATCCATGAGAAAAACCAATATTAAGAATTTGTTAGAAGAAGGTACAAATAATACTCAAATTAAAAGAAAAACTAATAAAATGTTAAAATAGCTCAAAAGACTTCAACTTTAGCATTGGATGTCATTGAAAAAAAAACAATCCCTTTACGCTCTTTTTGGATTGATAAAGAAACCCTCTCACGAAATCTTTGCATTCGCAGCATATTCTTTTTTACAATACTCTGCTTTAGAAATTACGATGATCTTGCAATCGGTTAGTTGATGAAATCAATAAATGCGTACTTTTAACTCTTTACGCTGCATTTTGATCGCCCGAACGAGTGTAGATTCTTGCGGGCGGCCGAAAGAATCTTCGGTTTGCTGTTGATGGAAAATTATGATGTTCCCAACCATCACATAGAAAATAAGCATTTGTTATCAGTATTGAATTGCACTAAATATCAACTACGCTTTTATTTCCTTTCCAGTTGTTTTTTCCTCTTTTACTTCATTTTCACAATTACACATCAGCAGTGACACTGGATTCGCCAAAAAATATCGAACTCAGTTCGATCATCTCGAACGAAGATATTTTCATTCGTTCCATTTACACCGCCTGAACATTGTTCCTGAACATTTTGTAGCGAACACAATGTTCAAAGCCAAACCATTTATACCGGCCGAATGAACGAAGATTCTTTCCTTCATTAGCTCCAAGCTCTCCAGAAGAGTAAAAGAACGATACAAGTCGGTTTGGACGTATTAATTAAAAAAAAAAAAATTTATATCATATGAAACACTATGCAATTCAAAACATTTGGATCGATTTTAATTAAATTGAGTGCCGTTTGTTCTTTTTGAAAATTTTCTATATATCTTTAAACAAATTATGTTCAAAACCAAAATAAGATAACGACGTGGAAACAATGATAATAACAACGATGTGGAAATATAGCAGTCGTTTCAACTAATAAAAGTTTATCTAAAAACCCGATTTAAAACATTTTTAATTGAGCCGTAATTGAAATTATCTTATAAAAAAGTAATTCAAGGAAATAAACTTAAGAGACATTTTTTCGAAACTCGATAAAGGGAGGAAAGTTTATGGTATGTGGCGAATTCTGTAGAAAAACTATAAATCATTGCAGTCATACCCTAGACACTTAAGCCTAATGTCGTCTTAGGCTACGACCAACTTCCTTTTGCTGTTCGTTTCATCGAACAGAAATGTTTCTTATTTTCCGTAATTTTTTCTCTATAATAGTAACTGATGTGTGAAAAGAGTTGGTATTATAAATCACCTTGCTGATAGACCGTTCTTGTAGATTATTTAAATGACCCATGGAGGGTCTAGGCCAAGCTTTTTCCATCCATTTATGTTGTGTGTGTTATATTTGTACATGAATGGAAGGGACCTACAGTTTTATGCCGATTCCGAACGGCGAGGTGAGTAGCTTTTCTTTAGCAATTTTTACTCTTAGAGGTTTGACATTACCTACCAAGAGGTGGGGTGCCATGTTGAAAAATTGTTTCTTCTACTTTTTGATTTTCCCTGTGCCCGGACACTCTGCGTAGCAAGCCAATGTACTACCAACTACATCACAGCGATTACGTTTCGACCCTACGTCTACACTAGCTATTGCGCATAGCATACCATTCGGGATTTGTTGTTATTTAGCATATTAACCATTATGAAAACAAATTATGTTATTCCATTTTATATGGAAAACAAGAACAATTTCGCGGTTACTGTTACGTCACTGTTAATTTTTTACTTTTACTATTTAGTATTAGGGAATGTCGTTAAAATACATTGCTAACAACTTATCGAAAGGCCCAAGGAGTTGTCGACAGTTATCGACAATTAACAAGAAGGAATTTTCATCTAAATAAACTACTCATATAAAAAACACAAACTTTAACATTGCAAGGTATGGAAAAGAAGGTGTTACCTAACGAATTTAAATTTTCTATGAACAGTTCCACATTAACAGTTCCATTTAATGTACAAAAAGGTTACTCATCTTGCAAATCCTTTATTTTTGAAACATGCACATTAATTTGAGTCTTCAAGCTTTAATAATGGGTTGAAACATTTTAGGTACAGATGTTGGTATTTCCATTTTAAAAAAATCATCAAAACTACATTTATAAATTAATAAAGTTTCTACATATTCTGGTTTTCAAATTGAACTTAAATAATTGTTTATGATTCGGTCTGACCTTGTTAAGAGGTCAGGTAAATAGACATGCTTCAAGGTAGTTTAAAAATAAATAGAAAAATAAAACATAAGGTTAATTATTTCGAATTTAAAATTAAAAATTAATTTTAAAAAATTAACAAACTCGTTATAGAAATTACAATTCCTCAGGTACCCTTGTATTATTCAAAGTCCACCGCTTACCAAACATTTGTAAAAAAAAATTTAAAAAATATGCTTTCTACCGATGTTAAAGATTTTTAAAAAAATTTAATTTTTATTTTCTGAGGCCCTAAATCACGGGATTCCATGATTCTTCGCTCTCTCTAGCCAGGCGTGAATTAAATGCTTTTTCCGCTAAGAGCGTTGTATTGATTGACTGTACACTAATTTAGTAAAGTTTGTTTTGATAAAAATGAAGCGAGGAAAAGTTTTTGAAATATCGACAATAATAGTTAAGTCGTTACAATAGCCGATACTTA
Source organism: Palloptera scutellata (assembly GCA_958295655.1). NCBI lineage: Eukaryota > Metazoa > Arthropoda > Insecta > Diptera > Pallopteridae > Palloptera > Palloptera scutellata. The sequence goes on along the minus strand of OY282449.1, from coordinate 44,232,563 downwards.
ACGATAACATAGCTTGCCGATAATATCGACAATTATCGAGCAAATTCCCATCCATATTTCTCTGGCCGCAAGCAATAACAGCTAAAGTCGAGTTAGGATAAGTAAAACATTGTACATTTTTCATTATAAATACCAAATGATGTTTTCCAATTTAGCAAATTCTCACAGTTTTTTATTACTTAGACTCCAATAATTATTTAAGAACTTTTAATATTCATTTATATTTATAATGAAAAATATGCAACAAATTTTTATTTTCCTAACTCGAGTTTATCTGTTATTCCTGGTACCCAGAGATTTAGTATTGTGAATAGGAATGCCGAAATCATGGGGGTGAATATATTGTGACTTTTGTTTAGGTCAGCAAAAACATATTTAATTTTTGCAAAGTTGAAACTATTTAAAAATTAAATAAATGTACAGAAGATGTTTACATAAGGGGAACATTTTTTAAGGTAAGTTTACTGGCTTTGATTTAATATTCATCGTTTAAATAATGAGTTTTGTTAAAGGTGGGCCAAAAACGTCGTTAAACACCAAGAATCATCTCCAGCAGAAAAAACAAAATGGAAAAAGATGTAGAAGTGCTCACGTTTAATGATGAACAAATGCATGCGTTGACACGCGGACTTACGGCCGTAGCGGAGGAAGCGAAAAATGCTCCAAAATCATCTAATGAGCCGCTACGCGCTGGTGACGTTATCGATTTGCTGAGCGATACGGACAATGAGGAAGGTGATTCTTCTTGTGAAATTTTTGGTATGATGTATAAAGATACCGAACTGGTTCAAGATATTGCTCAAATGGTGCCATTTAAAATGAAGGAGGAAATTAGAGAAGAACTAAGAAGTAGAGAGGAAGTATCGAGATCTGTTGATTTACAGCGAAGTGATGCAAGAATAGATGACGACACTGATAATTCAGATAATGGCGAACAATATAGAATGCTTAGGTCCTTGTTACAACCAAAGGCTGTAGTGATATCAAATGAAGAAATAGTATCAAAATATAAACATCCACCCGCACTTAAAAATGTGATTATTAATGTATCGGAAATGCACAAAGATGATGCCATGAGTCCCGTTCCTAATAGTTTACCAAGTATTGAAAATAACTTCCAACATGATGCGGTTCGGCCGGGTTGTGTCTCACCAACATTAAACTATACACCGCCTGCCACTAACGTTGAAACAATGCTGACCTTTAATGGTCAGGATTACCTTAACACTCTTACCACTCTCACGGATTTGGCACAAGACAACGTGCATATGAAAGAAGTGAATTTAAATCACTTGCCAGTCACCCAAGATATTAAAACTGCGTCAGGATTTAGCGGAGTTGAGGTTTATAACCAAGGTTATGACTCAAACTCAGCAGCAACATTTCATACTGATCAATTTGAGTGTAATAATCCCTACAAAGAAGTTACCAGTATGCACGATATAATCGAATTGGAAGATAGCAGCTGTGATGAAGACATGGATGAAGAAACGGAAATGAAATTAATAGACCTGATTGAATCAGATTCAGATCAGCACGAAGATGGGAGCATTCCCTCAACATTGAGTTCTTCGGCCAAACCAGATACCTACGAGGTGTTAATAAACTACATATGTCCCGAATGTGGATTATCATGTGGCTCGTTAAAGAAGTGGAAGGCTCACACTGATACAGTGCACGATTTTCGCTCGATAATAAAACTTAATTTGCATACCATCATCAATAAGGAGGGCGTGCTGTGCTATCAGTGTAAAGATTGTTTTAAGAAATTCAATTTTAATGTCTGCTTCAGCACTGTACTGAGACACCGTATCACACACATGCCCTTTTCGGATTACTTGAAGTGTCGCTTGTGCGAATCGCGATTTAAGGTACGATTGAGTCTACGCAATCACCTAAAGCGCGAACACTTTAAAATCTGCAAGCATTACTTGGGTCAGCGTCCCACCTACCAACGGCACATAAAATACCACTGTCCTGTTTGCAATAAAGTTCAAGCGACTCAGAATAACTGGCGAAAACATCTGGAGGATGAGCACGATTACAACAATATGCTACTGCATACTATTGCTAAAATCAATGATAATACAGTTCAGTGCAAAGAATGCAATAGTAAATTTCGCCAACGTCACGTCAGATCTCATTCTTTGTGCCATGCACGCTATATGGCATTTCATTGCAAGATCTGTACGGACTTTAAGACTAGTACCATTGTGGGCTGCGCATGGCACATTCGTAAGGTGCATCTCAATGAATGCCGGAGTTTTCAGTGTCAATATTGCGATAAACATTTCAAAACTGGAGTAACGCGTAACCAGCACTTGCGGGAGAAACATGCCTACAAGTTTCTAAAATGTGATGTTTGCGACAAAGAATTTTCCGCCAGTGCAACTCTTTTGTCTCATATGAAATTATCAAATCACCAGAAACTGAAATGAATCTAGCTTTAAGGTGCAACACTATAAATTTGATTTATCGCTAAATTTCATTGGCATCTTAGTTCCTAAAATATTATCATATATCGTCACCTTAGTAAGGAAATGATGTATAATATATATTTATACGTTATTTTTACACTTTACCGCCTTTGATTCCCCTTGGTCGACTCTACTCACAGCTTTAATTCGATTATTAAAAATATATGATTGTGATAACAATATGTATTAAGTGAAAACATTGGTCACAAAAACTTTAAAAGCGAATATCTCGAAACTAATGTTGTTCATTCATTCACGATGTCATTACTAATGTTAAGATTTGGTAAAACTGCTTTAAAATATATTGCAGTAATTTTTTAAATGGCATACAGTAGTTGTTTCGAAATTAAACTTTGCCAAAAATTTTAAATTTTATTAAGTTTTGACTTTGTGTTTTAATTATTACTTTACTTTGCCAAAAAGTTCAAATTTGATTAAGTTTTGACTTTGTGTTTTAATTATTTTAAAAATTTTTTCCATTTTAATTTTAATTTGTTTTATTGACGGGTACCACCAGAACCTCAAATGTGCGGAATTTGGCATTTCAATGAAATTACCGATCTCAAGTTTGTGGGACAATGTCAATTTAAAACTGGCAAAAGAAGTGCAATCGTGACTCCGGCGTATACACGAAGATATTATACATACAAGAATAATATAATTGGTTCTATTATTTTTGTGATTTTCATTTAAACCTTTAACAATAAACGAACACGAACCAACTTATATACATATGTATATTGCATAGATTTTTAAAAAGGATTCGTTTATTAAACCGAACCCTAGAGTGTCATCTTAATTGTTGTTGAATCATCTGTCGCGATCTTCCAGAGTGTTGGCGAATTCGATATTAAAAGTGCCTTTTTGGATTATTTCATGTAAATTTATCTGTTAATGGAAATGTTAGTTTTGATACACTGTATATAATTCCAAGTGATTTTTATGTTGATGATAAAATATTTGTTAAATAATTAAGGTAAAATAAATATATTTTGGGTATTCACAAGGAATCGTACAAAATTATACATTATAATATAATAAGTCACCTTGTAAATACCCCAGCTCAGACAAACAATAAATGTGGCACAGTATCATTTGTATTATTTGTTTATATCAATAAGTACAGAATTCATGTCTGATTGGTTACTAAATCAAAAGCGTTTATGTAGTACAGAACTTTATTCAGATTGTTTTGAAATTCCAGTTTAAGGGTGAATATTTCCAAGAAAGAAGCATTTATCGTAAGAAAGAGAAAAGTAAGTTTAATAAATAATATTCATAAAACAATTATATAATAATAGCCGATAGTAATAAATTGATACGATCCGTTACACCTGCTCCGTTTCACCATCGCATACTACCACTTTATAAAAATAATTGGATAGGAAAATTATATGGCGGTGAAATGTAGTGGTCGCTGTGGAATAGTGGTAATGCGTTGGACTGTTACGCAGAGTGTCCGGGGTTCGAATCTCAGCACAGGCAAAATTAAAAAGTAGAAAATAAATTTTTTTCTACACAGCACCCCACCTCTTGGCAGGCAATAGCAAACCTACAAGAGTAAAAATTGCCGATGAAAAGCTTTTCACTTTGCCATATGGTTTCGGTATAAAACTGTACGTGCCTTCCATCTATGTACAAATAAAACGCGCACAACATGAGTGTGTTCGAAAAGCTCGGCCTAGGCCCCCCATGGGCTGTTGTACCATTAAAAGAAAGAAAAGAAGAAATGTTTAAACTGGCGCATTGTGACAAAGGCTGCGGAATTGCTTGTATTTCAAGCTGAGCTTTCCAGTCATTAATTTTAGCGTTAAGGCAAGGATGTTCAGCAATTTTGCTCGAATTGGCTAAAAAGTTTTCACTCTCTTTAGTTTTTTATTTTAGTTTTTTTTAGCATCAACAACTTTTCAAGATTGTTTCTAGTTTATAAAATATACATCAAATAAGTTGTATTTACCTTCATTTTTAAATTAATTAGTGCAAAATAATAAATTACTTAAAGTTTTTATTATTTAAATATTAGTTTTGTATAATTTTAACTGATTCTAGTACAAAAGACAAAAACAAAAAGCTACATTTAAATTGTATTTTCCTTTCCCTTTTTTTTTGAAAATGCTGCCTTATAATAAAAATAATATCAAAAAGAATAAAAAAATAATCACATTTAAAAACCAAAACATACTAATTGTGAATGCGAAATATTTACACATTTATTTCATTAATTATTTTAATGATTTACCAAATCCAATATAATAATAATATATTATTGTTTAACTCTTTAACTAAGAGTTAAGTCTCGGTTTTCATTTCTATATTTCATTTCCGTAAGCTTTTCTTTTATCCCCTTGTTTTGTTATTTTTCGTTCTGTTTTTATTTTCATTTACTTTTGATTAATTCCAATTCTTTTTTTCAATTTCTGCTTTTATTTTCTCATCGTATACCCTCTCCATCACTTCTGTCTCTAAAGGAATTTCATCAAGTAAGTAAGTAAAGTTTGGGTCGTTATCCTGTTGCATTTGCCATTTCAGGGGCATTTCCCATTCAGCATAAGGAAGCATCACATCCTGAAGGATGTTTACGTAAAGAAATTTGTCCATCGTTTCTTTTATCCATTAAAGAGGGTCCACACCATACCAAGAGAAGTAACCCCATACCATGATGCTTTCACCTCCGTGCTTAAACGTCTTCTTAGTATATTTTGGGCTCAATTCCGCATTTTTCGGGCGTCTAACCCAACGTTTGCCATCACTTCCAACAAGATTCACCTTGCTTTCGTCTGTCCATAATACGTTAGGCTATTTTTTTGCATTAATTGAACCATCCCACTCAATGTACGCTTCAGCGAACTCTATGGGACACTTTCGATGTCTTTGTGTTACCATTGGTACTTTGCGTGCTGTTTTCCCATACAATTTGTTTCCACCAAACGTCTCCTTACTGATTGAGCACAAATTTGAACGCCTGTCTCCTCTCTAATTGCGGCAGCTGCCTTAAATGGATCGCGTGCCACCAAAATTTGTCTGCGATTGTCATCTGCACTTGTAGTTTTGCGGAGCCTACCTCTCTAGGTAATAAAGATTGGTAGACAAATGTCCAGGATCTGCTAATAGTTTTGGCTATTTGGCGGATGCTTTGTCCCTCATTTCGCAGTTTTTACACCAAATCACGTTCCTCCTTTCTACGGTGCTTTGCTCGACCCATTTTGCTGTGACATTACGGAATAGTTTACATTTAATTTGTTGAATTACCTTCAATGCTAGCATTTAAATGCTTACCAGTACAAATTATAAACAAATTTAAGTTTACTTTTTAAAATATAAATTTTTCGTGTGCTGTTCTTATTTTGATTGTCCGCCTTCGAATGCTTCGCTTCAACTTTTTTGTTTGGGAATCCCCAAAAAATATTTAAATGTAATGTTGCCACTTAGAAATTTATAAAGTATATGTTTACCATAAACAATCCGATAAAAAAAATTCAATAGAAGTTGTTTAGTGCAAGGCGTTCTTATTTGATTGTCCGACACTGTATATGAAATTACTTTTTTGCCTGTTCTTTCGCACAGTCTTTTATGATTGCGCCCGTGTAAACTTCCACTGAGGTAGGTACTTTACTAAGTTACATGAATTAGAAAATTACAATAAGTGTCAATATAAAAGTTAAAGTTAAATTAGTTAACATTGGGGAAAAAATGTGCATACTTTCAGGATGATATGAAAAAAACGGTACAACTATAAATGTATTAAATTTCAAGGAAAAGCTTGAACGTAGTTACAGGTGTGAGTGAAATTACAATTCTCGAAATCGCCATAAGAATTTTCACTTCAAAAATATTTAGGTACCAATTTTACAACTTATTGTCATAAGGACGGGTGTCTTATGAAAATATTGTAATTAAGCCACTATAATGCAAGTGTTAGGTTTGATACCGTAAACAATTGGAGTAAAATCTGTGGTAGGGTACAAATCACCTACGAAAACGTCAACTAACATATTAATGAAATTATTATACATATGTAAAACTCCTTAAAAGAGTAAAATTAAATCAATGCTAAAGTTTGCGTTCCTAAAGTTTGCGTTCTATTGAAATCTTTCGTTGTTGTAAGGATCTGGCAACACTGTGTGCAAATTAATTTTGACATTTACTGTTTTACTGAGAGAGCGCAGAGAGATAGTGGCACTCACACAAATTTGACAGTTTTTCATTTTCCCATAAAGCACAAGCAGTACAAAAGTATTGCTTGTACAAAAGTTTTCTGGCATTAATTGTTTTTAATTAAGTTTAAACAATTTAATTGAGGATACAAAAATTACATAAAAAGTTTAATAATCCCGTAGTAAACAAGAAAGTATTTTAAAGTGAACAAAAATTATGTGGAGAGTATCTACTGGTTCAAAGTTATTTAACGGCAAAACAAAATGAAAAGTGGGGTGCAAGCAGTTGGAAGTGGTAAATATTACAATTATATTTCTGATGTGAAATTATAAACCATTCTTTAGTTTATTTATTTAAGTAAATTAAGAAAATTACTTTTAATCAAAAATAAATATCGCAAATACTTTTCTTTGTAAGATGCGAGCTTAAACAAAAATATAAAATGGCGTAAAAAAGTCTGCGACTCGGGCGAAACCGACGCCTGTTTGTTATGAGACTTTGCCCTCCTACTTTGAGGGGATGAAGGAACTTCTAAAGCTGGTAAGTGTGGAAACGTGAGTTTTTCTTTGTGTAACACTAAAATAAGGCGGTGTTGGTATGCTTTTACTACTACGATAATATATGAATAAAATGGTGTTGGATTCTAAAAAAAATTTTAAAAAAGTTAATGTTATGGAAATGGTATTTAAAATCAAATATTGAATTAATTTTATATAAAGTGTTGAATTTGGCTATATGTACATATATACATATTTACAATAAATATCTAGTTCATAACATAAATTTAAATTGAAAGTCAGTTAAATTAAATTGAATGAAAATTAAATCTTAAAATTCTTGTGAATTCCATTTCAATGAACCAACCCCCAGCCCATTTATTCCAATTAACCTCAAATATCTTGTATTTGACACTAGTCTCAAATATCTCATTTTTATTGGATTTCTCGTGTTTTCTCTCTTGCTCTTTCTTTTTGCTGATCTCATTTTATTTTACAACTTTTGACATTTTTTGTTTCTTTTGATATGGTTGTTGTTTCGTCCTCTTTTTCATATTATCAGCAGTTGTATGCGACGTTCTGCGATAACAAAAACTGCAACGGTAAAATACGAAAAAAAAATCGATAACGTTCTTCTTCTGCTTTGGTTTACCCTGCTTTTCTATGTTCGGCAATTTAGTTTGACTTTTAATGTTGTTGGGAAAGAAACGAAAGATTTCAACGGTTTCGCATACTGCTCGACTATTTCAATCGAACATTTCGCCATTGGAAGGTTCACATTATTTGTATCAGGAAACGCGTTTTTCATTAAAACCAACTACGTATCTCCAAAAGTACAATTTTAAATGGTAAATGTGTATATTTCGATAAACTTTGGTGTTTAATTGGAGAACGATGTTGATGCACTGGCTCTAAATTTTCTAATTTTTATAAAAAACTCGCTGAGAACTTATGTATTTATATCTGGATTCTTAGGTAATGTACAATGTCAGCAAAAGTAAAAATTTATTTATTATTTAACGTGGAGCTATGTACGTGGTTGAAGAATAGAGGTGGAGATATGTATGTACATACCACATAAAGTAAATTACAAGGGTTTAACAACTTGGCCATTTTATTACTACATTTATAAAATAATACTCACAGCAAAAAAAAAGACTTGCAACAAAAACAACAATTTCATCTCTGGGCACAGTACGGTTAATAAGAAACAGTCTGATTTCGCAATATATGAGTACATTTGTATGCAGACATTCCGTACCTAAAATTGCAAAGCCTAATGAGTATTTAATAATTTAGTGTAAATAAACAGATGTTGCTACAACGGTTTAACTGAGATAGCAATGATTGGGAATCAACGCACTCGTCCGAGTAACAAGTGTAAGTAGCGATAAGTTGAAACGCTCGCAGATGTGTTCTTATTTGAATATGTATTCAGTACCGGAATGACTAATAATACAACTAACAAACTTCACTATAGCGAATTCGAAGGGACCATTAAATTACTTCGTTATATAGAAAATACGTTATACAGAAAGATAATTTTGTTTTTTAATTCAAATAATCAGTGATTTTAGTTTGAATTACACTCTTACACTTTTCTTAAACAAAAAATCTTTTATTATACAAGGTTATCCATTTTGTGGTTTCAAAGGTACACATAAATAAAAGACATACATATACTTACAATTAAATTTTAGATAAACTATTTTTTTATGGTATAGTATTTTCTTTTATATGCTACTATATAATAATAGTAATCACCACTATCGAAATGCCCTGAATGCCCACAAAATTGCCCTGGAAGCAGGGGAGCCTATTTCATAAAAAAGTAAATTTTGTGATTCCCCTTCACATATCATACATACTATGTACCTATATATTACGCATTGCGCCGATTATGTTTGTCGAAAAGATTACGTAGTCTATGATGTGCTTACAGTCAAACCTAACTTTCTTGTGTTTGTTTGTAAAGTTTTAAAAAGTGTAATTCAAAAGTGTCAAAAGTCTTTATTGAAAAATGTCAAACTTGAAATCAAATGTAATTTTTTTTGGAATTGTTATTTGCAACACAAATTTTGTTTTATTTACGGTGTGCTGAAGAATTTTTAGATCAGCTAATTGCAAAAAGAAAAGGTCGACCAATCACCGTTTGATTTTCAATTCTGAACGCGTAATAATGTATATGGTATTTGTGATTGTCCTTGAGAGTTGGAGATGGAGAATAAGTATGCTGTGGACAAATGTTGGTCATTGAAAATTAATGGAGGTCGGTCTTACATTTAAACACTCTAGTGCTGTGGAGTAATTAGTTGATTTTCCTTGGATATTTTTAACTTGAACCTCGGTACAGTGCCATTTACTACCACAATTTTCTGGCTCACGTTGTTTTTTCATAAGTATGCTGGGTTCCAGCTCAGCGTTCCAGCACAAACCAACTTCCATTTTGCAAACAAATACAAAAGGACATTAAACGTACCGTACTTATAGACTTTTAGCACATGAATATTTCGTGCAAAATACACTACGTAGCGAGGTAGAGTATGTGTACTTCTCTTCGCTATCGTAGTGTACCGTGATTTCTGATTTTCGAAAAAATGAAGTAATGCGGTAGAAGCAGGAGTAAGTGGCGGTGACAGGTTCTCTGGGTACTTAAGAAAATTTAAACAAAGTATGTAAAGTATATATATAAAACAAAGTATTTTTTTTTTAAATTTCATCCAAAATGGAGATACGTGGTTAAAGAGTTGAGGTAGCGATATGCTGTAAGATCACCTTTAGCTGCCATTCCTTCTAATGACGATACAACAAAGAAGATTTCATAATTCTGTTGAATTCTAAAGGAGTTAACAAAAATGTATAATTCAGCGGTAAATTATAAACAATATATACTTTCAAAACGCAAAATGAATAAAGGATAGTAGTATAAAGTAATGACGATGCACAGTAGCAGAAAAATGTATCACATTACAACATTTGCACTTAGTTTTTGGGTTCTTTTTTAAGCCGTACATTTTACAACTTCTTATTTTTAAGCAGTGTTGGGTCTATCCGTTCGTCTTCCATTATAGTGAAACTTTTTTAAAAGTTGGCTTTTATTTTCAATTGTATTGGAAAGAACAAAGGAAAATGTGGACAAACTTATTTTCTTAGCGTGTAATATAAAGTTATTCCACTTGTGAAACATTAATTTTATATTATTTGACTTATGTATGTATGTATTTATGTTTTTTGTTGAGCCTTGGTTTCGACTAAAAAATCAGATTCGATCCGAAACTACTATGTTGTGTTCGAAATCATTATTCAAATATTGTTCGAACTGAACGAACACAGATCAAGGCCCCTACTCTGAACTCTGTAAGCTCTGTACTCCACAACACAAGTATCGCCGTCATTGCTTGCTCTAAATTATACTTTAGAAAACGAACAACATTAAATTTGAATTGAAATCAATATTTACAATTTTCATAATGAATTTCTCCAGAATTGCTTTTTTCCCAAAACAAAACAGTACATATGTACATGGGTATTGATTACGTAAATTTGTAATACTTGTACTTGTATAATAAAAAAGTATAAAAAAAAACTAGCTTAAACAAAAGACTTCAACGTGTCACAAACTCAATTTGCATTTTGGCATAGTAACTATTTTTTTGTTTGATTATATTCTTTTTCCATTTTTAGTTAATGCTTATTTTGCATTTTAATGTTAGTGTTTTGTTGTGTGCTTTGTCTTTCAGCTGTTTCCCAGTTTCAGTTGAATCTTAAATTTCCTCTACATTTTCATTTCCTTCGAAATTCAAATTCTGAAAAATTTGTTTACCAAATCAGTTTTTTTGTTTCGTTCATTCGTTGGTCCGTTGGTCCGTTCGTTTATTTGTTTATTTTTAATTTATATTTTGCTTTCGAGCATAAATTGAGCTGATTATATTGTTGCCTACATTTGCCTTCTGCCCGGTTGCACTCTGATCTCTTGAAAAAACTAAAATGTAAATCACAAAGCTAAAATACAAAAAAACTTGAACAGGCATTGAAACCAATCGGAATCGCTTCCAATTTTTTCCTCTTTTCCCTTAAGTTCGTTTTTTGCTACGTTTTGTGCATGTGTTGTCGTTTTTTCTCCGCGCACTTTTCTTTTTGTGGCTCATATTTAAATGAATTTTTTGTTATTTTTCCACTTTGTTGTTGTTGGTGTTTGTTGTTTGTGTTGCTGTTGCTGTTGAGGTTTTGCTTTTCATCGCTCTAATTTAAATTTTTGTGAATTACTGCATAAAGAACGTCCGTCGCACATTTGAGTTTTTAATTTCTTTACTTTATGCGTTTTGCTTGTTCAAAGAATATTTCATGCTCGATTTACAAAGCAATAGCTGCAGCAACAGTACATAGAACCAGCAACAGCAGCAGTAATAGGAATAGCAAAAAATTTTGTAGTGTATGTGCTGGAAAAAAGGCACGTTTTAAGCACTTTTTGCATCGTTGCTATAATATTATTAAGCATTGAAAGGGGCTATTTTATAAAAATGTTACAATGTTAAGTGTCCAAAAAACTTGATGGTTTATTGTTTAGATTTTTAGGATTTTTAGATTTTATATTTTATATTTTTTTTATACCCTACACACAGTGTAGGTTTTGGTCGGGTAACGTTTGTTAGTATCTAGTATCGCCAACAACCTATTTTTCCTATTTGAAAAGTATGAAACAAAGTCGTTTCTCAATGAACTGTATAAATTCTTGACTATTCTTCGGTGTTTAATAGGCGCTACTCTAAATTAAGGGGAAACTTAGAGTTCCTTCTTTTCTTTCGTCTATTAGTTTCTATCATTGGCTTTGGCGAAAATTATTCAGTTATCCTGATTATTGCTAGAATCTTGGCGATCAGTATGGTTGAGTTTATATTATTCTTGATCAGCCAGTTGAGAAGTCGAAATATAAACTCATACACACAAAAAAATTTATAGTTGCTATTTTCTTCATAAAACTTTTTAAAAACATGCGATATTGAAAAATTTTTGTGATTTAATTTTTAATATGGGAAAATTCTTTAAGCACATTTTACATGAAAATCCTTCATGGACCAAAAAAAATTATTGTAAACCTAGTGGGTGCCAGCATTACAACTGTAACACGAACCATTAAAAAGTATAAAGAGAATCTTTTTGTTGAGAGACTTAAAGAGTGGTCGCTGTGGTGTAGTGGTAGTGCGTTGGACTGCTACGCAGAGTGTCCGGGGTTCGAATCTCGGCACAGGCAAAATCAAAAAAAAAAAGTAGAAAAAATAATTTTTCTACACGGCACCACCTCTTGGCAGGCAATGGCAAACCTACAAGAGTAAACATTGCTATGAAAAGCTTTTCACTTCGCCGTTCGGATTCGGCATTAAACTGTAGGTCCCTTCCATTCATAACACGCACAACATGAGTGGATGCGAAAAGCTCGGCCTAGGCCCTCCATGGGCTGTTGTGCCATTAAAAGTAAGTAAAGATATTGAAAAATTTTTGTGATTTAATTTTTAATATGAGAAAATTCTTTAAGCACATTTTACATGAAAATCCTTTATGGACCAAAAAAAATGATTGTAAACCTAGTGGGTGCCAGCATTACAACTGTAACACGAACCATTAAAAAGTATAAAGAGAATCTTTTTGTTGAGAGAGTTAAAGATTTCGGCAGAAAATGTGGCCCAGTGTCCAAAAAACTTGATGGTTTAGTTAATGCCCACTTGAAGAGAAGTCCAAATGCATTTGTCCGTGATACTGATTCCAAACTTGGAACTCTAGATTGAAGCAAATAAAGGAAATTAAAGCCAGAACTCTGCTCAAAAGGCTGTACGAATATTTTTTAACTCCCCAGTCCCAGTTTTAGTATTTTGTAACAGTATGGCTACCTCGTACATACTGTGGCTCCTATCCAAGCACTTTCGGACTTGGGGAACAAGAGTTTAACCTGTATCTTGTAACTATTGGAAGTACTTGCCGATATTGATTTTACTCTATATGCATATTATTATTGCAGCTTATTGATGAAGGCCTAGTGCGAGTTATAACTTTTTTCCTTGAACCCTAGTGCGTACCAACTACAACACGGCGACCACTATGCAGGTTTTATAGATTGAAGGCTAGAATTCCTAAATTCCTGAGAAAGTCTTCTATCGATATATTAAAATTCTTGATTCTGTAAGTTATAGACATCGTCGTATGAGAAACTAAGTGTCGTACAATAGTTTTCGATAGTTTTGAGTAAATTTAATTTAAAGTTATTTCTTATAGTTTTTTTATCGTAGAATTTTTTATTATTTTTTAAAAATTTAAGTAGTGATTTTAGTTTTGTATTTTTAAGTACCTGTATACATCAATGTCACTTTAAACTGTCATACGACGACATTTGTAATGTAAACTAAGTTCTTCGTTCCCTATTTCATAATTCATTTTGTGTGCAAAATATTTATAAAATAGTACCATCACCAGTAAAGTACAAATAAATAAAGACCAGTAGCCAACCATTAAAGCAATCGAAAAAACAAAAGATTTCATTACAGTTTGTTTCTTCTACAGACGTTTCATTTTCTACTGTTTGCCGCTAATCAAGCGTCAGCAATTTTAGCTTCCCATATAAGTTCAAGTAAACTAACTACTGTAATTTTTGTGGGTGAGGATTCATTGAAGCGTTTTGTTTTTTAAGCATTTTATTCGCCTTCTAAGAATTTTGTATTAAATAAAATTTTAACGCGAAAAGCGCTCACTATGAGAAAATACTGCAGTGAGTTAGAGGGGGAGGAATTGGTTATTATTAGCGAGGAAGTTAAATGGGAGTGACGATATCGACGACAACGGCAACGGCAACGGCAGCGACGATATCATTGCGGATGATGATGACGTTTCATTTCTGGGAGCGTTCAATTAGCCATTGAAGCATTTCCATTTTGTAGTGTAGTGTGCTCTCAAAAAGAAGCGTCATAATTGTTTTTTACTGCTGCTGCTGCTGCTGTTGTTGTTGGTTTTGTTATTGTTAATGTCATCACCCGCTTCACAACAGCAATCACAACAACAGCAACATCTGCTTGGCATATGTGTGCTTTAAGTGATTTTTTTGTTCTGTTTTTCATTTCATTTCATTTACTTTAACTTTGTATTTAAAAAAAATATATTATTTTTATCAGCAAATGTTTGTTGTTTTTTTATTTTATTTTTATTTTCCAATTAATTTACTCGCTTAACTCTGTTCCTCACGTACGTGTGTCTGTGTGTGTGTGTTAGTACTTATGTGTGTGTGCGTGTGTGTGTGTGTGTGTGTATGTGACTATATGGTGCTCTCGTTTTCTTCATTTCTCCCCTTTTGGTTGTTGTTTATATTTTCTTTTACTTTCAATCTAGAAAATGTGTTTTTCAGTTTGATTTCAATTCTCGACTTGACTCCTTCGCGTCTCTGCCTGGCGTGTTGACGTTCTGGCATTTGTTCTGATTCTGGTGACAAAGTGTTGCTTCTGTTGTTCATTTGTACGATTTTCATATTATTATTTTCCATAATCTGAAACATTTTTAAGTGTTTTGTTTGCAAGAGAAACAGTTGCGCGCAATGTGTTTTCAAGTGCTGATGTGGAATTCCACACAAGTTTTTGACAATTTTGTTTGAAGTTGAGTTATTCGTGGTCTCAATTAATTGTGTATTCGCATTTAATTTTCGAAAGAAATAATCATAGTTTGTTCTATTTATACCGTATATGTGAAATCATTTACTAGTTATGCAATAACTTGTATTATGCCTGAAAGTTTATTTAATTAAGAAATACAATTAAATATCAACGCCCACAGATATTCTTCAAAATACATATTTAATTGTTTTTCCACGATCGTAAAACTGGAATTTAATTACATGGCGAACACTTTACTAAATTGAATGTAACAATCGATTTTGATAAAAATTGTAAATGCGAATATGTACTAGGAAACCATTTGATTCGAGTAAACACATTTGTGTGTATTTTGAAACATTTTGAAACGGAATTGGTGACGATAAAATGAATTTTAGTTTTATTTGCGATTCCAAAATTGGTTTCAGTTTTTACTCAGCTATTTGTTCAGTACTTATGAATAATTGTTAAAGGAAACTGGGTATCAATCAAATACTAGAAGTTAATCTTAAGAAGTAGGATCAATACTATGGTAAAACTTCTGTCGGAGGCTGTACTTATGGAAATACTTAGTATAAATCCACCAAAGGGCACAATAGATCTTATAAGTCGCAATGCGTCAGATATTGCTGTTTAACATCATCTTTAAAGGGAATATAAAAGCACATATTATTTGTAAAAAATTAAAAAAAAAAATTATTAAAACTTCAATACTGACAACCATAACTTTTTTAAATATTTTCATAAATTTTCATTTAATAGGTATTTAATAAAATATCTGCTTTTAATATATAAAATTTTTACTGTACCACTTTCTTGAAGTAATTCTATACATAGAATATTATCAGAGAAATTGGATTAACAAAATTTATTCACACCACGAAACTGTACTTAAATTTACCAACTTTGCATAAAGCATGAGAGTATTTAAACTGATAACACTGGCCGACACTGTTTTTCTAATGAACCTGTGGACCTTAGTATATCTCAGGGGCTTATTTGAGGCATTTCAAAGGCTTTTGTATTTCAGTAACTAAAGAATATAGAAAAAGTCAACGTTGAATGTTAAACAGGGCCATGAATTTACTAACTTACTTAACTGGCACTACAACCGATGATCGGTCTTGGCCGCCTCTACAAAGCTTCGCCAGTCACCTCTGCAATGCGTGCGCTGGCGCCAGTTGATAAGGCCAAGTGCAGTCAGGTTGCCCTGCACCTGGTCTTTCCAACGGAGATTAGGACGTCCCCTTCTGCGTGTTCGTCCACCGTGGTTCGAATAAAACACCCTTCTAGCCGAAGTGCTTTCTTCTATTCGCTCAACATGGCCCAGCCAGCGAAACCGCTGGATTTTTATACGCTTGACTATGTCAGTGTCGGCGTACAGCTCATACAGCTCATCGTTCCATCGATACACGTCGTCCACGCATACTGGACCGTAGATCTTACGGAGCATCTTCCTCTCGAACGCACCTAACAGCCACTCATCATTGATGGTCAATTTCCACGTCTCTGCGCCATACATTACGACGGGAAGGATGAGAAGGTCGAGAGAGGTCTCTACTTCTCAATTGCTTACTGAGCCCGTAGTAACACCTGTTGGCAAGAGCTAGTCTCCGCTTGATCTCAAGGGGCCATGAATTTGGTTTGCAAATTATTATAGATTATCAAAATTATTTAATCAATCAATTAGGTATGTACGAAGTTATAGTTATGCAAATGATTAGGCAAAATAAAGTTTTTTCCATTTTGACCTATAATTCCTAAACTAGAGCTGATCACGAGCTGATAAATGGTTTAAAGTTTCGAAATAACAATGGAAAATGATTATTATGATTATTAAATGAAAGAGGAAAAGGAAAATGGAGAGTAATTTAATATTTTATACCACTCTAACGATAGCTTCAGTCGTCTAGTTGCAGCATGCTAAACTGTCATCTCTCAGTAGTCTCATTTAAATAATTTTTCATATTTAACAATTTTCAACTATCGACAATAGCCACAAATAAATAACCGAAATTGCTATTATATCTTCAAATAATATTCCTCTTGCGTATTACTAGTTGATAGACTATAAAAACACGAAAGTAGTATCGAAATAACCAACATCAAGCGCGAAATGTTATGAAATAATAAAATCCTTCAAGGTACGAACACAGTGGCTGCGACAGCTTTATTACATCATATTCAGCAAATTTCTTCATGTTGTCTACGATTGGAACAAAATGAAAGTGGCAACGACAAAATTACATTAATTATAATCTACACGATTTATTTTTTTTTTTAATTTGTACCGATCACAACAATAATATTTAATTGAACACTTCGTTAATTAATTTATATTCAAAGAAAATGCCAGCCTTATTTACTCATGATAGGACAATCACCTTCACAAATGACAAAATTAACAAAAAGAAAATGAAACTAATATTAGGCAGCTGGCTTGGGAAAGTCCTATCCTATTCAGTTAAGTAGAAGGAAAGACGAAAAGAAATCATTCCAATTGTAATACTCAAAGACTTTAAACTTTTGCTACTATTTAGCTTGGATCGCATGGCTAAGAGCAATAAGATTAATATCTTTAACGAGTACAGAGGTATGGCGGAACTTTTATTTAGTTTATATGGCAGGTGTCCTTTAGCGGGGAAATACGGAAATTAAATAGAGCCTATGTTTCATTCAGCTCTGGAAAGTATTCCTACATCAAAGCCACTAGATGTTGAGATCACATATACACTTAAAAAAAAAAAAAGGATCTATAAACCTGTTTCGGGTATACGCTGAAAAATTTATGGAATTTTTTGTTTCTATTTACCAGCAGTAAAAGAAAATTGGTGTTAAACCGGTAAAACTACAAACTAACCACATATACAAATAAATACAATCAACAACGAGTCAAAGTTAAATGAATTTAAAGATACGTAATGACACTGTCCGACAAAAAAGCTATTTTATGTCCATCGTATCGTTTTTAATTGATTTTGATGCTCTAATTCCGGTATCAGAATCTGCTTAGAATTTGTCGGGTGACATGAGAGCCTAGCAAGGTTACCTAGTCTACTGGGTGCACTCAAAATTATAATGGTATCTGATAATGTTGGATGACGAGGTATGTCTTATTTAATTTTATTGCTATTTCTTTGATATGGCAAGTATAGCATTTTAAATTCCTAATAATAAATTCAGCCTCCAGACTCAGCTAATGTGCATCTGGTTTTTATCGGCAGCTGGTTGTCCTCCTCTGCTATTCATCTGAATGTCTGATGGAAGTGGTAGGTAGGTATTATCCAAGGAAAGACTCGTGACTGCCAACAACAGCCGAATACAATTTTTGTAATTTCGTTATTATATTTCTGAGTCAAATTTATTTACAAACGGTTGCGTGTAATTCGTAAAAGCAGCATCCATACCCTTCAAAAACTTGTTACTTTTTCTTATTAAATGTACGTATGAACCTAATGAGCCAATTACCAGAATTGTGGGCCAAAGTTAAGCAACAAGTATCGAAAGCTTCAGTCTCAGATAATAAAAAATATTCAGCAACGGTGGGGGGCTCGAGGGATCGAATAAATTCTGTGTACTTTGCAAATTTTTAATGGGTCACTAGTTTGCTCTATCTGATGACATGATCGGCATCTTCATTTTTGCAGTTTGTGCCGAATAAGTTTATCTGATAGGTCCTGCTGTGCAGGGCACACTTCTCATATAAACGCTTCACAGAAAAATTGCTAGTTTCACACAGTTTCCTTTTTTTTATATTTAATGTTAGGAATGCAACTGAGGAAAAATTAAAGAAGAATACTGCAATGTATTTTAAAGTTTAAAGTTATATTTTTTGTTTGTTTTAAAACATCGATAATTCTAGTATCTGCTGTGTCTAAATTCAAATTGAAGATTAGTTTTCTAGCTTCGCCATTTATAATCACTTTTCATTTAATATTCTTTAATTTACATAATTACCTAGAACGCTCTAATTGTTTCATGTACTTAAAACTAAGTTATATTTATTATCAGAATTAAAAAGAAGTTCAAATAGCGTAGGTACTTTACAAGTATAAAACGTTTATTTATTTTTCGTTTCAAAGCATTTGGAGTTGTCTTCCTATTTGCTTTTCTAAAATGTGCTGTAAGTTTTCTTTTGCATTCTTTTTATACCTACATACGTTACACACGCACACACATGCATACATATAAACTTACATTTGTATGTAAACAATTTCTATGACAACATTGATAACACTTTTTCTTATCAGTTTCAACGTGTCTAGATAACCTTTTGCTTATCATTTTATTGTCATTATTTCATATTACTACATACATATAACGAGAAAGAATTTAACAAACGAGCACTTATTCACTTATTGTTTAAATGAATTACAAACGAAAGACTTTGAAAGCGAACTTGTTTGCTTTTCTGGTTCATTGAAATTCCGTGGCTGCTGTTGTAGTCGTAGTTGTTGTTGTTTTCTGTTTTTATTTTATATTTTGCGCTGTAACTAAACAAAACTTCTATAGAACGAATGAAATTGTCGCAATATTTCTATGAATTTGTTACTGTTTAACGTAAAACAAAAAAATCGAAAAATTAAATTGTACCTAGTTACATACATACCATACATACATATTAATGTTGTATTGACACAGCTGCTTTTGTATATTTTTGTCTGTTTTTCTTCAGCACAAAAATCGAAATTTAAACTTAAATACGTACATACGTCATTATTATAAAATAAAATAAAGTTCTGTGCAATTCATACAAAAATTTCTACTAAAAAGCATTTCGTTATTTACGCTTTACTTTTTCTCTCTTTTTACAGCATTTTGACTCACACAAATAACATTAATCAGTTTCTTTCGCTTTCGCGCACACTTGTGTGCGTGTGTGTGCATGAAAATATACAAAACAAAAATTACCTTAAATTGAAATTATTCTAAAAAATAAAAACAGTTTTGGTGTTGGATTTAGTGAATTGGCGCTTGAAATTGAAATGATATTGTTATGAAATCAAACATTTGTAAAATAGAATATTAAAAAAGAAATACCAAAAAAAGACAATCTGACACAATAGATTAAAAATCTGGTTATCATTGCTTAAAAAAACTAATGTAATTAAGTAATCTCTAACAAAAAGTTTTAGCTAAAATCGTGTGACATAGAAAATAGCGAAAGCTTAAAGGTGACGGTTGGAAATTGCTACTTGATAAAATTTATTTGCTTAAAATTTATTTAAAACTAAACATTTCCCTATACTTAAACATAAAATAAAAACCAAAAAAAAAAAAAAAAAAAAAATAAATAAATAAAATGGTACGCAGCCGTCGTTCAATCTCTAAAGAGGATAACGCATCTGTGGTGACGGATAGTGGCATTTCGCTATCATCACCACCAGCCGCCACAAATCATCACGACGTGGTAGATGACGATGATGACGAAGAAAGCTTGATACAAAAACTTTGTGTCACCGATGATGAAGATGATGAAACGACGACGGCAATTACTTCATCAACAACTCCTACCACATCTAAGAGAAAATCGAAAAGAAATGCACATAACAAAACAAAAGATACGAAGTATAAAGTTGAACCATTGGCACCTCCACCAGCTCCTGCTACACCAGTCTCATCATCATCACCGAAAAAAGGCCGTAAGTCTCACATATGCCATGTGTGCTCTAAGGAATTCGGCGGAAATACTGATCTCAAGCGTCATATGCTCATACACTCCAATGAGCGTCCCTTTAAGTGTGAACAATGCGGCAAATGCTACCGTCAATCGGTGAATTTAAAGAATCACATCACCACTGCGCATGAGAGTCGCAAGCAATTCGCCTGCACGCTATGCCCAAAATCATTTGCGCTCAAGGAGCGCTTACGGCTGCATATGCGACTGCATTCTGGCGAGAAACCGTATTCATGTGGATTGTGCGAGAAGCGTTTTGCCCGTGGCGGACAGGTGAGTTTTAGTTTTATAATTAGTATAATACTTAGTATGTAAAGTTTGCCTTTTTTCTTCTCGTTTATTTATTGAAAATAAAAAGGATATTCTGTTTGGATCTATAAATTAGTTAAAAAAGGGATATAGAATAGAAATTGCTTTATCACTTATCACTTATATAGTAAGTATGTATACATACTTTCATATTTGATTTAAATAAAATTAGATTGGAAATTTAATACCTTCTAAACTCATCCCTATCCTTTTTTTCTTAATTTAATACTATAAATTATTTTGATTGGATTTCATTTGAGTAAATGGATTTTGAGAGATCTTGATGTCAAAAGTTACGCAATCCATTCATTTGGTTAACATCAGTTGCTGGTCTATGTTTAATCAATCGTTAAGTGATTGCAAAAATATTTTCAAAGCTTATTAAGATCACTTTTAGATTTAAAGTTATGTAACTTTGATTTAAAAGGATTAGAGTGATTGTTAGGTGAGGGTGCGATTAGGTTTATTTAATTGGACTTGTAACTATTAGTATGTATCTATCAATCTTTTGAGTTATGACCTTTTTGCAATCAAAACAACTCAGCAGTTTAAAATTATAAGTATTTGCTAAATAAATTATTGAATATTCTGTTATTAAATTCTTTTTTAGATTTATCTAAAGAAAGTAGATTCTTATATCTAGCAGGTCTGATTTGGTTGGTGATTTTGCAGGCAGTCATTTAAAATTGGTTGCATCTACAAATTCTTGTTAGCTCATCAGCTTACTAAATATGGCTGAAAGTTCAGGAAAGGTGGATATGAAACTGATTGGTTATATCTTAATAAAATACAAATAAAACAATGATTAAGGAGTATGAAAAAAGGCTAATTTTTGGTGTTCAGAAAAGACTTCGCTATATGTAGATTTAGATTGACCGAGTTTGAAGCTACTAGATAACGCTTGAAGTTTCACTCTTCCCTAGATGAGATTTTGTTTTCCATCAATGTTGTCTTTAGATTTATGGCCCAGTTATTACGACTTGATATTTTATAGAATATTTACCTTAAATACATGATTGCTTCCTAATACAAATCGGTTTTTCTCTTCTACAGTTGAAACAACATATGGTCTCCTACCACAAAGAGAACTCCAAGCAATTCGTGTGCGAGAAATGTTCAGCTGGTTTTTCAACACCAGCTAACTTGCGGGCACATATGGAGCGCCATGAAGAGGGTCCCGATCATTATTGTGAAATATGCAGTGAACATTTTCTGAATGAGGTTGTGCTGCGTGCCCATATCAATAAGATGCACTATAAACTGAAGCAATTCGATTGCGAGATATGCCAGAAAACAATTGATGACGATGATTTGGCTACGCATATGAAAACACATGCACACATAAAGGCGCACATCTGTGAAGTATGCAATTCATATTTCACACAGAAATCACAATATAATGTTCATATGCGAATGCATACAGGCGAGAGGCCATATCAATGTCGCGTAAGTGCAAAAAACTCGATTAAAACTAATAATCGGAAGACTTAACGCACAAACATGTACTTACTAAAAGTTTTAATTTTCTTTTTTCACAGATTTGTAGGCAAACATTCGCACATTCAAGCGTTCTGAAGTTGCACATTCGCAAGCACACCGGTGAGAAACCATTCAATTGCCTACTTTGCAAGGACGAAGTAGCATTCTCGCAATTGGCGCATCTAAAAACGCATATGAAGAAAATTCATAAGCAAAATAATCCGTATATGTGTGAGGGATGCAATGAGTTCTTCAAAGTAAAAGTTGAACTGCAAGCCCACATGCAAGAGTGCAGCCGGTGTGACTCTAACGATGTGGCACAACAGAATGCCAAAGATATCGATATGCAAAACTTATCGCATTTACGATTTCTTATTGCGGTGCTATTGAAGAAAATATCCTCAGAAAAGAAGCTGCAGCAGTTGGGCTATGAAAAGCGCTTGATTGATAATGTTGTGATCGCATCGCTCAAATTGGCGAATCGAAAGGCATATGATGACCATAAGCTCTCGGCCATTGAACGAATGCGTTTGAATGTAGAAGAGTTCCTTAATTGGATTGTGCCAGCAAAAGTAATGCAGAACTTTCGTGATGAAGAGCTTTCGGTTGAATGCATTTTAGATAAAATTGTTACAATGTACATGAAGCAAAAATGATTTGCTCTTTTGCTGAAAGAAGTTGAGAGATGGTCACATGTGGGATTCGATTGACTGTGTGACTGAATGGAAGCTATGTGCCATACTAAAATGCAATTATTAATTTAGAATTTATTTTTTTCTTCATCTAATAGTTGGCGAAAACTTGTTGTGAACTGATTGCTTGCAAGTGTCTCGCCAACATTTTAATCCACCATACTAATTAACTTCATATAATTCTTCTTAATTAATATTATTACGAATTTATTTAATTTTGTGCTAATTTTATAACCATGAGGTTGATGTAAAGTAATGTAAAATTTAGAAGAAACTAAATATTTTTGAAAGATAACTTATAGTTTATTGCAGAAAAAAATATATATATTTGTAAAAGCTGTTTTGCGAGAGATAATTTCTAATTTTTTTGGCTCGTCCTTATAAAACATTTTATAATATTCGGTGGTATTTTAACTTTAGTTTGAGTTTTTTCTTGCCATTTAATTTTAATTTTCCTAGCAGTTTGCGACAAACAAACCAAAAAATGAAATCCAAAGATAATTTTAATTTTGATTAAAAGTTAGTTTTAAACTTTTAGCGTTCTATGTTTCGCGTTTAGTGAATTCACATTTATAACTTCTGAATTTCTTTAACTTATTTATATTTTGTTTTTTACTAGTCATAATTTATATATATTTTTTTTTTTTGAAGTTATTGCAAATCCCATAAATATGTTTAAGAAACAATCTTAATCTTAATCTTAATCTCTTGCCATATACATATGATCGTATGCTTGCATTAATAATGTATACATTTATATTTATGAAATACTTGAAACCACCAAAAAATATCAGCATAAGTGAATTAAACATTTTTAATAAAAACAAATACTTTCAAATACGAATTTTGTTTAAAATATAATACATATAAATTTTTGTTTGGCAGTAATATGGTATGTTACAATAATTTTAGATATTAAGTCATCGTTTGACAACATAATCGTATAATTTTTTATTTTACCCATAATGTTAACCTTAGTATACGCATGGCAGGGATGCGTATTCTCTCTACTATTGTTTCTGCTAGTCCTTGAAGAAGTTACAACAGCTAAACAGCAGAAAATGTGTGTCATGTTTGTCATCTTCTTTCAAAAGAGCGCATGGATCTGAGTTGTTCACCCATTCATGTGCAAGTTATATTTATTTGTACAGGAGTTGAAGAAGATACTTACAGATTTATTCCGAATCCGAAGAAATCGAAAATATGGAAATCCAATGACATATCGAAAACGCTCATCGGTACTGGAGCATGGTTGTGAAACATGGCGCTTGATATAAGCAGTTGCTGTTATTTTTTAAATGGTTGACTTATATTTACAATGAGTTCCCCAATTCCACTATAGTATAAGTTTTCCGATCTCAACTCCAGATAAATCGTCAATACTGCTAAGAAAACGTCTTTATGAAGAGCGCAGCATGTGATACTGAGTGTTGCTTTCTACTTCTTCTCTGGCATTGCAGCTGCCCCAGAAAGTATTGTAAGTGATGCTTAACTTATGTAGGTCCATATTTCCCTTCATTTCAGTGTTCAGTGGGAACTGTAGTTCGTCTGGCCATGTTTGTACGATAGTATTTTGTAGCTGTTTGGTTCTTTGGGTATCGTATTTTGGTCACGTGTTTTTACTGTGAATAGCCTTTTCCACCTCTGATTTGCAGTGTGTAGGTAGTGGAAGAATAGATTACCCTTGACTTTGATAAAAGATAGCCCCAATCAATACCGAGATTATTACCGGTTATTATCATTAGTTAATTTCTGTATTGTGTTTATTGTAAATATATAAAAATATAATTATTTTATAATTCTTAGATAATTATTTTACCTTGAACAAAAAAGAATGAAGGATACCCCATTGCTATTTTTTAAAGTTTATTTGATAAAGATAATCTAGCGTCGATAAGTTTTCAATAAATAATAACTGGTAAGATTCGATGTGAATCGATGCTAGAAAAGCTTTTAATTTTTGAAACCAATAATGTAATTCGTAACTTTGGAGCATATATTTATTTATGTTTTGCTTAAAAGACTTAAATATGAAATATCTTATTTAAATTTACTGCCAAACTAGTCATTACACTGTTCAACACGACCCTTATGTCTGAAATCGCGTATAGGGATTCTTATAGATTTTTTGATGCTAAACACGATTCTGACAACAGATGTTTTTGAATAACCCATAGTTTTTGAGTTATTTGAGGCCATAAATCGAAAAAATCGTTTTTAGCGTATTTTGAGCTTTTTTTTCCAAGTCGAAAATGCTTCCACAATCTCAATTAAACTTGAAAATAATTGTTTAAAGGGTGGGCAATATAACATTTGAAATTTTAACTACTGGTTATTAAGCTGTTCAAAGTTCAATAGCTACAACAGCTGAAGCCACATGACCATCCACAACGTTTTCGGTTCGCTAATTGTGCTCTGGAAATCTTGGAAGAAGATGAGCATGTTTATCGAAAAACTATATTTCCTGACAAAGCTCACTTTGACCTCGGTTATTACGTTAATAAGCAAAATTGTCGCACCTGGAACTCTGAGAATCTATGCGCGATTGTTAAGAAGCCAATGCACCCTCAACGAGTAACTGTTTGTTGTGGTTTTTTGACAGGGGTTTTGACTTGGGCAATTTTTATTTGAAAATGAGGAAGGAAGATGCGTTACAACCGCAAAATGATAACTGATTATTTGTGGCCTATTTAAGAAGAAATCGGTCTTTTGCGTGGTAAGTTTGAAAATTGTATTATTAGTCATTTTGGTGATGTGCCTTGGCCACTACGCAGTTGTGATTTGGACTGAGCGGAGGGAAAAATATATTTGTTTCTCATGGTATTTGTACCGAAATCAAATTCTAAATTATAAATGGTGCACCCTGTATTGCTACTATGCGATGAGTTATCCATATTTGAAGTCAGTGGGTGATAGAAAAATTCTGTTTTCAGATTCATGGTATAGCATTGAAAAATATATAAGAATCACCCTACGCGATCTAAGGAATGTTAATAAAGTTATTTTCTGTTGTACCGTCTTATTGTTATAAACTGGTCACCTTAAAATCATCAACAGAAATGGAATGAAAATCAAATAATAATAAATTTTAAATGCAAACGAGTACAATTAACATTAAAACCCAAAGATTTCGTTCTTGGCTTTTTCTGTTCTTATCATTAAATCATTTTGTTGTTTTGAGCTGAAAATAAAAGAAAAATACGGGTATGTTACCATTTTAATTATAATGTTTTCAAAATTTATCGTTTATTATTTTTTTGCTCGCCAAAGTATAATAATTTATTTTTTTTTATGGGTACCCGTTCGCTATAAATCAAAATGAGTGCAATACACAACCTTTTTTTTTTACATACACATGCATTTGTGTTAGAGTGAATGAATATACAGAATATTTTTTTAATCCCATTTCATGACGACTTTTTTTATTAAAGTATATCATAACCTCCTCTTTATATTTTATCATATTTTGAAAATTTATTGCAGGTACTGAACGCTAGAAGGGCTAGCTTGCCATTCAGTCAGTACTCGCAACTTTAAGAGCGCTTACTCCAATTTATGGTCGTAATAATCGTCCCGTGCTATAGTGGATAAGTTCCAGTCAACATATTCACTACTGAATGTACAGGTCGAAGTACCGAAAATGTCGCAGCCGTAAGTGCTTCAGTTCAAAATGAGCCACATCAGTCGATTCCACGCCGTTCACAAGAATTGCGAATGTCCCAGTCCATATTGTGACCTACACTCTTACAAGATCAAATTATCACAAGTTTAGCCTCGAGATAATTTGAAGCGCCGAAACTTCTCCGATTGCGCTCTACAAAAGTTTACAAAATATCCTGAGCGTTAAAGGAGCTCAAAAACAACAACGATTCGGCCGATATGTGTGGAAGAGTGGTGGAAAATTGACTTCAAAGAATCGATCGCTGCAAACGTGGTCGCGGTGATCTCGAATTCCATTCGTAAATATGTGTTCCACACCTGGAATAGTTATAAATTTCACATGGATCAATTAAAATACATATAATTTTTTCAGCCCGGATATCTCAATGATTCTGTATTTTATTTATGTATGTACGTAAATACAAAATTGTTATGTCCCTATTGAAAATCTCTTTAAACTGATTTTGACCCATTCTAATATACGTACATACATATGTACATATATCAGCAGGAGCCCCAAAGGTTTCATTGAAATTGAAGATTAAATTCTTGCAAATTTGAAGGCCGTTTTAAATTTAGGTGATTGGAAATCAATTTATGTGAACATTTTAGGTGGAATCCTATAATTTATGAACGATTGAAAATAAATTTTTATTTTGGATTTGATGCTAAAATTTTGATAGAAAATGTTAAAAGCATTAATTACGTAAGAACGTGAGGAATTCAAATTGTTCTGTATCTTGTTTATAAGATTTTAACATACGCAAGAATATACTCGAATGCATACTATACTGATTCTGAACATACGCATAAAGGACAAGCCACGAAAATCTATAACAGCTAAAAGTAAATGGAAAATATTAACCTTCGATTCCAAGCATTTCAGAAATCGAAAGCTTTGTTCACTGTCATTCACACAGCGGCCATGGAGACACTGTTGGATTTAAAGTTTTTAATTTTAGAAATAGAAAGGCAGCCAAAAGCAGTAAATAAAGTTGATAAGGTATGGTTCTGGCTGAAGGAAAATACAGAGCTGTAACCCATTAAAGGCACCAATAATCCTTGTTCAAGTCTACCAAGAAATGACATGTACAAGAATATAACTTTGAGAAGTACTTAAGTACATGGAGAAATAAGATAGTATAAATCTATATGAAATAACTTATCACATACAAAAATTTATCCATCCTCCATATCCATCTTCCTCCATTTATCCATATCTTCCTCTTGAACGCTCCTAACAGCCTCTCATCATTGGCGGTCAATGTCCACGTCTCAGTGCCATACATTGGGACAGGAAGGATGAGGGATTTATAGAGCGTCGTTTGAGAGAAGGCTTTGCTTCACAATTGCCTAATGATCCCGTAGTAACACCTGTTGTCAAGAGTTAACCTCCGCTTGACCTCAAGACTGACATTGTTGTGGGTGTTAACGCAGGATCCCAGATAAACGAAATCCTTAACGTCAAAAGTAGATATAATTGAGACATTTTCTTGAAGACCCCGTGGCTTTTTGTTTTTTAAGCCAGTTGGTGTGTAAAAACAACAAAACAACAAACGAAATAATTTTTCTTTTCAAACTGATTCATTTCAACGTTAAACTAAATCGATTAACTTAACCTATTCTTAATTAACAAGAGAAGAATATATGTGTAAATGCAAAATAATCTTATTACAATTTGAATTAACAATGCAACTCAAATGAAAGACATTAGCAACTTTGTCTAGTATTTTTCACCTTTTCTGTAAAGACAAAAAATAACGAAAGAGTGAAAGAAAACTAAGATCGCACACCAGGACGACAAATGACAAACTACCTTGAACAAACTCATTGACAGCTCATGCTAAATACCTGACAAATATGGTAACAAGCCAACAGGCAAACTTACTTACTTGTCACAGAACGTAAAAAATATGGCGAGGAAGAAAACTGAAGAAGTTCAACTATCCAACTATGTACGGGCACATAGCAAGTACAAAGGCGAGCAAGGAATGATTTGCTATTTATGGTAATATCAAAAAGGATGCACTTTTGATAGCGAG
Source organism: Palloptera scutellata (assembly GCA_958295655.1). Classification (NCBI taxonomy): domain Eukaryota; kingdom Metazoa; phylum Arthropoda; class Insecta; order Diptera; family Pallopteridae; genus Palloptera; species Palloptera scutellata. The sequence goes on along the minus strand of OY282449.1, from coordinate 44,203,947 downwards.
AAGGGAATAGCAAAACATGATGGAATGACGGTGAGGCAGACGTACGGAGGGAGGAAAGAGAGTGAAATTGGATGCATCATGTTCAGAGAACATGATTGAAGCATTGTTTGAGGTATGTAAGTAAAATAATTTATTATGCGCAAATTGATTTGACTGACAAGCGCAATGGAAGCGATGAAATCGTTGAATTGTTTGAGAAAGCCGCGCGCACTAGAAACTAACTAGTAAACAAACAACCACGACATCATCCATCGTCCATATGCATGGCCTTGAAATATTGATTGCTGGCATTCTCGAGTGCATTTTTTGAGCAATTGCCGCTCACAGATATTGACATGATCGACAAACAGAATAGACTGAATGAATGGCAGACAGATAAACAGACTTCAAAAGTGCACATGTTGTTCACTTAGCAAAAAGAGAATATAGTAGAATATATTGCAAGAAATTAATATGAAAAATTGAGGAAGAGAATAACAAAAAATTAGAAACGTTATGGAAGAAGGGAGTGAGAAGAATCAAGGCTGCAACGGAAACGCTTATAACTGCTCATGGCGCATGGCATTTGCCGCATAACAACATTTGCTCACTCGCATTCTCATCCTAATTCGCTGTTGGTGGTCAAATCAATTTTCAAGCTCATTCACGGTGGACAGTGGGCAAGTTGCATGAACACACATAAGCGACAAATGCGACGATACTCGGACAGTCGAACAGACAAACCTTATTTGGTCGCGCTAGAACATAAAAAGGCGGCAAATGTTTAAATGCCGCCGCCACCGCCACTTACGCATTTGCGCTATGTATGAATGTGTGCGTGTGCATTTTTTCCTTTTCTTCATCTTTTACTAGATTTTTATGCTGTTTATTTATTAATGTTTGCAATGCGCAGAATACGCGGAATAGATTTTCATATAAGTATTTTTGTTTGTTAACAATTTTTTATGGAAAGTTTATGAATGACGGCATTAGACATGTGAGGAAATAAATGCCAATATTAAAAGATTTATGGCTTTTTTATTAAGGAACCATTTTGTTATTCTGTTTGTAGTTGCTGGTAAAGAAGAAGTTTGTACTTTAAGTCTTTAGTTCATAGAATTATTACTTTTTTTATTGAGGAATTTATTGTATGAAATGTTTATTTAATTATCTATTGTATAAAAATACTTACATAAATTAAAATTATTTACTCAAAGACCTACTTTTCGCAAAACAAATATGGCAAACAACCAATGAGAATATCAACTTGTGTGTTGATGGAAATATTTGGAGATGGTATCTACAGCGAAGTGAATGAAGGATATATTTTAACTATTCGTATCAAATCCTAATTGAAAATGAGCAATTGCAAAATACGTTTTTCATAGCAAAATTTAGGAAAACACTATGATTAGATGTATATTTAAATTCAATCACAAATTTAGTACCTTTCGTACCTTTTGAAGATTTGGGAAAATAATTTTATGTCAAAAATATATTCTTCAAGCAAAGACAGTGAATAACGAAATGCGCTCTGGTTTTATTACTATGTATTATTGAAATAGTCCACCACTACTCGTATGAGTAGTCCTGAAAGGATGATCCTTAGTAGCACAAGGTGAGCATGTCTAGTGGAGCAAGTGTGTATACAATTTTCAGCCTACATCTTGCAAAAGCAAGTCAGTGACACATTCATAGGGGTACACCCTGTGTGTTGAATGAATCAATAAAAAAAAAAAAAAAAAGAACTGGGTGAGAGTAAACATGGACCGAAGACCAGATTACCATTTTGTGGTAATCGTCATGGTGCTTTTCTGCCCCTTTCAACATAGGGGCAAGTCATAGTCATAATTAGTCAAGACATATGAAAGCCACAATATCACAAAGTCAGCGATCTTTTGCCTTGAAGTCACAGTTTTGCAGTTTTTACAAGGCCAAGCTTCTATATTTTACGCACTATAAAATTGTGACTAATTCTAAAACAATAAAATAATATCACGAATAAAAAAATTAGCTTGATTTAGCTTAATTCAATCTAATTTATTTTACAGTAATTATCATAAACATTGTTTGTTTTCGAATAAATGTAAGAATAAGGTTTCAGCCTTTCCGTCAGTGTAGACAGAAAGCTTTTTCAACTCAAGACAAAAAAATGTGTTTTTTGTACTTGCTGCTTTGAATTTTATTTATTCTATTTACATCTGGCTATCTGATGATATAAATTGCATATTCAATTGATTATACAAACATTCATACCTAATTCAAGCTTATACTTTTTTAACTAAGTACATTCAATTTAATTTTCAAAAATATAATGTTCACTGTTGTAGAATGAAATTAATTCAACTAAAACTTAAAGCAAATATCTAACAAAGAAATCGCACGTTTGTTGCTTCAGTCTTTTGTTTAACTAATTGCTTGTGGCGCAAAAAATAAAAACGAAACAAAAAACAAAAAGTAAAAAAGAGCTAGGAAAAAATCCCGAAAACAAATTGCAACTTTGATTTGTGCCGCTAATTGCCGCACAAAAATAGCAACAGCAACAGGAAAAAGTATAATGAAAAAACTAAATAAAAAGGAAAAGAACATACAAAAGATGATCTACTGCATTAACCTTAACCCATGAAACACTTTAGAACAAACAACAGCAATACACAAAGCTGAAGAAATAAATAAAAAATACAATAAATAAATAAACGGAAAATTCTTTTAAGTAAAATTGTTCTTCTTCTTCATTCAGTCATTTGCTTCTCACACGAAATGTACTCTTTCAGTTTATGAAAGTTGGCAACAACAAATATTGTCGTCACTGCTTTTGCATCGATGCGACCGCCGCCTGTGGCTTAGAAGGAAGTATGAAACGGTAACTGACATACACAAGCGAACTTGACTGATATGCGAATTTAGTGTAGTGGTGGTGGTGGTGCTGCTGCTAACGTTGGTGCTGCACACAGGTCAAGCGGTCTCGTATGCCTCATAGAAAAGAATCAGAAGCGTCGTTGCTGTAGTTGTCGTTGTCGTTGCTGCTGCTATTGCTGCTAAGAGTTCTGCGTGAGACTAATGTGCACTCTTTCCTTAAAATGAAGTATGCATTTCAAATTCGACGGAGTAAAATCCGCCACTTGGAGCTTAAGTAGAGAAGTTTTATATGAACACATTCTCGTAGGTACATACATAAAAGCATCCATATGCGAAAAAAAGGAGCACCCAGCGCTTTAGTTTCAACTGTGACTCTATTTAAAAGCATAGTGCTACTGTTCTGTTCCCTGTTTTTTCTTTAAGGCGGCGGCAACGACGTGACAAGATGAAAATCTTTGGACGTGAGTTTCTACTAAATAAAGTAACAAACTAAATATTGGAAGGTTCTTTTACAACTCTTTTTGGCTTTTTCAAGTGAGATTTTTATTTATTTACAGTTTTTTTTGTGCGCCAGAGTTTAAGAAATTGATCTTAAAAACCTTTTGGAAAGCTTTTCTGTTAATAGCAAACACCACCAGAAAGTGTAGAGGAAAAGTCGTTGCAAAAGTGATGCCATAAAGTTATAAAGGCGAAACAGTTAACTAGCAAAGGTCCCTAAGCTGAAGAGCGATTGGCTTGAAACGAATTCGGGTGTGTGATAGAAGATAGAGAGAATAATGAAATCGGCAAGTGAAATTACAAAATAAAAATCGGTAACTGAAGACTTGGATTTAATATGAATAAAATTTAAACGTGTGGTCGCTGTGCCGTGGTAGGTAGTGTGTTGGCTTGCTACGCATGGTATCTGGGTTTAAATATCGGTACAGGCAAAATAAGGAAATAGAAAAAATAATTTTTCTAAACGGCACCACCTCTGGGCAGCCAATGGCAAACCTACAAGAGTAAAAATAATTGCCTATGAAAAGCTTTTTTTTCTTACTTGCAGGAAAAAAACCTACAAGAGTAAAACTTGCCTATGAAAAGCTTTTCCCTTCGCCGTTCGGATTTGGCATAAAACTGTAGGCCCTTTCCATTCATGTACAACATGAGTGGACTTATAATGTTGGGCCAAGCATTATTTTTTGATTCTACGATATTGCATATTTGTTTAGGTAACATAATTCAGATTTTAAGATGTAAGCCTCTGTGCCAGTGATGTGATGTTAGTGGTATCAAGAATATGTGGAGTTAGTGAAAAGCTAAGACCAAAATTTGGTGGCCAGCTTTAAGCAAGAGCTACATTGTTTGGAGGAGCTACCCATACTTGCCTTAGACAGACTTTGCAGGGGAACCCATGTTCCCAGGGAGGTGCAGGAGGTTACCACTGCAGGTGGTAATAGATAAAGTTGGCGATACATCCTATAAAATGATATCGCTCTGGCGGTTAAAGATGCTTGTCGACTAATAGAGAGACATATCACAGATAGGTGCAACGTTGCTAAATTTACCGGCAATCGGGCAGAAATAAAAGATTTCTAGAGAGGTACTAAGTGAGCTAAATCACCACACTGACATTACTACTCTCATCTTAGTTCCTGGCCATAAGAGCATTGAATGGAAAGAGAAAGCTAATGAGTTAGCGCGCTCAGGGGCTTCTCTTGTCGAATCCTTAGTGGTAACAGTGTTACTCTAGGTGGAGGTCGTCAAAAGGAGTATATACATATATATGTATATGAACTGTTTTCAATCAGAGGTGGAAATCAATAACATACTGTGTTATCTCGCGTGCGAAATGGCTCTCATATAATGTGAGTAGGTCTAGCGAGTTCATAAAAGGGATCGTACTGATATCGTTAGGAGACAAAGAAAAAACTTACTCATTTCTTTAGCATGGAGAAGACTTTGGGAAGGTATTTCCCCGTCCGATTGGTCGGCAGTTTGTCCAATAAATATGCTAGCATACCTTAACTCCACGCGATGGATTTTGTAATCACCAACTATTTAATGATTGGTGAGGAAGTGTTTTTAAAACTTAGCTATATGGCTTATTGTGACCCACAAATGGTCTCTTGTCAGCAACCAAGCAACTGCGCTAAACCTAATAGAATGCTTAAGCTATGTCTAAAAACACTCCCGTGCAGAATTATTTGTTTTCAATATCTTTCTCTATTGCATCTGATATTCTATGGACCTGATCCATTGTCAAGTGTTTGTCGAAATCAACAGCCAGCATACCGAAATATCCACATTGTTTTTGTGTACGTAACTAGTAATTAAGAAAATCCAACAATTACGAAAATTTTGTTAATACATTTATCGGAAAATAATTGAGTTTTTAACACAAATTTCTCTGAGCTTTTTTGTAAAAATCGCTGCTTATTTTTATGAATTACATTTAATTTTTTTTATTTTTTTTTGTACAGTGAACACACAGGATGTAGCTTATGATATCCCAGAGTTTTGTGTTTTTTGGAAGGATGGTTGATGGGTGGGAGGAAGAAGAAGGGAGAATGAGAGAGGGAATGAAATGACAGCACAGCATACCGACAAAGAGATAGACAGATATTGCGGCAAGTGTTATGCCTTTACCACAATTAACTTCCGAAATCTCTCTTCCAGGAGGAACAAGAAATACTCCTACTAAATTCGCCTCTGCTTGGAAATCATATTTTATTGTTTATAACTTCATTCAAACAATTTTGATAGGAGAGGCAACATTAATATGGTCTGTATCATGCCACATCAATGACATAGTTCCTGGCCAGGCTAAGAAATCAGTATCACTTCAGACATTTTTCATAACCTACAAGGAATATATCGTAGAAACTGAGCTGTGATTTGTTGGTTTTTGTAGGACTTCGCGAGGAAGCTGTTTTAAAACAAAATACAAGAATTTACGACTCTACCACACATTCGAATTTCAATAACATAGAGATCATTCCTGTATGAGGAAAATGTGCTCGAAATATTTTTATGTCGAGGGTTAGTACTCGTATGAATTCATGCATGCATGCAGTAATAGCAGCAGCGAAGTGATGGCATTGCTGCTACAGTGCTGATTGTGATGTATGGCAGCAACAGGAATAACAACAAATGCAGCAGTAGTACAGTAGTTGTAGCAAAAATTAAATGTGCCAGTTGCTGCTACTGTGCATTTTTTGTTCTTTACTATATGCTGCTGCTGTTGCCTTCTATTGCTGCATATTGCATCCAATTTAACGAAGTTGTTCTAAAGGTTTTTTTTTAGTTGTTGCTGCCATCCTCTCTTTGATTTAAGGAGCATAATAAAGTTCTTTTTTCCTTTTCCTATACTTTTAACTTCACATTGTTGCAGTAGCTGTTGCTGTAACTGTTTTGCACTTTATTTTTTGTTGTTTATTGTAGGTGATAAATTCACCGTTATTATTTATTGCAGTTGTAAATTTTTATATATTGTTTTTGTTTTTTTGTTTCAGTTTTTAAGGTTTTTAATGCAGTCATAAGAATTTTCTTGATTTTCTTATCGCTTGAAAGTTTAAAATTGTGGGCAGTATTTCAGTTCAGTTTGTTGTCTGAGTCTTTTGTTTTATCACTGAGTGACAGCTTATTGTAAAGATATGCGTATGTTGAGTATAATATTGAAAGTTTCGGTGAGACCAATACAAAAAACGCTTTGAAGCATTTAAGTGTAACTTACAACAAAACATTGCAAAATCATGCAATCAATACAAATGCAAGGTACAAAAACAAAAGACTTAAGATACAAACATGATAAAACTTTATTAAGACTTGCGACAGCTCCTGCCGGCTGCTACTGCTACTGCTACTACTTCTTCTTTTTGCTTTCGCTGCTGTCTAATAACATTTTGAAGTTAAAGTTGTTGTTCTTGTTGTGTATTTATGTTGCATGTTGCAGCATGCAATTTGATGATGACTTTATAAATAAAAAATTCTCTACCGTCAACAGTAGGAGCAATTGTTGCAGCGGCAGCTGACTCCAGTAAAAAGTAGCAATAACATCGTCATCATCTTCATCATCTCCTCATTTCATCGGCTTCAAACAACAATAAGAAATTCTGACAAATTGGCTAATTAACCGCAACAGCAAGAGAGCGCGCGCTGTAACATCATCATGCTGCCGACCGATAAAATAATAATAACAATAGTTAGTAGTGGTAATAACAATAATAAAAGTGATAGTAAAGAAAGAGTTACTGTGTGCCACTAAGTATGTACATAACGTGAACTGATTTTTCTAAAGCTGCTCGTATTTTTTACGGCATGAAAATAAAAGCGATGTGGCTGCTAACTTGATTTAAGCATGTAAGTTTTCCCGTGGTAATTGTTTTTTATTGCTAATATTTCTGTTTGTTATTGTTGATGTTGTTATTGCTACTGTTATTATCGTTAGCAGAATGCTACTGTTTTTTATTTTTATTATTGCTTGCAGCCAGCCCATGTTGCTGCTTGTTCTCTCCAACCAATGGTCAAGCATATAAGTTTTCAGTCATATGCTGCATATGTAGTTTAGAGCTCGTTTATTATGGAGCGTGTGTATTTGTGAAGAAATTAAACAAAATCCAATAAATATTTTTTTCTAATTTTTCGTTCTAATTTTGGGCCTACTTTAATTTTAAGTTAAAGTGATAGTTGATGTACGAGAATCACGTCTCGGTATCAGTCCTGACGAGTAGGAACGGGGAGGAGCAAGATGATTACCCACCGGACCGAAAGATAAATTAGGCGATTTTGTAAAATTAACTTCTGTTGAAATTTATCTAGTATTGCATATGCTTTTTAAAAGTTTTGTCAGTTGTAGTTTCATAAACGCATATGAATACCTGTGAGCTTATTATTTTTTCATCAAGTCAGTTATTTTATCTAAATGAATTTTGAATTTGAAATGTAAGATAATAAAATTTACTACTTTTTGTTGATTTGCCCAACATGAATGTTTACCTGAGATTTAAAAGAGATGAGACCTACTTAATAAGTTTAATTTATGCAAATGTAATTTGAAAGCAAGAATATGTTGAAATTTTGTTTATGTAGAAATAGTGTTTACTTAAAGAAAAAAATAAAGTATATTTTTGAGAAATTTTCAAAATGGCAGTCTAACGAATGGGTTAAAAAGTATAAAGCCTGAATACTAAGCTTTATGTGCAGTTAAAAAATAATGTAAGCCTGTAAGTTAAATATTTCCATTTCCATCCGGTTCCGGATGGATCACGACCCTGCCCAAAACAATCGAGCAAAGAAAAATTTTTGACTATTTTATTTTGTCAACTTGTTTCAGATGAAAGATGCGGCTGTTGCTAACAGCAATGAGATGTAGTAGACGACCAAATATTGCCTTAAACATCAATATGTATTCATGAAAAAATGTTTTTTCATCAGTTTTCATATTCATTAAAGCAGCGAAAAACTTCCTGAACTGATTACTATTCTAAACAATGCTGTCCCATTAAAGCAGACATCAATTACCATTTATATTTGCAGGGAAATATTAATGTAAAGCATAATTATAAATGTGCTGTTTTTTGAACATTCTGCTTGTAAGTTACAAAATTTCTAATCTAAACTAATAGTTCCACTGATTCGAAATCTGCATTCAAGAATGTTGCTGGCCAGTGCAATCAACACAGAATCTTCCCACAATTACTATTAACTACATTATATGTACAGCAAGTACATTGCACATATGTACATATTTCAAATACATATTTGCTTATATTCATTGAATAAACGACTTAAGTGCAAAACTTAAACATAAGTACACACAAAATTTCTGCTTATATTTCAGTGAAAATGACTTACTTACACCAAAATGTTACTCACTTTGTTTTCCACTTTTGCAAACCACCCAATTAGTTACATTTACATTTCAAATACCACAGAACCATTACATATACTTACTACGTATGTGCATAAGTACATAACTGCTGTGATTCCTTCCTCTCTTTACCCTTTGAATGGCCCAACTAACATTGTTGTGAGACGGACGCATAAACAAATCGGCAAGATTGCATGTATAATGCAATTGGTCTCTCTGTGCTTGCTTAGAATTTCTCGGCTGCTCGGCTGCCTGGCTGAGTAGCTGGTATGTTTGGACAAATTTTCGCAAATGTTATCTGTGAAAACATTTAAGCATCACAAGTTTCAAGTTCCTTGCCTCCCTCGCTATACATAATATGCTGATGTAGTCCCTTTTTTTGCCGCTATGTGCGTGTGTTCGTGCCAGAGTGCAGTAGTTACATTATTAAAATGCAAAAGAAAAAAATAGTTGGTAAATTTAAGAATTGCGTGTCTGTAGCTGCTGCAGATACAGCTTCTATCTCTAAGGTACCCTTCTAACTCAAAGTCAAACCCAAGCCCAAAATTCCAGAAAACATAACATGGCAAAACACATTCTCTAATGTCTACATTTGTGTGTGCAGCACGATGCGTGTCTATTTTTTGCCAGTGTTGTCCTAAGCCTTTTTTTTTGGCCCTTTTACTATGCTACGTAAGTTTTCAAGGCGAGCTATGCGCATTTATTGCTTGTGTTAGATAAAAATATTGCCTTTTTTGTTTTTTTTTAAGTTCCAAGTACGAGTGCCTCCATGGATATTATGCATTTCTACTACTGCTAGGAATTAATACCACATTTGGCATTACTTGTGCATTCGTATGTAATGTGTATAGCTTGTTGCTTTTGTTGTGGTTGATTGCAAATTTGTTAAAGCATTGAAAATTCGTGATAAGATTTCTTGTCGTTATTTGTTAAGACATGCAAATACGCATGTTGGCAACATACGATTTTGTTGCTGTTGCAATCGCTGGTCGTTTTTTCTATATTTCCAGTATTTGTTATTGTTGTTGTTTATGGCAATTGTGGTGTAGTTGGCCTGCTAACGCAGAGTATCCGTGGTTCATATCTGGGTACAAGCAAAATCAGAAAGTAGAAAAAACATTGCCAGGCAATGGCAAACCTACAAGAGTAAAAATTGCCTATGAAAAGCTGTTCACTTTGCCGTTCGGATTTGACATAAAACTGTAGGTTCTCCATTCATGTACAAAATGGATGCGAATAGCTCGGCCTAGGTCCACCATGGGCTGTTGTGCTATTAAAAGAAAAAAGAAGAAGAAATTTCATCATAGTCTTAAACTAAAATAAGAAAAGAGAATATATATGGAAGCAATTTTTTTTAATGGTAAAATCGTTTTTTAGGGATGCATTTTTTGTTTTTTGTTTTTTCTCCTCTTTCCTCTTTTAACCAATGCATACATAGATAATAATATTTAAATTTATTAGAATTTTTGTAATACACATATTAAGAGTAGATATTTAAATTAGATATTTTTTAATTCATTTAAGCAATTTTCAATTATAAAATTTTTTATAACACTTTCACATTTGCTCATTCATCCGCAACATGTGCACCGAGTTACCTTCTCTTCACCGCCGCATTACTGTGGGCGTTTTTTATTTGCATTTTAAATGCCTGTGCAATATCGCTGCCTGCTGCCTGCTGCCAACTCCAGCTCCATAACAGCGCGCATTAATTGTTTCCCTCTTTTCGCTTATGGTACTAATACTCGTAAATATTGGCTAAAGAATTTTTGCAGTTAAACTGACATGAATTGAGGGTGGTCGTGTCATACTAATTTCTTTAGAAAAAATCAATATGCCGTAAATTTGCATGTGACAAGTATTAATGCCTTGAATTGTAAAAGTACATTCTGTATTAGTAGACCGTCTTGGTGGGGAAAACGAAAGACTTAAGCGACATACTTGATGAGGACCGTTGGGTGTTCATTACACAAATATACTCGAGAAAAATGAGTTCAAATCAAAATTTGTTTAAATCATTTTAAGTTATAGTTTTTGCTACTAGTTAAATTTGAATAACTTTATATAAATGATAATTTAAATCGTATTAGAATAATATTTTTGTTTTTGTTGTTAAACTTTTTTCTATTAAATCTTTAGGAGCTACCATAAAAAATGGAGATATTTCCGCGAATTATTGTTTTTGTATATTTTACTTTATTTAATAAGGCTATAACGATGTGCGATATTTTTCGTGGCCATATATTTCTCGAAAAAAACTGACCTTAAGGAAAAATGTTTTTAAGCAAACATAAATCTTTAAAATCTTCTTTAAATTTTTCAGCTAAAAATCGGATCTGAAAAAGAAAATTTCTGTAGAAGTCGGATTTGAAAACTATAGAAATAAAAGGCTTTCGACTCAAACAATTTTTTATTTATTAAGTAGTAATGTATCCTAAAATTACATTAAACATAATTTCTAATCTTCTGTCCAGCAAACAATTTGAGTCCGATAATACTATTTTATGACTCGTTCTACTTGAGCTCAGAATTTTCGATTGCCTGTAATCGATTGCGCTATAAGAAGTTTCACTTCCAAAAATTAAATGCTTTTACTCAGTTATTTGAAAGAAAATGTGCCATAAATAAAAGTTTTTCTTCAAAAACTCTGAGTAAAAGCATTCACTCTTTTTTCAATCCGGTTATTTAAATTACGATCCTAGAATCCACAGGAGCAGACTAAATCTGAAGGGGCGAGGCCAAGTACAGGATAGAGAGAGCTAACTTCACTTGAACTAACCATATCACATTCTAATTACAAAAGCGGCACAACTCAAAATGGAAAGTTTTCAGTGAAAAAATTGTTGTGCATATTATAAGTACAATTATTTTTATGTAAGATGATTTTCGTATTAAATATAATGACATTATTTTCCAAAAACTTTTTTTATCGTTTCCTGAAAATTTTTCTATTTTGAGTTGAGCCGCATTTATAATTTGGGTGTGATATACATGACTGGTCTTAGAAAAAAATATTTACAAATTAAATTGATATTTTAATAAATAATTTATTGATACAAAATACCTGAAATAAAAACTTTGTTTCGATTTTTTTTATTTCTCATACGTAAATCAATGTATCGTATATTCGTAAGCATAAGAATTACAACTAAATTTCCATTAGGTGCGAGAAAAATAAAGTATATTTCATTTTTCTATCATCTTATAAAGGGGAAAAACTTTAGGTATAATTTTCGCATAATCAACAATCATCACCAAGATGTGCTTAATGTCAACTATGCGCAGCATGACTTTGCTATTTTCCAGTTGCGTAGATGTTCGTTTGATTTTTTATTCCTTTTCTAAATACGAGTTAATGCAAGAAAGTATGTACATAGTTATAAAAAGAAATTTAGTTTAGGTGCTCATTATTCTCCTTTATAGTTAAAACAGCATTAAGAAAAATGGTAAAATAAAAGGGGAAAACTATTTAGGTATGTTAGGTTGGTTAGTTCATCATCCTCATCGCCGCCATCGTCATCAGCTGAAGCGAAATTTATTTATCTTGGGTTGAGAATGAAGCTGAAACAGCCTCCAGCAGCATGGATTTGAATGCGTGAATACAAAGTAATAAGTTTTATGTGTTTTTGATTGGAAAATGTTGCAAACACTTTAAAATGCACTTGACATTAATAACAAGACAGGCGCGATTGATACCAAAAACAACAACAATAAAATCGAAAACAAAGCAACGTCGCATGGAAACGCTCATAAATACGAGTAGATAGCAGCAATGTTGCAAATAGTTGGGAATTGCATATAAAATTCCACACAACAACTGAACAAAAAAACGTTGGCAAACAAAAATGTAAAAACTTAAGAAATAGCAAATTGTGGCAAAAGTGATAAAAGTCGCGCATTGGAAAATTTATGTGCTATGGAAGTGATTCGTCCGCGCCCGGACCAGAGATTCCGCGACGAAGGTGCGTAGCAAAATCTATCTTCTTGATATATGACATTGGCATATTGTTTTGTGCTGGTAAGAAATTTATGTGTACATGCATATATATGTATGCGTTTTTACATATATACGCATGAGTACCTTGCACATATATAGTAAGCATGTAAATACGCACAATTTTGATGTATAAAGGGTGATTTTTTTGCTACTTGGTTTTTGACGTTTATATTGCTGACAGTTTGCTCTGCCATTTAATCATGAATAGACTTACGCCTGAACAACGTTAAGCAAATTATTGAAATTTATTATCAATATTCGTGCTCTGTGAAAAATGTGTCTCGCAAGCTACGTCCATTTTGGCTCAATGGATACGTGGATAAGTGAATAAGCAGAATTGCCGTGTTTGGAGTGAAGACCAGCCAGAGGTAATTCAGCAGCTACCAATGCATCCTGGAAAATGCACTGTTTGGTGCAGTTTATGGGCGGGCGGTATCATTGGGCCGTACTTCTTCAAAGACGATGAAGGCGGCAACGGTACGGTGAATGGAGAAATGGAGAAAGGTACTCTTCGATGATAACATACTTTTTTTTTTGCCGAAAATGCAAGAATTGGACTTGGCCGAGATGTGGTTCCAACAGGACGGTGCCAAATGTCACATGCCATACTTCACCCGAAACCATGCATCAATTGAGAGGCGAATGTGGTGGGCAGTTAATCTCATGTTTTGATGCAGTCAATTGGCCACTAAGATGGTGTGATTTGACACCGTTAGACTATTTTTTGTGGAGCTATGTTAAGTCACTTGTCTATAGAGACGAGCCAAATACGATTGTTGCTTTGGAAGCCAACAATGAATGCGTCATTGGTGAGATTTCGGCCAAAATGTGTGAAAAAGTGTGCCAAAATTGGACCTTCAGAATGGACCATGTAGCCGTGGGCAACATTTAAGTGAAATTATCTTTAAAAAGTAAATGGCAGGAATTGATTTATCGATACAAATAAAAATTTCATTCAATTTTGTATAGTATCTCTTTTTTTCTTTTTGAATTTTCAAAAACCAAGCTCTAAAAAAATCACCCATTACAATTTACACGTATGCACATGTTACATTGAAAATTTTATAATGGTGGCTCATCTGAATGGTGTCGTTGTTGCTTTTTTTGATTTATAAGAGTTCAATAAAGTTAAGAATTATATTCAGAAAAATGTTGTAGATATCCGCGTGCGAAATTTTATCGTTTTTATATTGCTGCAATAAGAAAAAATCGCATTTCTCTTAAAAAAAAAACAAACAAAAATTGCGTTAGTGATGCTGAAATAAAGTATTTTGAAATATATAACAATTTTGTATTTAAATATATACGCAATGTCAAAACGTCATTCAAAGTTTACATTTGTGTCTTGGTGAAGATCATGAACAACGCACTGGTCGAAGTACCGAAAATATAACAGCTGTAAGTGCTTCAGTTCAAAATTAGCAAAATCAGTCGATTTTATGCCGTTTACAGGAATTGAGCACCTTTTAGTTCACATTGTGGCGAATTTTGTATAAATATCTTGACCTACACCCTTACAAGATCAAATTAGCAAAAGAACTGAAGCGCCGAAATTTCTCCGTTTGTGCTCTGCAATAGTTTCAAGAAAAATCATCCTCAGCGATGAGTCTCATTTTTGGTTGAATGGCTTTGTCAATATGCAAAATATGCGTTATTTAAAATTTTTTTTTATTTCATATTCAGGTTGTACCCCTATTAATGCAGAGCATTGTGTTGATTTGGAAGGTGGATTGATAGGTGGGAGGAGGAAGGAGGGAGAATGAAAGACTCCAAGAGACTCTATTTCATCTACGAAAAGTGACCGTGTGGTGTGGATTTCATGCCGGAGGTGTGATATGTGTGGAAGAGTGGTGGAAAATTGGCTCCAAAGAATCGGTCGCTGCAAACGCGTGTTCGCGGTGGTCATTGATATCGAATTCCATACTTAAATATAAAATGTGTACTTCAGCCCAATATCTCAATTATTCTGTGTCTTGTTTGTGGCTCAAGTGGGCTATCGGTTAACCCTCTTTTCTCCAGGAGAAGGAAAATTTATGGTGTTACTTTACCAACAATCAGGGGAATCAATATTCAGCTGTGCCAAGAAGTGAAATATCTTGGAAATACCAAACTTGTATGGCGTTCTCATGTTGCGCTAAAAGTATCCAAAGCATGGGCAGCTTTTTGTTAATGTAAGTTTACTTACTTACTTAACTGGCAATGTAAGTTTATTTTTGTCAAAACATGGGGTCTATTACCTGATAAAATCTTATGGCTCTATAAACCTATTAAACTCAGATTATTTTTGGAACCTATCAGGGCTCCAGTCTAGTACTTATTGCATTAGGTCGATAACACTGAATGACAAGGTTTTACATATGTAAAATTTATATACTTTGTTTTTTTCGTAAACTACGGATCTGGATTAGAAACCCATGAAATATTATGCAATGTAATTGATAATATAGTGGAGTCTGTGACCAGCCGCATTCGGAGAAACAGTAATAAATACGTCACGGCTCAGTCTTTATGGCCGGAGCTAAACAAAATTCTAACAAAAAGTCTTCTGACCCTAAATAGACCAACAATCCGGTTAGTGCTATTGGAACTATGCACTAAAAATGCCAACTACGAGTTCAACGATTTCTGCAGAAGTTGCGGTGATGTACATGGAGGAAATCGAATAAATCCTACATCTACTTTGTAGATGCCCTTCATTACAAGAACGATGTCTCCGCGCACTGGGTGCAAGTTTCTTCGATAGGTTAGATTACAAGGAAGTGCTGAAGAGCTTGTGATTACTGCAGAAGAAATTTGTGCTTGTTTTCTCTCCAGACGAAGGACGTTCCGAGCTCTTTTCTTATCAAGAATAGGCTTTGGATTATCTTACAGTCGTTTCTAATTTACCAGGATGTATTGATTGTTTTTTTTTGTTTTTTGGCTTTCTTGTCCACACTTCCTTTTACTATTCCTATGGGTATGTTTAGCCGGTTCATTTCCATTTTCATTCTGATTGCCGTTCCCTTCAAGATGCCCGGAAAACCAACTCAGTTTTACTTGAGGGCTGTTGCTTATTTCCTGAAGCCAATTGGAACAGTTTAAAACTACTTTAGATCTTATTATCATATTGTTCAGTGCTTTAATTGTCGCTTGGCTGTCCATAAATATATTAATCCATAAGGAATCGAGGTTCCTTATGATAATACCTCGCGCAATTTTATCAATAGCGAGGATCTCTGCTTGGAAAACACTACAGTAATCAGGAATTTTATAAGGCTCTGTGATTTTTAGTGCATCGCACAAAACCCCAGATCCAGTGCCTTCATCCATCTTCGACCCGTCAGTGTAGAATTGAAGCTAGTAACGTTCTTGGATAACTGAGCAGACATATCCGTGATAAAGATACGAGATTTGCTGACATTTGTAAAGAATACCGTTTGGTTTCAGTCTGGTACCATGTGAATTAGGTTCGTGGCAGTGTACCAAACAGAGATTCATACAAAATGAATGAACAATGGACCGCAATTGGTCTACGACTGAAAATGATCACTAATCTGAGCAAACAATTTTCATAAACTTAACCTTCACATTACTGTACTCAAGAAATAAATGGCAATAGTTAATGATAAGAAAAATTTATTATTTTTTGAAAAATGTTAAGTTGATTCTGAAATAATTAGCTATTTTAATTTAAATTATTATACTTCACTTACAGAAATTTACCTACCATATATAGGTACAAGTCAACCGTTTTACATAAAAGATAGAAGCGAAGATATAATTTAATTTTACAAAAGAGGATGTTACCAAAAGCTGTAAAGGATTGACCAAAGATGTGGAACATTCTACTAAAAATGCCGGGATAAAAGTACTAATTTTCTTCTTTCGAAAAATATATTTTCCTCATATTTCTGATTTTGTTTTTGTTTTTATATGAAAACATTTGTTGCTAGATCTTCAAGTCTGATTTAATTATCCGAATTATTTCTTATGATAATATTTTTAAGGAACTTCAGCAAGAATAAGTTTAACGGAAGAAAATGCACTTAAAATTTAAGCCTTTTAATTTGGTGCAATTATCTGTAAAATTCGGAATATAAAAATGCGTAAAACTCTTCAGGCTTATGATGTCTTGATAACGTTTGCCCTCAGTTTAGCTTTTTACTTCTTGTTTACAAAATTTACCGAAAACATAACAAAAAAAAGCACCAAATGAAAAGAAAAAAGCGAAGCAAAAACAAGAATTAAAATTCCCCTAATAAAAATTCAAGTCACGTGTAACTATTATTATGAATATCTTTTCATATGCGAGAATTAAATGCAAGCATTTCTAAATTATTTTCGTTCATTGTTTGCCTGCAGTAACACAATACTCGACACCCGACGTATGATGATGATGGGCATACAGCACTTCCTCCCCCCCTCTGCACTTAACACCACATCTACAAATAATAATACAGAAATGGTAAATTTGCCGTCAACGATACTACCACCGGAGAGGAAGAGTTCTATTGACTAATATGAGTGTGTGTATTGGAATGTTGTCGAGTATCTGCGTTATATGTACATATGTGTTATATTTGTCTGTATTACATCATCGCCATCGCCATCACCATGATTATATTCATCTTTATCCTCATCAACACTACATACATGCACATGCACGAGTACCTTCTGTGTAGGTACCTTGCATTATATAATCGTAATCGTAAATTTTTATGTGCTTATGGAAATTCCAGAATAATATGCAATGCGTACATCGCGTTTCACATTCATTCTTTTCTTCTTTAACATTATAATTTTCAGAATTTTTGAAATTCACGTGTGCGCACGTTCGATGTAAACTCACATGAAAAGTTTTGAGGTCTCTAGTGCCAAATAATGGACGAACAGGCACACGCACACATGGCAGACACCACTTTTGGTATCTCAAGTCGCGTTATATCAGCGCGAGGTCGTTAAAATATTTATTATTTTTATTAAAATAATTTTTTTAGTTTTTTCCTCCTGCATAATATTTATTATGAGAATTTATTTTCGATACCCTCTACATTCAAGAGGTAAGCATTGTATTTTTTTATTTTTTTTATTTTAAGCTTTTCTAAAGTAAGAGCAGTAGGAATTTCAGTAAGAATGCTACTAACCATTATTCATAACAATGTTCATGTCTTGCCATTCAAATATCTATGTCAATGTCATATCCTGAATTTGAAGTACATGAATTGGAAGTTTCATATGACTTTGCGTTTGTTTATGTATTTAAAAAAGATGCAAATTCAATTTAATAAATTAGATTCAGGAATATTTATCGGAAATATGAGTGTTTGGGGAATTATAAAAGTAAGAAAATATAAAGACCGAAATTGTTCACTTTGCATTTTGGCAGACATAAGCTGCTCTGACATGAACATGTACATTAACTATGGAATAGTGCTGCTTAAAACTGAGATTTGGATTTGTTTGAACCCTTAATTTTGGTGAGGTTCGATGAAAAAATGATTTGGAAATGATGGTGTCGCATCGAGGTAAAAAAATGGGTGGAAAATCGAAGTGAGAGTATTTTTTGATGGAGGGAAACTAATACTTATATATATATAAATTAATATTTCATAAAAAAGCTATTTTGGTATGGGAGCCAAAATAGCTCTCAGGGTTGGAGATGAGGAGTAAGTGTGTTCCGGGAAAATTTCCTACATTTTAACCTCCTAGCAGCGTCGCTTCACCAGCTGCCGGGTGACTGGTCGATTTTCATAAAAATGCCAACTTTGTATGGAAAATAGTGAACATTAATGGATCACCCTGGAATCTCAGGGATACTCTTTCATAACAAAAGTAAATTTTGTAATGGGAACCACTTAAGGGTTGGAAGTGAGGGGTAAGTATATTGTAGAGTCTTACAGTCTCCCTTACTTACTACTTATATCATTCTATGTCATTTACAATTTAAGAGTTAGATACGAAGGAAAAGTTTGTTGGCGAAAAATATTGGTTATTGAAAAATAATGGGGGTAGGTTTACATTTTCTGCCTCTGAGAAAAAAATCACCGCTACCATTTCTTATAATGTACATGCAAGTCAAATAATACCGACTATAAATATCTTTAAACCTTTTTGCTCTTTGCTTTTAGCCGGCAGAGTAGGAAGTGTTGTTGATATTATTATGTTTTATGGATTTTTTCCATTATATTTTATGGGAATTTTATTTAAACATATTTAATATGCGTAAATTTTTTTTCACAATTTTTTTTTTGTTTATGTGTGTTACTCTTTTGGTAGTGCGTAAATTAAATATCAGGCTTTTGTTTGAAGTTGCAAAGGAGGCGATATTACTTAGATAATTAGTGACAAATATAGGATATTTTATTATTATTATTGAAATTAAGTTAATAGTGGCATGTTGTATGTACCTATAGTATAATTTTGCATTTTGTATATATAATTTTACTATTTGTAAAGAAAAGAAATCAGACAAATTATATGGACAGGTTAATTGCAGTTCAGTTTGTTGCTTAAATCTTTCGTTTTTGCATATAAACAACAACTCAATTATAAATTTTCTAGCATATTATCTTGTTAACAATAATAATCAAGTGATTATCATACGGCATACATATTACATAAATATAGCAGTTTTTACAAAGTGATAATAACAAATTTCTTTCCATTGTTTTTTTTTTACAATTATAAAATACAAATTGACAATGACCATGAATGTAATTTATCATCAGCATATTATTATATCTTAATAGCTGTGACTGTGGCTAGGGGAAAGTGTTGTATCTTCGTCCGGATTTCAAAAATGTATATCTTCTATATAGTAAGGGACTTTTTGTACCTTGATTCTTTGATAATTGGTTTAATTTCAAGAGACTTGTTTTTCCCATATGAAAAATTAATGTATTCTAACTGAACTTAAAAAATGTATAAGCAGAAGTTGAAATAAAAGTAAATAGAGTTTACAAAACTAATATAATATATAAATATAAACTAATTAAAAGAAAATAAATTAAGTTATATGGAGAATTTAGAAATTTATTTTAATTCTAATGTCATAAACGGAAGATTTACGAGAGTTCCGCGATTAAAAATGCTTGAAAATTTCATAAAAGAATACTCTTTTGCATGCTCAACGGCAATTGACACTCGGTCCAAGGTACACACATTTCACCTTTGCGTCATGCAATTATATTTAACTATAGCTTATTCATGAATTATTTGGTTTATCTTTTTGTGGCAAGTCACAAATGCAACCACATATTTTAATTTATATTTTCCATGTATTTTGTCTCTTCACAGTCAGCATAATTATGCTGCATTTATTTTCGTTTGGCCAATGCCAATGCCAATGCTAATTATAATAGACAGCATTTCGTTTGGGAAATAATGAAGGAAAATTACAATTTAAATGATGTGCTGAAAATGAAACTGAAACAATTTTGCAATTTCAAATAATTTGTTTAAATTTTTAATGTATGTAATTTAAAGTTTGCGTTTTGCGGTTGACATTGTAAGAGATAATTTATTTTATCGTTAACATTGTTGCTTTTCTGTGAAAATTGAAAACAGAAATAAAACTTTTATGGTTTAGTGCCATCATTGCTCATACTTATGTACTTTTGATCAAAAGAGTTTTTGCAACGAATATGTATGTACTTAGTTTCTGGCTCAAAGCATCCTAAGAAAAAGTAAACAGATCCTGCAAGTTTCAATGTTGGAAAACAATTTTTTTTCTATATTTTCCACTTTATTTTAAATGCTATTATTCAGAAATTTGGAATTTTATTAATGTAAATATTGGGCACGTTGAAGAAATAAAAATTTTGCTTAACTCTTTCAGAATATTTTTCTCCAAGTATATTATTGTACTTAATACGAGATAGACGGAATTTTTTATAAAAGTAATTAATCGTTGAAACTCAATGTCCTTTGTAGAGCTCAAATGAAAATGTTTTTTTGACCACGGGTTTCATTCATTTACGAATTCAACCTAATGCACTTTTTTTTACGAATTCAACCTAATGCACTTTGTAGAATTCCAATAACAAAATACAAGTGTTTATTTAATATAATAAAAGGCCCACGTAATACATTTTTTAGCTAAAAAAAACTATAGCAACGTGGAAACAAGGAAATCGTCCAAACTTCCGAAAACTTACTTTTCACTCACTAAAAAAAAATACTTATTTTATTTTGTTAATATTTAAATTGTCTATACAATTTTCAGTATTCTCTAATTTTATGTAACAAAAATCCAAGCAAAATATTGTCCTCTGTAGAGATTACTGGTCTGAATGCAAAAAACATACGTAGTCTTCCGACACGTTTTTCGTTACAGCTGCATTGTGCATGTGGAATAAAAAAGTGAATTTTAATAACATTAAAGTGTTGGGATTAATGATCGACGTGACACTACGAAAAGCTGTACGATTTTCAATACAAAATGTAATGCTGTACATGGGATGAAAATGATGTACGTGTGGTCACTTCACCCTAAGCTGATTAAAATACTTTTAATTCCCTCATACTTTTCTACTTTATAATCGCTTGGATATCAAATAATGGAATATGAGTTTCCTACAGAAAATTTAAATAAAGAATTAAATTTGGATCTGCTGATATTAGGAATTGAGAAAAGCAGCATATCAAAACTACAAAATGGTTGAACTCTTCCTCAGTTGAATCTGCTGACATGAGGGATTTTAAAGTTTAGTGACCACAAAGTTCTAGTAAAGATTAGGGAAATTGTGGAAACAGCATACACCTAAGTTCCTATATCATACTAACCTAAATTTAGATGTTTTGATCGCTATATCTTGGACTGAAGAAATGCTTTACTCTTGTCAATAAAAGCTAAAAGTTAAAGCTTTTTACAGAACACTGAACACTGTTTAATCACTTCATTGCCAATGTTGCGTTAAGCAATATTCATTTTGATTTGGCATGTAATGGACTCCGCGTCATTTGAATTACTCCCTTTGCACGAAGTTTTAGAAAAATTGAGTTCTTGTTTTTTCTAAGTTTTATAAATACGTTGAACAATGTAATGGAATGTTAAGAATGCAATAGTACTCTAACTAAGTTATTATTAAGTAAATCCTGAATCCTGGTTACCAAGTAACCATGAAAACATTTATTAAAAACACAATATTTTTATATTTCATCAAAGTACAATTAGTTACGTATGTACAAAACCCAGACAACATTTTAATGCTACTGGCAATATGACTGCATACATGCTCACAGTAAAGGCTGAAATGCAAATAAATTACAATAGCGGTATTCACGATGTAATGCGAATAGTCTTGCATCATTGAAATTGTTAATTATTATAGCATATTACATAAATATGTGTATTTGTTGTTGTGATAGAAGAAATATTCTGCATTTACAATAATTCAAGACCATTTATATCAGATTGTGAATACCGCCAATATTGTACAAACATATTCATGCAAACATCGTATGTATTATGCATGATTGTATGTATGTGGCAATAACAATCGGATTGATAATCTCCAATGACCACTTAGCAATTGAATTAATTTCAATAATAAATACCCTTATGGCACAATTATGATGAAGATGACTTCTTCAGTATTTCTGTGTATTTTTTTGTGTGTGTAAGTGTGTGCTAACAAAATTTTTTCCATGTAAGATGACAACGACAACAATAACAACAACAACAACCACAATGTCAGCCTATAACTTTTTGGCATAAATATGTTTGATTGTATCCCGCTGTTATTTGCTATTGCTGCACTTCGGCTTCTACTTATTTCTAATTTTTATTCAATGGCAATAGCAATTGCTGCTACTGCAAAACTATGAAAATGAAAATGATAATGATGATGATGATGACTACGAAGATTATGAGAATGAAGACTGCGGCGATATACTTTTTATTGCTTCATTTGTTGTTGTAGGCAGTTGTTGTTGCTGTTGTAGTTGATTTTGTTGCAATTGAAATTGGTGATGTTAATACTTCTTCTATTGGCAACTTTACAACTTTATAGAGGCATATCTCATGCAAGATCTCTTTGTATGTACTATGTGTGTGAGGGTTTGTGTGTGCCTGAGCATATTTAAGGATATATGCAATTGTTTGTCTTATTGTTGTTGCCCGTATGTTTTTGTATTTGTATACATAAATATTAATGTTTTTCTCTATTTAAGTCGTCGCGCCGTATCGTATCGCGTCTCATCGCATTGCATCGCATTTGTTGGTTCTTGCATTTCATTGCGTGTATATGCATATATGAGCCTTTTTAACATATTTGACATATTGGTTTAGGCGTTTTCTTTCTTAACTTTAGCTTTCCAGTAACTTACCAGCAGTTAATGGTAAAACATACTTGCTACAAAGTTTTGTTTTCTTTTTGCAACTAGCATTATTGTTCTTCTCGATTGTTGACATTGCTATTGTTGTTGTTGTTTTTGTAGCTTTTGTTGTTTTGGTTAAATATGCTACATTTGAATTGCAAATCCTATTATGACTTGTGAAATTATAAGTTTTTTCTCTTTCTTTCTTTCATTTCATTTCATTTATGACTATATAGTCATAATTTTGCTTCTTTTTTGAGTCGTTTTTTGTTGTTGTTTTTTTTTGCTATTCTATTTGCCAAAAGACGCAACAAGGTATATTCAATAACATGAATAATGCATATGGAAAATGTTGAGGTTTATTTAAACGCATATGCATATTCGAACTCGTACATATATGCAAAAATAATACCCAGTTGGAAAATATATACATAGTCAATGACGAAATCGAAAAATGTCGCTTTAAAAACAAATGTCGAGAAATTCATGGATATAAAACCTAATAAATTTGATACCAATGCATGTAATACTTCAAATCTTGTGAATCGAAAAAAACTGTGGGAGTTGCAGTGCTCAAATCAGATAAATTTCAACGACATTTTTTGATATTCAATTTAAATTTTCTGGTAGCGGTTATAAGCTTTTGCTTTTAATGGCACAACAGCCCATGGAGCGCCTAGGCCGAGTTTTGGCAACCACTCATGTTGTGCGTGTTATATTTGTACATGAATGGAAGGGACCTAATGTTTTATGCCTAATCCGAACGGCAACGTGAAAAGCTTTTCATAGACAATTTTTATTCTTGTAGGTTTGCCATTGCCTGCCAAGAAGTGGTGCTGTGTAGAAAAAATGTATTTTCTAATTTTTGATTTTGCCTGTGCTGCAATTCGAACCCCAGACACTCTGCGCAACAGTCCAACGAACTAGCACTACGCCACAGCGACCATGTAAGCTTCATAAGCTTCATTCACGTCGAAATCATAAGAGTCACAATAAAATCGACTGCCAAACTGAGATCAGCCACATCACATCGCATTTATCGATAGGTGTTTCAAATTTCATAACAAGCTGGAAAATGCCTAGCCCGGAGCGAATCACTGCACAATGCTTATGTTTTGAATTCGTCTAACCTTTACACAAATGTTTTTGGGTTAATAGAATTATTAACAGGGCCTTAATTTTGGACGTATTTCGTGGCACATGTGTACATGAACAAGGGCGAATCCAGGATTTCCCAAAGGGAGGGCCCAATAATTTCTACCTACAATTGAAAATTTTCCGATTTCACATTGATTTAATATAAATAAATGATATAACTCGGCTATTCTATATTAAAAGTATCAAAAAAGGTCGTGTCTTTCGATCCGATCACTGTAGACTTGTCTCAAAGCCCTCTTATAGTATGGTTTCAAATCAAACCTAGCAAATTAAATAATAAAGTGCTTAAATTGCAATTGCTTCAAATGGTATTTTTCGAAAAGGTAACTAAAATTCCTCTCGAATGATTTCATATTTGTCACAGCAACCTACAATGAAGCAGTAAATCGGATCGGCGACTCGTTGTTCAAGCTTGATTTTGTGCAGCTGGTTTCTATCGAAAGTTTTAATTGGTGTAAAAAATATCAATCACGCATGTAACTATAACTTTTAGCTAATATGGAATATTTTTTTCTCCATCAAAAATGGTATCGACTTCTTTCTTGCCACAGCAATTCATAGTGGGCCTAAGCCTAGGATCGATGCATTCATTAATTTTGCAATCATTCTCTCTTCATCACTAAGCAGTTGATATCAATTCCAAAATTCCTACAGGGTTTGTCTTTATGCTATGGGAAAAGTTTACAATAACAACGAAACATGCATTAAAAAAGTACGTATACACTTATTTATGATAACACTGCAATTTTTTTGCTTACGTTTTTGTGTGTTGTGTGTACTTTGCTGCGGAAAATGTGTAGTTTGTAAACTACAGCAATGGTAGGTACGTACACATTTCTTCGACTCCCCTTTTTGGTGTAGGTATGCATTTTGTTTGTTTTTCATTTGTATTTCGCTTGTTGTCCTCATCAGAATATTCTTCGTTTCTGTAGTTTAAAGTTGAAGAGTTTCCTCCAGCTCTACTTAGTCTTATTGTTTGTTGCATTGATGGCGTTGTAATCGTCATCATTATCCAGCAACAGCAACGTCATCATCATCACCGTCATCATCATCATGATCTCCATTCTTTTGCGTACTCAGTTACTGCGGCAGCTGCAATTTTTACATAAA
Source organism: Palloptera scutellata (assembly GCA_958295655.1). Lineage (NCBI taxonomy): Eukaryota > Metazoa > Arthropoda > Insecta > Diptera > Pallopteridae > Palloptera > Palloptera scutellata. Next base: position 44,178,694 of record OY282449.1, on the reverse strand, counting down.
TACAAATCTGTCAGCATAACAACACAAAAGCAACAAAAATAAAATTAAGTTCTTTATTCGTAATTGTTGTAAGGCACATGAAATTGTAGTTTTGTAAGGGATTCATTCTAAGAACGATAAGATATGTTGTATTTGTTGTACGATTTTATTACATTTCTTCCTAAGTCGAGGATGCTAAAGTACAATATATTTCCTTTGCATACCCTCGTATCTTATTAAATGTTATGACTTTGCATTTAACGTGCCTACCTATTTAACTTTTATGAACTTGAGGGTTGATTGTGCGCAGCCATGGACAAAGATTGAGTTAAAATGGTTTTCATTTTGAGGATTTTAAAACATGAGTACTCAGCATTCACACCTTTGAGAAAATTTTTTAATACCTACTTACATACATACTCTTAACACTAGTTGCAAAAATTTCGTGAACTTTTGAGTTGTTGTTGTAAAATAGCATATCTTGAAATATGAACATAGCAGATTTTAAAATTTCCCATGCTCCGTTTTTACAATAGGACTTGCCCTTTTTAAGAGAAAATAAATTCTCTTCACGATATCTCGAAAACCAAAGCAATGATTCTGATAAAATAGTTCTGAGATAGACGACTTTTTGGCACAAAAAGATCCCCCGGAAGGAAGCTAATGGGTTAGTACATTCGAGTCAAATATTTTACGAGAAATTCTATTATAAATTGCTGAACGCAAAAAAACAACTTTAGATGCTAAATCAACAAGTTGTCTTATGCTTAATTATACTTAATTTGTTAGAAATCGGCAAACTTTAGGCCATCATAAAATTAAAAAACGAGCTAACTTTTGCATTTATACATTCAATATATGCTAACGGGTCTCGGTTCGGATTCCATGACTTTGAAACACAGTGCAGTTTTCTTTATATCTCATATTAATGACTTCAATCTAATGTAATTTTATTACATTAAAATTGTGTTCATATTTTTACATATAATGTTTCGACTAACTTTAAAATAGATTTACAGCAGTCAGCCGCTGTATATTGTAATCATGGCCAAAGCTTCCACCAAGCTACGGTGACAAATCCCTTTCGGCCAGCCACACCGTGTAATATTTAACTATCGTTGGCTTAACCTTATTCCTGAAATTGAGTACGTCTAAAAACGAATATTACGTTAACTCTTAACGCTTTGCAATGAAATCTCTTTGTATAGATATACATCTGCTAGTGTATTGTTGTTATTAAAGAAGTATGAAATTAATATTCAACTGCTGCTAAACAAAAGACTTCAAGCACAAACTTGATTTATACTTTTTGGCGAGGGCGTCACCATGTGGCAAAATTACAAATTATTTATAACAGCTACATACATAAATATATTTGTTGTGAGAAAATCTTGCAAACGCAATTCATTTTGCATGCTTACACCTACGGAGATTCACTCAACGGAGGTAAAGGAGATGCTCATCATTGTTGTGACTGTAGGTGTGTAGAAAAAAGAAGAAGAATTACGTGAAATTAAATATGTCTCATGAACTGTAAGCTGCTGCCCAAATGCAATTAATCAAACCAAATGAAATTCATCCCATTTTTTTTCGACATCTTTTTTCCTTTATAGAACATTTGCCATTTAAATGCGCGGAAATTTAATATAGCATGGAGCGTTTATCATTTGGATCGTCTGCAGTTCGCAACTGTCACATTATGTCAAAATATGCTGTAATTTGTCATAGTTTAGTATTTACATATTTATTTAAGGCTTTTTTTTGGTTGTTGTTCGTCTTCAATCAGTTATTGAATAGTTGTAATAGTTAAATGCATGCTTGCAATTTTATTTGTGGCTATTAGTGAGCGCTTATTGGTTCCAATTCGATCTGCATAAATACAATATCTGTTTGTAGGTTGTAAGTTAATGAGCACGTTACCTTTTTAAATGTAACAATCTTCAGATTACCTATGCTACTGTTGTGCTTTTTGGCTTTTTATAAGTATGTGCTTAGTCTGGTTTTTGTATGTGCGAAATTGGGGCGAACTTATTGTATTCATTTACACATTTATTTTATGCAAATAAAACTTAAATATATAAGATTAAAATTAGACTTAAAACTAGAGCTATGTATATTAAAGAATTTTACATTGAGAATAATCGGAGTTTTTTAAGTATTTGGATAATAGGTAAAAATCATAAAAAAGTAGGTACTTCTACCAAAATAAAAGTTTTACAAAACCTATACGAAAACCTATGGAAATACTTATTATGCATTTCACTTAATGTACATAAGTACTCACATTTAAATACATTCTTATGTATGTAAGTACATAGTTTAAATAAATGTGATTAATGCTAAAAGGCGCCACTGTCATCATTTGCATAAGAAAGAAACTGTTGCAGCAATAGCAATCTTGACTATATTCAAAATGACTTAAATAAATATGGGAGTAGAAACAAAAAAAAAGTTCAAGAAATTTTTAGAAAACTCCTTACACATAAATACATACTACATATTGTAGTACATACATTGGTAAGTGCCCAACACCATTTTCTTATGTTTGATATTTCTTCTACTTCATATTCTTCCTCATCGCGATTTCCATCATAATCATCTAACTAAAAACAAAAAGCCAAGTAACTTTTTACTTTAACACAAAATATTGTTGTAGGTACTCATATCTCCGACAAGGAAAAAAAATGATTAATTTCGCAGTTGGTAATTTATGTAGACACATAATTCACAGCAGGACAGAAGGAGCAGCAACAGAAACACTGCAACATGCATTTGAGGCTACAGCCAGCATTTGCTGTAACTATGAGTGCAGCTAAATATGCATAGACATGTTCTAAAAATATAATAAATATTGTTAATAACATAAGGCTATTTGTCCAAATAGCATGAAAAGGGGTATTTTAATTAAATTAAATAAATGCAGTAACAGCAACAGAAACAGAGGAAGCAGGAACAGCAGCAGCAATAGCAGCAGTAGAAGCAGCAGCAATAGAGTAGCAATAATAAATTCCATTCCATTTTTAGCATTTGAGAAGCAAATTGACAATTTTTGTGTTTCGTAAATGGAAACTGATATGCGTTCCAGCTGACAGGCTGACAGATAGATAGATTGATAGATAGACGGATGGATATGTAGAGGGAGTGATGATAAGACAATAGAAAAAAGATGCAAATAAATAGGGAAATGAAAAAATTTATCCGGTAATTGGAAAAGAAGTGGAAAATGGTTGTAGGAAAAGTTTAAAATGATATAAGCAACTGTGGATTTTGGCCTATTACTACAAGAAACTGAATATATATATGTAGTATATAGTATGTATATGTATGTATAGGTACATTAAGGTGCCGCACGATAAAAAATTATTGTTGTTTCAGAATGTTTTTCCCGAAAATTTTGAAAAATGCGTGTTAGGTCTTTAGCAAATTAAGATATCGGTATGAACTATGTTTCATTTTGTTATTATTCTGTAATATTTCTGTGATATTGACGAAATATGGTAATTACAATTAAGTTTTGAGATTGACCGTTTTTGCCTTGATGGATGGGATGGAAAACTCAAGAGTGCAAAAAGTGCAAATCAATTAAAAATGAGATGATTTACAAAAACTGGAAAAACCACTGTGAATTTTCTTGTAAATGCATGACTGTGTCATGTTCATCTTTGGAGAAACAAAGAGTAAAAAGAAAAACACATAACAAAACATGTATCAATTTTCCATAGTTTAATGAAATGAATGTAATAAGTAGTAAAGGGAACTAGACGAAAATCTAATGCGGATATGCACGTTAAAAGCTTAAAAAGCTGACCAAATTTCTTACGGAATTTAGAAAAAACGCTGGATGAAACAAATGATGAAAAATAAAAGAAAATGTGCTGCGCAACCTGATGCTCACCACTAAAGAATTTATCATCCTCGATCCAATATTTTCTTAAACAAGAGATGCCAAAATGAAATAAATAAAATAATGACAGTTTTTTTAGTATCTTCATATGCAATTTGCTTTAACACGACCATTACACAATTACAGATTTAAACAGTAAATTTTTTTTAATAATTAAATGTAAAAAAAGGAAATATTAATCAGAACAAAGTAAAGTAAATTCCATTGCCACAGGCAATCATGCACGCCCACTTCTTCAATCAGTTCAAATTCAAGGAACATTCAAAAGTAATATCACCAAAACTTAGCTGCGCATGTTCTATTACGCCTTAAAGTATGCATGTGAATTAATTTCAAATCAACAACACGAGTAACTACATGAAACAACAACAGTAAAATCAACATCAGCAACTACAATTGCAATTGTAATTAAATTAAAATTTCTCACACATTCATATCCGTGTACTCGTTTGTATTAACATATGCATGTAAGAAGGTATGTATGTGTGTGCACATATTCGCATTGATAAGATCTGTCTCGCGGCTGTTTGATGATCATGGGCGTCGATGTTGGCTGCTGCTGCTCCTGCTGCACCACGGCAATGGGGCGGTAAAAGTAAATACATAAATACAAATAGTAGGCGTGACAATATAAAAGAATCATATTTGCTAAGAGAAGTAGAAGATGATGAGGCAAAAGAAGCAGCAGGAGCTCAACTCGAATGGGAAAACAATGCAATAAGATGCTTCAAAAGTACAAAGCAAATTGTAAGCTTCAATGTAAAAATAACATGTCCACCCTCGTTTCATTGTGCATTTTGTGTGTATTTCATTGTAGAAGAGTTCTTACACTAAACACTAACATCACACGTACATACATAAATACATACATACGAGTATGTGTCTGTGTGTGTTATGTTCTTGAACTTCAACTGAAACTTCTGCTTCTTTTTCGTCTTGATGACGGTAGTGGAGGTTGCTGTTGTTGCCTGTTAGCGCGCCTTCTTACGCTCATAAAGCATTTTATAATTTAATTTATGTAAAGCAAATGCAAAAAAACAGAAATCAACTCCCCTCTTTATAGCTCAACTGCAACAACAGAGATCAATGCTGCTTACAACACAATCCTCCTCCTCCTCCTTCTTTCTTCTGCTGCTTCTGCTTCATGCGTCTTTGTGATGTGTTTGAATTGTGTTGTTGGTGTATTTTATTGTTTTTATGTTGTTATCGATTTTACTTGCAATTTTTTGAATTATGACTTGAATGCCTCAAGGCAATTTTTGCCTTTCCGCGGTTCATTTATCATTTGCGCTAAATTGTAAATGTCATTGCGCACACACAAAAAAGATGCCTACATACAGATACTCGTATGGATGTGTGTATATGTGTTCGATTGCTTTAACATATTAAAAATAATTTTTAATATTTGTTTTTCACTGCCAAACTGAAATGCTATTTTTATATTGCTCATAAACTTTTTGTCATAAATTTTACTTTTACTATTGTAAGAATTGTTGTTATTATGTTTTGTGATATCTTAGACGACTTTCATTTCCATAAGCTAGATGCTAATGCCTTTACTTTAATATATTTTAGTAGCTATGTATCCTGTTTTGTTATTGTATCGCAAGTAAATACCGCAATTTGGATTTTACTTAATGTAATAACTTTAAGAACTTGATTGCGCTGTGTATGTCAAAAGAAAGACTGAAGAAACAAACCTTTTAGGAATCATTTATGAAACAGAACAGTAAATTAGAATTGGATGAATCACGAAACGATGAATGAAAATGATTGATTCCGTGCCGCAGGGGCACTACTTTTCTACTACTATCTTCTATTACTATTTTCTGCTACTTTTACAACTTCTTTTCTACCACTAGTTTTAGTACTTGGTAGTGTGTTGGCCTGCTACACAGAGTACACGGGGTTAAAATCTCGGCACATGCAAAAATCCACAAGTAGAAAAACAGTTTTACTTTACTCGCGCTACCACCTCTTGGGAGGCAAAGGCAAACCTACAAGAGTAAAAATTGCCTATGAAGAGCTTTTCAAGAGCTTAACAAGCAAATATAGGTCGCCGTGGCGTAGTTAGTAGTGCGTTGGCCTGCTACGCAAAGAGTTCGGTGTCCAAAACTCGGCACAAGCAATATAGAAAAAAATATTTTTCTACACGGCATCACCTCTTGGCAATGGCAAATATCCAAGAGTAAAAATTGCCTATGAAAAGCTATTCACTTCGTCGTTAAGGTTCGGCATTAAACTGTAGGTACCTTCCATTCATGTAAAAAAAATAACACGCACATCATGATTGCATGCGAAAAGCTCGGCCTAGCCCGTCCATGGGCTGTTGTGCCAAGGAGATAGAGTTAATTAACATTAATGCCAAAGAATACCCACGTTCATAGAACAGACAGCTCACACGATTGTTTGATGAACAGCTTTCTACTTAGCCGTTAATATTAGCTATAAATCTTTAGGTCCCTTTCATGCACAAATAATATTTTTATTAATAGTATTCGGTCTTATAAAAAGTATCCGCTGTTGGTACCCACAAATCTGTCTTGTATATGATGTTTAGTGACTCCGTTATCTCCTGACAGCTTGCATGTCGATCTTCCTCCACCAGTTGTAAAATTGCATCTATTATTTCAGTGACTGGTGGACCAGAGCAATGCAGGTGCATCTCTAATATCGAAATTTCCGTAACGGAATCGAACAAACCACTCCTGGGCCCGACGTTCACTCACAGCATCCTCACCGTAAGTCGCACAAATTTTACGGCATGTTTATGCAGCGGTTTTACCTTATCTGTAGTAATAAAGCATCACACAGCGTATTTCTTCAGATATTTCATATATTATCAAATTAATGTAACTTTTTGCACTAGCGACAAATTACACAACTGTCTTCACACAAAATGTTAACAGAAATGTTACATTTCAAACATGTGCATAATCGGACTAGTGTAACCAGATTTGTGGTACCTCGGATACTTTTTATATGACTCAATATATGGGGTACAATAGGGTACAACTAACTAATAAATCTAAAATGGCTTAACTATGAATGAACATAAGTAGCTGGGTGTCATTGGTCCCATGTGCCTCACCCACACAGGAAATAATTCTGAAGTAGATATTCGTGCACAAATATAACACGGGTAACTCTAGTGGCAACGAAACGCAAGACAGACAGGCCTATCCTTCTAGGATATATCCATACTTCATGATCGATTATAGACTTTCTTCCTAAGAAATTGTCTTCTGTTTTTTGAACTTACGATTTCCGCAAATGAATGAATAGTAACACTATTTCTAATTTAATACATTTACTAAATATTTTCCTTGTGTGTAAAAGTAAAAATTTTGCATTGTTAAATATTGTCAACTGTCATGTTTATCATTCTCCGCTTCTCAGGAGCAGCTACTCATGCAGCTATTGCAGCGTATAACGTCAACATTTTCATAAGCTAAACAATGTGGTTGCATTGCATACGCTGGCAACTGATATTTACATTGCTACTGTCACTGCTGCTGTAGCTGCTGGCTGTTCCTGGCTAGTAACATCAACATTACCAACAAACAACAGAAGCAACAAAGAAAATAATGTAGATGCAAAAAGGTGATAATTAATGTGTAAGGTAAGATGAACTCAAGCGATAGCAAAAAGCAAAAGTTAAAGCAGCAGTAGCAGCAGCAAACAACATCAACAACAAAACAAAATTGTCAACAACATTTGAGTAAACTAGTGGACAGCCAAGTGGACGGACAAAATAGATAAACGTAAAGAGATGTGGTGAATGGAACGGAAGCACTTGTACAGACAAATTGCTGTTGCTGCTGGAAAAAATTCAAAATAACTTAGAAATAAAGAGAAGAAATGCAAGCTTGACAAATATTTGCAAATACCACACTTCTTCACATGAGTACATGACACGCCCCTCCCGCTCTTTGTCCTTCGTATAAACTCTACCTCTTCCTTTGTTAGCGCACGCACCTAGAAGCATAAAGTAAACAATATTACTTGGGAATTTGTAACTATCATCGAAGTTGGAGATGTAGAGAAGAGTTATGTATATAATCATAAATACATTTTAGTATAATTGCATACTTAGTAAAATATATTTTTTATAATATATATAAAGTTAAGAAGGTACGTAGAGCTCTTAACTGAATAAGAGAAAGACAAAACGACGGCCTAATATTAGACTCAAACTCAAACAGCAGTCACTACAGAGTATTTTTTCAGAGGCCAAACTTTCAGCTTTTTGATCTCAAGATGCCCAGTTGGTTCATCAAGAACACTACATAGGAATGGTTGTCCAGTAATCCTGATTCTGTCTAAAGTCAATTTGTCAATTGAAAAAGAAACACAATACGACAAGTGAAGGCGATTTTAGATAGAGAACAATACGTAGTGCAACTCTAAAATAGGTACAAAAGAGGGAATGCATGAGCATAGCAATGCATGGTATGGTTGGTTGTTTGGACGGCTGACCAAAGGAAATAACTAAGCCAGAACAGCCCGCTGTGAGGCCAGAGCCAAACTTGAAGAAATCTAATATTAGGCGTAAATCATAAATGCAGCGCAAACAAATGTCGTCTGGACCGATTCCCCGAGATAAGTCCGCACACATTTGTGTACGTAGGTATATCTATGTTTCTATCCGTGTGTGTATTTGTGTATTGAAGTTGTTGCGCAAACAGAAGCTTAACATGTTGTTGTAATTAAAATTCACACTTTTTTACAAGCAGTCAACTTTGCTGTTTTTGCTGCTGCTGTTTGTTATTGCATTTGCTGGCGTTGCTGCTTTTACATACTACATTTTACATTATTATTATTTTGTTGTTGCTGTTGTTGTTGATGCGATAACATAGAACATACAAAAATGATATTGCAACAAAGAGATGAGCAACAGCCACAGCAGCACACTTTAAAAATTCTCGTTGCGATTGTATCGTAAGGTGCGAATTTGAGCTTAGCAATTTGTTGTTGGTCTTCTGGGTTCTTGTTGTTTTTGTTGCTATTAGTGTAGTTACTATTTATATTTATGAAAGTGTTGACTTTTCGTTTGCCCCCAAGAGAATTTTTTACGATGTTGCTAGGAGAATTTTTTTTACTAGCAACATCGTTGCGAACTTATTTCTTTTTGTTGTTTCATTGCAAACCTTCCATAGTTACTCTTGCCATATTATGCGTTGCAGGATATAAAATACTGAATTGAAATAATCCAAAATCGTTGAAGCGGAGAATGCATAGAAAATCTATTCAAACGTTCACAACGTTTCAATAATTTTTAAACATTTTGTACATAATCATAAAAAAATTCTATAAGCTTCTTGATATTGCTTAAAGGATCGGATTTTTGAATATAAATACTTATGTAGTACGAGTGTAGTACTATGTCACACAGAGAAGGGCTATAGGTAAACTTTATTTTTCACAATGATATGGATGAATTTTTTTTTCTAAAATTGTATCTAGAAAGTTTCTTACCAATGGTAAATGCAAGTAAGGACAAAAATGGTATTTTGTTGGTCAAACAGTTTACTGCAGGGTAAACTGATACAATTACGTTAAAGATAATTTTGTTGTTGTTGGTGTCACCTCACTGCTAGTCAGTGCCAGATGAAACAGCATTAAAAATATTAAGAACGATATCATGAAATTTTCCAAAAACGGGAACGTATAACGCATTTTCGGTATGAAATTAACACTTGCGGTCACTATAATCGTTCGTAAATCAGAAAAAAATGTTCATCTGATTTTGTCAAATAAAGATCTATTGATTGGCATCTCAACCGTTGCGATATTTAATAAAATTTAAAAAAATATACATGAACTTCCGAAAACGTACACGTGCTAACTTTTGCGAGCCCTACTTTGAACAGCAAAGTTCGTGGCAGTCGAGTGATACATCTTCATACTGTATTGGGAAGCGCGTGAAGCTCTCTATAAAATATGGGGTCACCAACAAATTTATTTATTTATTCGTATGAAAAGGAAACAACATATTTTTAATCACAAAGATTGAGTGTTAATAAAATTCTATAGAGTCTGTACCTATAAGGAAGGCTATTGTACAAAGAAAAGTACAATTGTACAATACAATCGCGTGATTATGCGTTACTTCACCCCTTTCGACTACTTTCACTGAGCCCCGGCTCAGGAAAGGGCAGATTAAACTTTAAACCATGATTATTATATTAATTTACGACTACAATCAAACGAAATACCGATGCCTAATTTAGTAAATCACATATTTCATTCTTTGTCGTCGAGCTGAGTTAAACAAGATGCCTCATTTAGTTTGTACCTAAGTAAAATCGACTAAGCAATAATCATATTAAAAAGACTTCAATACGTCTAAACTAAGCACAAATCCAGAATAAAAGAAATAGAGCGCCCACAAATTTTAAGCTCGGCTTAAGTTCCCACATACCTAGATTAGATTTGATTGAAACAGGGGCTGGGCACAAGGAACCAAATCGCTACGGCCTAAAAACGCCTATTGTGAAGAGCCCATTGAATATCCTAAGATACACTTCCTAGCCTACACTTACCTACCTAAAAGAGTATCACGTATATGCTTTTTATTATTTGACCTAATTTTCATTTTTTGATTTTAAATTTCCATTTTGGCAAAATTTGTTCATTCATGTGGCATTCGTTTTCATGGTTGTGCAATGCAATGTTTCTGCTCCATTGCCTTAGCAAATTGCATTGCTACTTAGCTTTATACTTAGTTGTTGTTGTTGTTGCAATTATATTATTGCACTAAGTGCCTACTCTTAAGTTTTTACGCTATTCTCAGCTATTATTGTCTTTCTTTACACCTTTTTTGTTTTTCGTCATGCTTTCTTCGGTTTTTCCTCTCCTGATTGAAATTGAAATAATTTACTATGTAAATGTAAGCAATTTCTTTCCATGTCTTGGCTTGCGCTAATTAAGCTCGTCACAGTTTGAAGGCGCGCCGGCGAAATTGCACTTAAAAGTGGTGCTACGATGAAGTGTATGTAGAAGAAGAAGAAGACGAAGAAGAATTAGAGGCAGCGTAGAAGAAATTTTGCCGAGTTGCATTGATTGATTGCGCAAACCCAACAACAATAACAAATGCAAAGCTGCAACTGCCGCTGCAGCAGCATTTCGCTCATCAAGCGTGAAACATTTTTGCAGTTTTCTGCTTTTCTTTAAATTTTATTGCCAGCAGGGAACGAACGAACGAACGCTCTTGAGGAAAAAGTGAAATTGTGTGCAGTGTTAAAAAATGAAAGTGAAAATTTATTTGCAAAGGGAAAATTATATATAACACTTATTTTCTTGCAAAATAATGGTAAATGTTTATTAAAAATTAATGCGTGCGTTACGCTGAAATTGAGGAAAATAATAATAAAGATTTATGTCTGATCGCTATGAAGTACTTATGTAAAATATTCCAATACCTACTTTCTTGTTAAAATGTTTTATTTAAAATTGTTATTAGATACAAAGTTGGATCAGATTCAGCTGCAATTAGGCAGGGTTAATTCTAGCTGTAGTGGTAATTGGCAGTTTAGATTATAGTGTTTAGGATCCATAAAATTTCGAATAGTCACTTTCATTGGAGAGGAGTCACAAGCCTGGTTGGCATAACAACAAAGCTTGATAAAGCTTGCTTAGAAGGTCAGAACGATTTTTCAAATACAATTTCTTTCTAGATTCCTAGTCGAAGACCACCGCCTAAGCTTCGCTCTTATTGACTCCAAAATAATTCTGTACCTGAATTGCTTTTATAGTCAATCACTTGCTTCTTTCCCACTAATTACCGAGAAAGTTAAGACTTTTTTAATATGGCAGTTTAGACCAAAGCAGCAACCTTAACTTTTCATTCAATCATTGTTCCACTTCCAAAAGTTATAGATTTTCACTTTACATACAGTATTACAGTATTAATCAATCATTACGTTATTTCCACTTACATTGATCGAAAATTTGTCGAAAATTCTTAATGAAATCAAAGCTGGAAATTGCAATTATCCTTGAAGACCTAAGGTTAATTTAAAAGTCTCAAGTCAGTTAGATTTGTCACAATCTGGAAAACATTAGGACATGCAACATGAATTGGGTTTTTAGTAACATTTACATACATATATATGTATATTAAATTCCCATTTAAGTACAACGTATCCAGATTTGAACGCCATGTTTTAAGTTTCTGTGCGAGAAGGAGAGGGAAGTGCATAGACTAGGTTGCACTTGCAATTTTTCATGTTTCTCTTGTCCTTTCCATGTTTCGTCACTCTGTTCTACATTATTTTCCTCATTGCCGGCATTATTTTCTGAAATATTTTTTGATGCTGTTTTCATTTCACATGTCAGTATTTTATAGTTAAATTTCCAAACAATAATTAAAACCATACGATTTTTTGTTCTTGGCAATAAACAACTTAAACCTGTGAAGAAAATATTTGTTTCATTGAAAAAAGTAGGTTGGAACAAGAAGATCAAAATCACATCTTTACTAAGTGGTATTTTCAAAATTTTCCAGGAAAGTGTCCCGCCACTTTACTTCTTGGGGTTTTTTGCAATGAAATTTCTTTGGCGCGGGGTTATGAATTTTGAAAAATTTTTAAAACGCAAAGTAATGTTACTCTTTTCTACTACCATTCTGCTACTACTCTATCTACTACCAACTATTTTCTACTGCTTTGCTACTACTATTTTCTACTACTTGCCTACTACTATTTTCTGTTCTATTATTTTTACTACTATTTTTATTACTACATATTTCTACTACTATATCTACTAATATTTTTCTAATGCTATTTTTACTACTCTTTCTAATACTTACTCACTTACTACTTCCTTCTACTATTTCTACTACTTTTTCTACTACCTTTCTGCTAGTAATTTCTACTTGGTTCAGTGCATTAATATGTTCATAAAGCATCGCTTATATAGTAAAGCTTTTAAACGCAATAACATACATTTTAGGCAATTTCTCAATGAAATAAACTATATTTTATTTTATTTGTCATCACATTATACGCAGAAGGGACTAATCTAGTTTTTTTTGTATCTTTAAAGAAACATACTCAATAAGGTAATATTTATTACGTGTTATTGTATTATTTGTGAATGAATTAAATTAGAAAAACATTTTTTGTACTGATTATAAAGGGTGTTTTTTTTAGTAGTGTGGTTTTCAATCTGGCAATACGTTCTTCGGAGTTGGTCTTTTTGACAGCTGTCACTTGATTTATGTTCAGTTTGGTTTGCCATTTTATAATGAATAGCAAACAACGTTTGCAAATCGCGCAAATTTATTACCAAAACGAGATGGCCACCGATCCCGATTTTCATAAGAACATTTTGTTCAGCGATGAAACTCAGTTTTCGTTGAATGAGTACGTTAACAAGCCAAATTGTCTCATTTGGAGTGATCGTAATCTACAAGCCATTGTTGAGACGCCGTTACATCCTAAAAAAGTCACTGTTTGGTATGCTCTATGGGCAGAGGGAATGTTTTGACCATATTTCTTCAAAGATGAAGCCGGTCATAATGTGACAGTCAATGGGGAACGCTGTAGAGCCAAGATTAATGACTTTTTCGTGTCTGAATTGGAGAATGTTGATGTGGACGACCTTTGGTCCCAACAAGACGGCGCTACATGCAATACAGCCAACGAAACAATCAATTTATTGAAAGAAACTTTTGGTGAGCGCATTATCCCGCGTCGTGGGCCTGTGGTGTGGCCTCTAAGATCGTGCGATTTAACATCGCTGGACTATTTTGTGTGATGTTATGTAAAGTCGCTTGTATACGCAGATAAGCCCGAGACGATTGACGCCTTGGAAGAGAATATTCGGCGCGTTATTACTGACATACGCCCCCAATTGCTGCAAAAAGGACTTTTATTTTTTTTATTTTTGTTTTTGTTAATTTAGCAAAAAATTACTCTCTGAGCCTGTGGAAATTCACAAACTTTATAAAATTTATGAAACAAAAAGAGCCTTTAGCACAGAAATGGTACTTTTAGATTTTAAAGAAAAATTAGAAAGCTTTTCGCACACATACATTATTTATGATACAAACACACATTTGAATATACATACCCACATACATACATACTCGTAAGTATGTATTTTTAAATTAAAGCGCATTGCAATCGCAAGAAGAAAGATAAATGTCTGCTTGCCTCATTATAGTTTAAGAGTTGAAAATACATATACAAAAAGTAAACCTGACTGAAGAAAGATTCTTATCAAAAGCGAGAAGGGTCTATTTTTTTCGGTTTTGTTTCTTGCTTCTTCAAGTTCAGATTGTTGGATGTTGGTGCAAAACAAAACCGACTAACATTTGGTTACACTAGGCCAAAGTCAAAAAGAACTTACTTGAACTAGGATAATCTTTTGTTGAAAATCGCAAAGCGACTAACAAGATGACGTGCTTGACCGGCATTTTACAATAACAATAACAACAACAACGTTAACTGGATACAGCAATTGCATTAGCGAGAAGCTTTTCAAAAAGGATTAGTTACAGTTTTCTGTGTTTGTTGTTGTTTCTTTGCAAACCACATCACCAAGATATATCAGCATCATTGCCACTGCATCTTCAACTCAAACTCTCGTTGGATGTTGTTTTATAACACCCACACCGAAAAAAACATCATGTAATATCAAATTTTCATATATCAAAGATAATGTTGTTTAGATATCAAATTGAAAGAGAATCATTAAATTTTAATATGAAATGAGAGAGGGCTTTGCTTCTTAATTGCCTACTGAGGCCGTAGTAATACCTCTTGGCAAGAGTTAATCTTCGCTTGATCTCAAGGCTGATATTATTGTAGGTGTTAATGCTGAATACTATGTAAATGAAATCCTTGACGTGATATTTTGTCCAAGATGCCGTGATTCCTTGTTTGTTGACACAAGGTATGTCAGCAATGTACTTATGTCCTTGTTCACCACTGGACCCACTCGACGAGACTTCCTTTCCAGAATTGGAGAATGCTGCACTGACTGCTGAAGCGTTGATGCCAATGATGTCAATAACATCAGCGTGTGCCAGCAGCATAACACTTTTGTAGAGATAGTGCCAGAGATGTCGATGTTCGCAGTTCGAATTATTTTCTTCATTATATATGGTCAAAAAAGTGGCACGATAGTGAACCACCTTGTCTGAAACCTCAATTGGTATCGAATGGAGGGGAGAGGTTTCACTGCGTTGGTGGTGTCGGTCTGTGTCATTTTGCAAAGATGAATCAGCTTTGCAAGGATACCAAAACCAGACATTGCGACCTACAAGTGATTCCTAATCGTCGCATTGTAATTTTGTTTTTCTAGGATTTGGCGGTGTGTGAAAATCTGGTGCGCAGCCTTAAATTTTCTGATCGCCGGATCACTGAGACTCTCCTTGCCTAACTTGGCATTAAAGTCGCCTAACGCGCCTAATATCGTGGCGGAGGCAAAGATTTGTCAAGGAGCTCGTAGAATTCATCTTCGCTTCGTAGTTCTCCTCTGTCAGGGCATTGCCACAAATTGCATGTTGAAAAATTTGGTTTAGATGAAGATATTGGCTAGTCGCTCGTTCGTAGGTGTAAAACTCGTGACGTTGTGACGCAGTCGCTTCTCAACCACAAATCTAGCACCAAATTCGTATCTCAGATCATGACATCTGTAATAGATGTGACAGGATGCTCTTTTGGAGCAACCATGTTCCATCCATTGGATTTCCTGTATAGTGGTGATGTCAGTTAGGTATCTCTCGAGGAAATCTACCAGCTGGATAGAGGCACCTTCCTTGTAGAGGATTCACACATTTTAGGTTCATATACGTCGACATTCGTCAAAATTAGCGGGATTCCATTATAGGGAATGGTTAGTGGATACATATGAATTTTCAATCCTAATTTGAATCCTTATGTGGACTGTCGATTTTTCTATAATTTAGTATTTAAGCTTAAGACTTTTACAAGCTTTTGCTTGTAAAATTTACAAAATCTATAAGTTTTTTATTTTGAGTGTAAATAAACCTCGTCTTTTTCTGCTCCTGTTGCTGCCGTTGTTGTTGTTGTTGTGTATCTGTTATATGGTGCTATTACTGATATACAACTTAAACACAATGAAGTGAATAAGTATCTGCAACATTTCGCAGTTATCTTGTCAATAAATCTCTAACTTTTGCTGCTGCTGCTTCAGCTTTCTGCTATCGTTGCTCTCTGTGTATGCGTGTGTGTGTGTGTGTGTGTGTGATGTGGTTGAGTTGTAGTGTTGCAGCGGCAGAAGCGAGAGTGTATACATCCTCGAGTGCTATTGCTATTCATCCTCAAGTTATGCGCTGTTGCATCTGATAGTGAAAATTCTTTATAATTTTCGTTGCGGCAATTATAGCTCTAATGGCCAAGCATGCAGCGGCAAGAGCAGCAGCACATTTAAGTTAAAGCATTTTTGATATTAAACATAGATTTTTGTTGTTGGTCAAGGTTTGGCCTCAGCGGCTCTGTACAAAACTACCTGATGTTTCTGCCGCTGCTGCTGTTGTTGTTGCTGTTGTTGTTATCGCAAAAATATTGATCAACTGTGACGCAACGCGACACGGTACATTCGGACACAGTTGAATTTAAGCTCACTATCTTTAGATTGGGAGGAAAGTGCTCGATTGCAAGTGTTTTCTCCCCATCGCCGTCATCATTCCAGTTGCAGCAATAATAGTTGCAGACAACATTGATGGCTTTCAATCAAAACGATTGACGTCGCATTGGCTACGCTGGCAATACGTTTATATTTTCCTTGTTTGTTTGTTGCTTTTGTTGTTGGTGCTTTTCTTTAGCATCAACATTTTTTACATTTCAAATTGTTCTTTTGTTTTTTGCTTTCGCGTTGATCTCTAGGCGTTTCTTTTAATCAAGTGTTTTAAAAGCGACCGTCCCGCCTCATTCCGTTTACGTTCATTATTTATGTATTGCCGTCCACTAAGGATGTGTACATTTGTTTGGTGTTTTTCCCATAATTAAAATTGTATTTCATTCTGTATGTACTTATATGTACATCTGTAAGATATTCAGACTGTTAATGACTTCAGTTTGAAATGAAAATGTTAAAAAAAAATATACGCAAATATGTTGTAATCAACAATCATTATATGTATTTGCTACGTAGAATAATTGAGGCTTTGAGTGCTAAAGTGGCCAAAGTCAAATTAATTTTCGATCAATGTGGGTCGCTTCTTGTCTTCGGAACTCCGAAAACAGATATATACAAAAGTCGATTTGAAAGATTAGTTCCCCGAAGATACATCTGCTACGTTAAAATTTTTTGTATGGCCGGTGCAAGGACACGATTGTGATCTGATAGGAATCGATGGGTACATTTTTTATTTGAAATCCTACAGCTTTGAGATTTAAAGCAAAATTGTTCGCTGTGGAAAACTTAACAGTTTTTACTCTTACACCAACTCTCTACTTCCTTTCTGGACCTATATTTTTCGGAGTTTATGGTAAACATTTTCCTTAAATGATCATAGAGTGTAAATGGCTTGGAATAATGATATACTTTCTTCGGCAAAAATGTTCCTCATAATAAGAGAAAGGAGGTGCCTATATATCAGATTTTCTCCCTGATTCTCTTAACTGCAAATTGTTTCTGATATTATGTGTTGAAAACTCAAGAATACAGGGGGTATGGAGATGAGGTGGTCGGTTGATGTAAAAACCAAAAATGTTCAGCTTTTAGCAACAAACTTTTCCTTAAGAAAAAATGTGCACTTAAACTTATCGTAACAAATTGTGGAAGCAATACAATAATGTTTAGATACCTTCTTAAAGCAGCTTTGTGGAAGTAATAACAATGAAACTCCTCTAAACTTTTCCATAATTTCTTGGGGTATTCTTTAAATATCGTATAGTGTACACGGGTTGATCCATCTCTTTGCAAAAGCAATAAAATATTATTGGTTTACTAGTGTAAGGAATCGTACGTTTTAAGGCCTGACGAAGGCTTGGAAAGTAACGAGGCAAGTACCATATCTAATTGAATGAATAAAGCAAAAAACGGTAAAAAATGAAAATGAAAAAGAGAAGCCCTCGATTAGCAGGGAACACAATTACCTGACATTATGAATTTTCGCCTGGAAGACACTGGTCAAATTGGGTCCAGATTCTACCACCCATTAAAAGTACACCTACTGCTTGAAAACGTTTTTCTTATGAAGTCGAGTATACATATAATATTTTATTATCCTATAAGATAACAAAAATTGCAACTCCTTTTTTTTTTGAGCATTTCTTTTCGCATGAGAAAAACCTCTTTAATTAAAGTAAATATTTAATCAATCACTAAGTTCATCAACTGTCAGCGTTAACAACTCAATTTTGTTGTTGTAGAAACAACGGAAATCAACAATTCTTACATATCTTTCTTTCTTTTGGATTTTGATTTTCAAACATTAATATAAATTGCAAAGAAATGCAATTTGTGCTTTCAATACAAAGGTGATGTTTTACTTATTTAGTATGCGCCAGTAGCGTAACGAGTATTTTGTAAACGAGGTACCCAGGGTAAACTTTAAGATAATTCTCTTCCAGTAGTTTACAAAGAGACAGAGGGTCTCACTAAGTGCAATTAACCCTCTGAATCCGCCACTATGTAACTAGTTGTATTATCTATTGATTGTCACATATGACAACACTGTCAATCTGTCGGTTATGTAGCGGCATCAATGTGCTCGAAGCCAATAAGCTGTTGCATGCGCAACAACTTCTAAGAAACGTCAATATGCTATGCAATTAGTATGCTGGGCATATGGCACCCGTAACCGTACGAGGAACAACCAGAAGAAGAAGAAGAGGTAGAGAATGATGAAGGAACTTACATAGGTGCCTCATACTGCTTTGCTTTTCCGCCTGTTTTTAGCTATAAATGACTGAGTGTTTGCGTAGGAGGGAAAGGGGGTTGAAGAAGCTTGTGAAGGAATTGCATGTTCTTTGTAAACGAAATGATGTTAAAATATGCCAAGCAAACAGGCAGGCAGGCAGTATGAGGTACAAGGTTTTCTTATTAATTTTGTTGTTTTTGTTGTTGCTGTTATTATTAGTTCAGCTGTTCGGCTGTACTCATAAATTTCAGTTTGTCGCTTAGTTTATGACATTATATTATTATAAGTATGTAAATTGCTATGTACTTTACGAGTATTTGCGGTCTTAGTCAGTGGGAAAATCCACATACTGCAGCTCCATACTGAATAATGTGAATTCATCTTAAAAACAGTAACGACGTGAGACTACATGCAAATTGCTGGGTGCGTGTGTAACTTTGCTTTTACATACATATATGTAACAAAAAATGGAATGCTTAACTACATAAGTGTACGTTATTGCTTTAAGCATGTCAGAGATTAATTATATGCATGTATAGAGTAAAAAAAATATTCGATATATACTGACTATTTTTATAGAACTTTTATCTTTACCGCAATGTTGAAAAATAGTGCGATAGCTATGTAAAATTTTATATTTGTACCATATGTATATTATATTTCTGAACACTGGTCGTAGTTGGTAGTACGTTGGCCTGCTACGCACAGTGTCCGTGGTTGAAATCTAGTCACAGGCAAAAATCAAAAGTAGACAACATTTTCTAATCGGCACCACCTATTGACAGGCAATGACAAACCTACAAGAGTAAAAATTGCCTAAGAAAATCTTTTCTCTTAGACGTTCGGATGCATGTGCAAATATAACACACCAAACATGAGTGGATGCGAAAAGCTTGACATAGGCCCTCTACGGGTTGTTGTACCATTAAAAGAAGAAGCAGAAGGGCCAAAACCCCCACTTTCTGGCAGTTCAGACAGTTATAGAATGTGGCTGATAAAGCCAGGATTCTTAAAATTACAAAATTCAAAATGGGGAATTAAAAAATGGCATATCTACAAGGAAGTACTTAATCTGGAGCTTTTGGTCATATATTTCTATGAGGATTTTGAGCGTTCTAGAAGAACGCCCAGGTAGAATTTACCAGTTTAATTTCCTTTGTTGTTCTTCTTTTTTCTTGATCAGTAACGAAAAGTTTCTTCGGCCATTAAACCTAATTATGTTGGCCAAGCGTATTGAGATTAGCAAGGCACTCCATCACTGCTTTTGATGTATTCTGATAAGATTTGAGTGACTAGACAGCCGCCACACAAGTTTTTTTTTACAGTTTACTATTTTTACTACATAAAATTATATAGAAGGTGATAGCAGAAGTAAAACAACATATTTTTTGTTGTGGTAGAATCTGCCCTTATACAAAACTCAGCAGTACGGCACTAAAAAAATCAATCAATAACTTAAGCACAGATCTTTGGTATTTTTGCGGTCATAACGGCTTCCCTCAATGAATTTCAGTGAATTTGGTGAGGAAAACAAAAATCAAACGCAAACAATTATTTTGACAATCATAAAATAATAAATTTATAAATTCACCTTGAAAAAACACATTTTCATGCCACTCAATTAACATTGGCGCACTGCAAAAAGGCTAGGAAAAATTACCCTAAACTTTATATTCACCTTGCTGCTTTTCCCTTCTGCAAATAATCATCCAACTTCAAAAACTCTCTTCTTTAATGACTTATTAGTTTTTTTTACACAATTTTGCCTGCTTACTTCAATTTTGATTTGATTTTTTGATTTTTTGATTTGATTTGATTTTTCACTAAATTTATTCAGCTTATTTAGTTTATATTTTTAAAAACTTAAGCTCTTTTAATAATTGTGCCAAACTGATAAAAAGTCGTTCTCTTAGTACTAGTTGTGAAAAACAACTTAATAAACTGAGCGAGATCCTGTGTAATACTACAGCAAAAGACTAAAGCGAGCCAAATTCCATGTCCTTTGACCATTTTGTCTCCTTGCACACTCATACGAAGATGAATTATTTTATTATACAATAAAAGAAATAGTTTCACATTACCAGATAGAAAGAGGAAAAATAAATAAAATGTTTGTCGATGTGCGAGTAAAACTTCAACCAGCTATAGCTGACATCCTCTGGTAAAAGCGAAAATGGCTAGTGAGGTCGTCACCTTAAGAAACGAGGATGGGCCCATGGGAATACAGTATAAGAATTCACTATTTCTGAAGAAACTAGTTTTTACATACCGATATGCATAAGTTGCCAATTCAAATTTTCTGTGATCCGTAAATCTATTTGTTGACGACCAAAGAGTTAATTACTACTTTTACTGGTTTCTTTGCCTTTGTGCTCGTAAATTGCATGCTTAATTGCATTTTAAAGCGCGAAAGCAAGGAACGCCCTAAAATAAGCCGCGGAGTTTTTGATTTCGTCGTCGTAAGGGTAATAATGTAAAGGCTCCAAATGCTATATAAATGCTGATGCTGTCGTTGCCGCTGTGACTGCTGAACGTGGACGTGGGTGCATGCTAAAATTATGCCTGGCTCTGAATAAATGCAAAGTTATTATACTGTGTGTAAAGAGAAGTTGATTACAACATCGAAAAAACTTTATTTAAAAAAAATGTAAATAAAGGTTGCATAACAAAAGATTTAAGCGACAAACTTTTGACGTAATTCATACCAACATAATTTCTAGTTATTTTAATGCCAAAGATACTTTTTAAAGTAAAGACACGTTTTTGTGTGATGTTTTGCTATAAACATGCTTGACACTGGATCTAGGCAGCGCTAAATCGAACCCTTTGGAGCCTCACTTCAAATTGAACATGAGCAGCTTTGGATGATTAATGAGGCAACTCACACTTTTGACAATAACTAGAGATGTTCAGTTAGAATCTTATGCTTCCAAGCAACAAAGTTATATACAAGCCACCAATAGTCAGAATCACGTACACACGAGTTGGAAATCAAACAAATATCACTTTCCATAATTTCACAAAGATTAACAATTAGAATAATAAACTCTACGTGAACGAGTTTATTATTCTGCAAGCAACTGCAAACAACTTCTCCAAATATATGCACGAACTTGAAAGAATGAAATTTCATATTCTTCCACATTCATTCCTCGCTCGCAGATGCAAATCAGTCAATTTGAAAGTCACGAGAATATTTCTGAATTCGCATCGCATTAAAATAAACTGATTGTGGTGAGGAATGACTGGTAAACACAAAAAAAAAACAAAAAGATATACGTCTTGATATACTACATAGGTACTTACATAGTAGGCACAAGCCAACAATAATAACAAAAACGAATTGAATATATTTCCTTCCCATTTCCTTTCTTTCTTAGCTCTTCGGCTACCTAAATATTACTAAAATGAAGACAAAAAAAAAAGAACGAAATTGAAAATTGAAAAAAAAACAATCGTAGATGGCTAGAAACACTTGCGCTGCACCACCGACTTGCAAAAACAGAGAATACAAAAAAAACCAATTGAATAGTGTTTGGGGAGCAAGTGAAGGTGCGAAGTTGCACTAGGCCCTTATCTTCTTTTAGTGGTCTTTGAAATTCATGACGACTTTGAGGTACGATTTTGAGGTGACTGGTAACGTATAAACGAACTGCAGCGAGTTATTTTGTGAATTATAATAAATTTTCTCACCTGTCAATTATGCAGCCATTGTAAATCATTCACTAAGGGATAAGAATCATTCAATGATCGCATGGTGAGCTATCAAAAGAGAGAGAGAGAGCTACAGAGAGTGTGTGATAGAGAGAGAAAGAGATGGGGAGCATGAGGAAATATCACACATTCTGTAGACAGTAACAATGTGTACAGTGGGTTGATTACACTATCCGGCAACATACAACTTGATGTCTTTGACATAGGATTTGACTTCTGTTTCTAAAAGAAGAAGTTCGATCTATTGAGTTAAGTTATGAATTTACTTGGTTTAAAAATTAATGAAAATATAAACTATTATAAGATTTTTGTGAATTTAAACTCATTTGACATGAAAAGCCGGCTTAGTTTCGTAATAATTTCTTTACGAGCAAATAGACACAATTCATATTAGATGCCAGAAAATCAGACTAATATGGATTAAAGCCGTGGTAGCTGCTTTCAGTGGGGGGCCTGTATGGCGCAGAGACGTAGACATTGATCATTAATGATGAGATCTACGGTCCAGTATGCTCGGACGATGTGTATCCAATAAGATGGAACGATGAGCTGTATGAGCTGTACGCCGACACTGACATAGTCAAGCGTATAAAACTCCAGCGGCTTTGCTGGCAGGTTCATGTTGACCGAATGGAAGAAAGCGCTCCGGCTAGAAGGGTGTTTTATTAGAACCACGGTGGGGGAACACGCAGAAGGGGACGTCCTAATCTCCGTTGGAAATACCAGGTGCAGGGCGACTTGACTTCACTTGGCCTTATCAACTGGCGCCAGCGCGCGCTTAGCAGAGGCGACTGGCGAAGCTATGTAGAGGCGGCCAAGACCGATCATCGGTTGTAGTGCCAGTTAAGTAAGTAAGTAAGCTCCTGTCAGTGAAATTGTTGTCTTGTAATTCTCATATACTTTAAAATATTTTTTCCGAAACAATTACATGTTCTGCTTGTACTAGGAACGTGATTAAATATTCACTATGGTCTGTTTATTTGTATGATAAAATGTGAAATATACTATAGATTTAAAATAAAGATGGCAGATACTGGTGAAAACAGGGAAAGTAGGGATGATAATGGTCATAAGTGGTCGCTGTGGTGTAGTGGTAGTGCGTTGGACTGCTACGCAGAGTGTCCGGGGTTCGAATCTCGGCAGGGCCTAGTCCGAGCTTTTCGCATTCACTCATGTTGTGCGTGCTATATTTGTACATGAATGGAAGCGACCTACAGTTTTATGCCGAATCCGAAAGGCGAAAAGTGATAAGCTTTTCATAGGCAATTTTTAATCTTGGACTTTTGCCATTGCCTGCAGGATAAGTTAGGATGTCCTGAATTAAGGATCTAGAAATATTTTGATTGATGTTTCTTTCGCTTCTCTAACGACATTTTCAGCATGTGATCTATACGAGTTCTTTATCGTATGCGGACTTCGTTGGCCACGTCGCAATATCAGGAATTATGTTAAAATGGCCCAAAAGAAGATGAAGATCTCTTCGGTAAAATGACCAGTTATTCGTGCAAAAGAAGTGATAGATTTTCAAAAGTATACTCCCATTTAAAACCCACTGTGCACATTGTGGACAAACTAACTTTAAGACAGATTTATATGCTGACGATATCCTACAGCATGATTTTGCTGGGGCAAGCGTGGCAAGTGATTTTCGATGCTTTTGTTAAACAGAAGGAAGAAGAAAAGGAGCTAATGGAAGAGGATGTATAATTATCGCGAAAATAAAATGATATTGATCTTTTTCTCGATGTGAAAAGTTTTACTCATGGCAAACGATGATCAAAAATATATTGTAATTAATCTATGTACAATATATAGAGAAACTAAAGCTAAGAGCATAAATATCAAAGATTTACAAATAATAAAATATATTTTCTTTTGTTGTTAAGGAAACATTGAAATCACCAAGAATTTCTAATGTCATCTTCTCAACTCAATTTCTATTTGCATAATCAGCAACCAATATTGGCAAATGGCAAATGATAAATGACTGCAGCTTGCGCAAATCCAGAGATTTCTATTGCATCCAGAAACTACTTTCCAAACGAATTTCTATGATTTTCTGCAATTGATTTAAAGTTCTTGCTTCTTCGATACTTTTTTTATTATGTGTATTTTTTTTTAAGAACTTTTTTCGGTACGACTTTGTTGTTGTATTGTTGCGATTTTTGTTGTTATTCTGTGGCAAGTTGCAGTTACAAGTCGTCAGATCAAAGGTTATTGACGTGACCATAAATTTAATATTGAATAGAAGACATATGCACACACACACACATACATAGTGCATACGTAGGTGCATTATATACCAATGCGTTGGCGGTATAATATAGCAATTGCTGGTTGGATAGATGGATGGCTGGATGAATGGATGTACGCTTGCCATTGCTGTGCACGTAGATATTGCTCGTCACAGGAATATTGTTAACAAGAACGCAAATTTGCGTTCAATTGATGGAATGCTTCACAATGTCCAACAGCAGCCTATGGACATCATTCGATATTCGCTTGGAGTGGGTCTTGCCACGGTGTTCCTGCTGTCGTTGTCTGTGTTACGGTTAGCAAATGTTAAAGTGTAGTGAACGAGAGTGAGTGACTGTCGTTTGGTCAAACGAATTTACCATGACTTTGATAGCACCATTGCCTGCGAGCTGTGTGGATGAAGTGTAACAAATTGTTCACTTGGAGAAAAAAAATGGTAAGTAACAGATTTAAGTTTAAAGTTTATAAGGCTAACGATCGTAGCTCCAACGACTAGTAAAGAAAGAAACTGATATCTATAACGTGAGCATGTTGTCCTCTTTTGGGGGAAGCTGTCTCCTTCTTTTATTTCCTTCATGTTTCTCTTTATCTCCTGTTTTTCCCCTTTTTGCAAGCATTTTACACGATACTTTAAAATCGAATTCATTGTAATAAATATTTCTCTTGCTATTTTTCTACCATTATGAAGAACAAAGAAATGCACAAGAGAAAAAACACATTTTGAAAAATAACAATTATTACTTATATCGATAACAGCAATAAGTCCGGCGTTTCACATTTAGGGTATGCAGCTAAGACTACCATACATGAAACATTATACTATGAGCGTACACACAGCCCAGGATGCATCCCTACACAGGCTGAAACCGCAGAGGATCTTCAAAAGGCAGTCCCACTGGTCCATAGGAACCTGGAAACGGCATCTAGCGTTGGTGAACTGGCTCAATGTCATCGACAGTTTTGTTGCAGAGCTGGCCCTTATCGGATGTTTCCTTTCACCAGCAAATCCGCATAGCACATGACAGCGATATTAAGCCATACCACCAAGGGACATAACCCACACACCGACAGCCATAACAGGATAAATTTCACATTTTTTATTATTATAAATTGATTGTAGTCATTATCAACAGTTTCGTGAAAGTATTCACATCGTAACATAGAGTTTTACAGCGATGAAGAAGAGGAGCTTGCGACTAGGAAACCACTATTCATCTACCGTCCGAGTCGGGGTAGAAACCCAATATTCCTGCAAGAAATCAGTCGATTAGTCGAACATTCCTAACGAAGGTTGGTTCAGCGATTCAACCTGAAACACTTGAATGCAGCAAGCCAAAGGTTGTACGTTTTCCATATCGAGCTATATACGCTATTGAGCCCGCGTAGGTGCGGGCTCGACATTAGATCGGTATCAGGGTATAGATCCGTGGTTCCGAGAGAAGGACCAGACAACTATGGCCGAAGTGTTAGTAACAGTCTATGAAAATAAACATTGGCACAAGAGCTCGCATCTTAGGGGGCATAAGCTTACATACATATCTTATACGCTGCAGGTAAGAGCAAACCTGTAGTAGGATTGTCCCCACAGATACTTCGTGCTGACATAACATCTGACGAAAACGACTTCTTCGATAATGGAGATGTTTTTTGCCCTCATTTGCCAACTTCGGGTTCATTCCCGCATCTCTGCTCAGCGAAACGTCAACCAGTCCACAAGCGATATTATATGAAAGAACGGTTCTATGCAGGGTTGGCCGAACCATCAGACCGACAGTTGACCAAATATCAACTACGACTCCCAGGACGACAACCACCACAGCTAGGGCAGCCATATGGACAGATACGAACCCAACAAAAGTACATAATATCAACAATGGTAAGATGCGACAAACAACCGCTACTCGACCATCAAAAGAGTATATAAAGCGTCAACAGTTGCAGTACGCTCTCTAATTCCTCGGGTGCTTTCATCGGTGAAACATCAAAGTAAACCGCAAAGTGTGAAGGAGTGGATAAAACAATAGCTCACAGGTAGAGCAACACAACAATAGGAGCAACAACCAGCGTCAAGGTAAGTTTGGGGAACGAATCAAGTAATTAGGTTTCCCTTACGGAAACTCTTCTAGTCCCTGTCAATTATTATTACCTGCCGCCATTTGCTGGGACCAGATTCTAATAAGTGTCTGCATGGAAGAGACCCATGAACGAGGGCGAGTGTCCGCGCTGACCTCCTACTATTGATCACGTCTGTTGAGTTTTATCGGGGTAACCAAAACGTCCGGTCAAAGATAGTCTCCAGCATCGAAAAGCATAATCAACGATAGTAACACAATTGTGTTGAACTATCCACAGTGTTGTGCCATGATAAGTAATTGAATTGTAAAAATTAAGTCGAATTAAGTAAATATGTAAAATATTATTAAATCGTTTTGAGCGCACAGTGAAAGAGCCTCGAAAAAGGTTTTTATATTAAAAAAAAAACAATATCCTATAGTAGGAATAGTAGTCAGGTATTTGGTTAAGTATTTCCTTAAAACTTGTTGGCAAACAATTTTTCTCAAGTGTAATTTTTTATTTGTTGCCCAATGGCTTCGTACCCCCAAAAGTAGAGAAACTTCCGCAATTGTATGCACAAAAAGCATATCGAAGGTAAGCAACACCACGGCAACTGCGCGGCAGACAGCATCTGCAGGAATATAAGTTGGAGCAACAGCAGCATCGGTATAAGTTAACAACTGTTGCTGCTGCTGGCATTCACGTTCAAGTTCCTTTTGCTATTGTGGCGCTGATGCTGGTGGTGGTGTAAGTTTCTCAGTTCTCAGCTAAAGCTGATGCTGCTGTTGCTGCTGCTGACTTACCTTCAGGTCAATCCAATTAGATACAATGCAGTCCAATTTTATTTCATTTTTTATTTCTTCCATTGCTTCTTCTTCTTGTATTTTTTTTTCTATATCCCAGCCACGTATCCAATTAAACTCACAATCAGTTGAGCGATTTCGTTGTTGTTGTTTTTGGACATTCTTAGCTCTGCTTTTTTGTTTTGTTATACAGCGATATTTCGTCTATTTCTACTTGGCTTTTCTTATATAATTTTTTTTTGTTATCTTTTTATGCCATTTTTGGGCAATGACACACGTTTGACTATGTTCAGAGAGCTGAGAGTAGCAACAACAACAACATCAAACAGCAATTGGCATAGCAGCAGTGGACTTCAACTACATATATTTCGTTCATTCCCCATACTGCAATTTCCCGAAACGCAAGTGACTTATTCGTTTGGTGTACAGCATGATTAATGGTCGACAAGGGCCAATGGCAACAACAACAACAATAGCAACAAAAGTAGCCTTCACCATAGCTATACATTAGAGCAGCAACAGCAGCAGCAGCAGCAGCACAAGGAGACACCAGTTTCTGGTTCAGACACCCAGAGACCCACCAACAGAAAGAGTAAAATATTTCGATTTCCGTGTTGATTTTCACACCTGAATGCTATTTTGTTGGTGATACTATTGTTGTTTGTTGTTTTCTTGCTGCTGTTGCTGCAGCAAATTGAAATTTATTGCGGGCCAGTTAAAAATCGCTACGATTGCAAATTTGGAAAATTGTTTCTTTAGGTTATGCAAAACGAAATGGGCAAACAATTTTTTATTTTCTTCTCATTTGTTTTTCATTTTATTGCAATTTCCACTTCAATTGCAAATGTGAGCTCCAAATTTATGTGTGTCCAAAGGTTTTTTGTTTTTCGAATATCCTACATATTTCTGTAGCTATCATATGTACTTACTTATGTATGGTGCATATGTAGGTCGTTTTCTTCTAGAACAAATGCCACTTCTTCTTCTCTTTCTGATTTTAAAGTTGTTTCTGTTGACTGGGTGGATTTGAATGGAGAATGACGTTGGCATTTTATCGCCAAAGGTGATTTTTGTGGAATATATGGTATGAGTTTAGTTAGCTGCTTACCCGCCCATCTGCACTCTGAATAACTCTTAATTTGGTTTTCATTACAGTGACAGATTAATTCATTGTCTTTTACAGTTTTAAGAAGTTGTAGAGGAATAAGGTTAACTTTAAGTATCTCAATAAATAAAGAATCGATCACTGGATTATGTATTACAGCAAAGTATTGTATGTATGTATAGCTTCCTTAATTTGCCAAAGCCCTAACAAAATTTAAAAAATTTGCAGGATGAGCAAATAACATTTTAATATTTTCAGTATTGTTTTCAAAATATTGTAATAGACTAAAAATATGTACGTTTTTGTTGTGGGGCTCCAAAATTTGAGGCAGATGTGCACGCTTAATTATAATCTTCCAAATATTTGATTTTGAAAAATATGGTGTTAGGGCCTTTGTAAATTAAGGTAGCGACATGTAAGTTTAGCTGCGTTTTATTCGACAAGTAGTACAACATGAGCGAGTAAAACGATCAATCAACGATCAAAGCATTTATCTTCTCTATTGTATGGAGGAACTCGTTACTTCTCGGCGGATATTTTGACACATTTCATTTTTGTCTATTTCTGCCTTGCTATTCTTCTTTCATTATTGACAGTTCAGAGTAAATGTTATAGATAGAAACCATAGATATTAAACAACATGCTAGATATTCATAACACCTACAGTTATATATATTTTTTCCCATACTATCATTGCTGCTACTTGCACATATACATAACTAGGAGCGAGTTGCGAATAAAACTCTTAGAGTTCTAAACACTTTTAAATTACCTCTGTGTTCATGCTTAGAATTATAATCTATTCCTCTTCTCATTCTGCTGCTTATCGCTATACATATTTATATCTCAGTGATAAATCGCTATATATCTGTTAGCACAGCCTCAAATAATCCAGCTAGCTATCAGCGTCTAGATACGAGTTATACGAAAAAGGGAATGCGAATAATATTTTTTTCTTTTAAAAAAAAACTTAATAATAAGAGACAAAAACTTAATAAAAAGCCAAACTTAAATTCAGTAATGCCAAATTTTACTACCTTTTTTTCGACAAAACGACAAAAAAAGGGGAAAATAGCTGATGTGTGTTAGAAATGATATATGAAAGAAGCAGAGTATGTTTAGGACTGTAGCCATAATTTATGTTCATTAGGATTAAGGTAATATTTTGTAATCGTGGCAACCCTTACCAGCTCGATTTTCCTTTCGTTAAGTTTGGAGAGAATAGCGGGGATATTTCGGCAATCTTTAGACATTTTACCGAAATGTTTAAAGAATTTTCTTACTACTAATCGAGAAGCCACCTCAGCAACCAATCCAGCATTTAGAAGACCCGTTAACCGACACCGCTTCTCAAAGCATCAAGGAAAATAAAGGTGGAAAAGTTATGCCCTAATTATATTTTTATAATAAATAAATATTGTAATAACGCTTACTGCTGCCTTTCTTTTTTTATACTCGATACTTTTAACTTCCCTCGAGATCCCCCCTCGTCCGGAGACGCAAAGCCCTCACCCCTTTACAGAGTATATTATATAAAGGGTGTTTTTTCTAGAAGTGTGGTTTTCAATCTGGCAATACTTTTTTCGGAGTTGGTCTTTTTGACAGCTGTCACTTGATTTATGCTCAGTTTGGTTTGCCATTTCATAATGAATAGAGTTACGCCTGAAAAAGGTTTGCAAATTATTGAAATTTATTATAAAAATTCATGCGCTGTGAAAACAGTGTTTCGCAAGCTACGTCCATGTAGCTACGAGGTTTTTTTTTGGTTCAATGGATATGTGAATAAGCAGAATTGCCGTATTTGAAGTGAAGACCAGCCAGAGGCAATTCAGTAGCTACCAATGCATTCCGAAACTTGCAGTTTTTGGTGCGGTTTATGGGCAGGCGGTATCATTGGCCCGCACTTCTTCAAAAACGATAAAGGCCGCATCGTTATGGTCAATGGAGAAAGGTTTCGTTCGATAATAACACTTTTTTTTGACCGAAAATGCTAGAATTGGACTCGGCCGACATGTGGTTCCAACTGGACGATGCCACGTACCACACTACACGCGAAACCATGCACCAATTGAGAGGCGAATTTGGTGAGCAGTTAATCTCACGTTTTGGTGTAGTCAATTGGCCACCAAGATCGTGTGATTTGACCCCGTTAGACTATTTTTTGTCTAGCTATGTTAAGTCTCTTGCCTATAGGGACCAGCCAAATACGATTACTGCTTTGGAAGCCAACATTGAACGCGTTGTGAGATTCCGGCCGAAATGTGTGAAAAATGTGCAAAAATTGGACCTTCAGAATGGAACACTTGAAGCATAGCCACGGGCAACATTTAATGAAATCATCTTTAAAAAGTAAATGGAAATAATTGATTTATTGATCCAAATAAAAATTTCATTCACTTTTGTAAAATTTCTGTGTTTTTTTTTAATTTTCAAAAACTAAACTCTTATAAAAGTCACCATTTACAATGTTATGTAAATAATAAATCGTGGTTCGCCTTATCGAAAGCTTTATTAAAAGCATAATTTTATTGAAAAGCCACTTATAAAAATGGTTAAGAATTCACGAAGATTAGTGACAGTTGGTCTACTCTTTAGAAAGACGTGCTGAGATGAAAAATGATTGAATTTAGGAAATGAAACGATGACCTCTGCAGTCTAGTGAGTAAAGCTTAAGGCTTCAACTCAGGGGGATGGGGTTTCGATTTCCCTCTTTAGATCTGGTGGTTGATTCTCAGAAACTCCTTATATTATTCCTAACGTAATGAAGTGAATGAGAATTACAAAAAAGTGTACAAGAACTCCAATTGGCAGGCAATGGCAAAACCGCCAAAGTGATAACAAATTGCCACCTACCGTTCGGAACCGGCGTTATGGTAAACTGTAGGCCCAATCATGTGGTATCACAATGGGTCATTCTGACTTAAGTTGTGTCCTCTGCATAGAAATATTTGCGATATTATAATCGATGTGACTTGGTAATTTTTAATGTAAGGGAATCATAAGTCAATGTTTTCAATTTTCAAAAATATCCGCAGTCTAGGGTAGAATCTATTAAATACTTATTTTAAAACGCGTGAATCGGATTTTCTCGACAATATTTTTTGTCGGTCTTGGTTTTCCTCATTTTTCATTTACAATCCTCTTGGTCGCTGTGGCGTAGTGGTAGTGCGTTGGACTGCTGCGTAGAGTGTCCAGGGTTCGAATCTCGGCACAGGCAAAATCAAACAAACAAAAAAGTAGAAAAATAATTTTTATATACGGCACCCACCACCACCTCTTGGCAGGCAATGGCAAACCTACAAGAGTAAAAATTGCTATGAAAAGCTTTTCACTTCGCCGTTCGGATTCGGCATAAAACTGTAGGTCCCTTCCATTCATGTACAAATATAACACGCACAACATGAGTGGATGCGAAAAGCTCGGCCTAGGCCCTCCATGGGCTGTTGTGCCATTAAAAGTATGTAAGTAATCCTCTTGAAAACATGTCAATAAACCTGCAGCGATTTCGGGTTCTAAAGTGATGCAATCTTACTATTTCCAAATAATTCAACTTCCACTGCTTAGATCTGACAGTAAATTGCACGTCCTTAAGCTATTGTGCATAAAGTTAAGGTAAGGTAAGCATCGAAAGTAAATAAGTATTTACTTTGATTTATATATAAGAGAGTGCTTTACTGCGATACGTAAAATATGAAAAGAAAGTTTTTGTTGCTTTTGTTAGAAATATATTTTTTTTTAAATTCTCTTTCATGCATTTGTAGTTTTTAATTTTTACATCGTAAAATTCAGTGAACAATATCAACTCATAATTTGCACATTGTTGAGCAGCGGCAACACGCAAATGCGGCATTGGCAATGTATGCGAACCTGTAGCAACAGCAGCAGCACCAGTAACAGCAACAGATAAATGAGGAGTTGCATTGCATGCAACACATTGCTGCATCTGTTTGCGCTGTTGCATACAAACGCACATACACACACACACAAACACAGAAACAGAAAGAAACATATTACATTTTCTGCTTTAATTAATTGCGGCCTAATGTGAAATTAGCACGCAAAGCACTTTTCAACAGTAACAACGACAACAACAACAAAAGCTACAAGAGCGAAGACGACGACGACGACGACGACGACGACGGCCACGATAATGAATGATGAAGTTGAAGTTTCAGTAGAAAAAGAAGAAGAAAAAGAGGGATCAGCAGCAAGTGCCACATCTACAGGAGCAATTAAGCATTTTCACTTTCGCATTTCTGCGATTTTACGCTTGCGTTTTTTCGTCGCAGCACAACAAATACATAAAACAAAAAAAACCAAATTTTATTACAAAACAAAAAGCATTCGTTGAAAACATATGATAATATTTAAGCATGTAAAATACAAATACTTAAAAAATTGACTAAAAACTTTTCCATTCCCATCTTTTTTACTACAAAAATATAGATAAATTTGCTGAAAACTGACCGCCCAGAAATTTAACACCGCCGGACGCTGGATAACAAACAGATACCAATTGCATTTTGAAGACAAGCAACAAGAACAACAAAAAATTTCAATTGGCGCAATTTTTCAAAACATTTCGTAAATGGCATTGTTGCTGGCGTTGTTATTGTTGCTGTTCTTGTTGGTGGGTAGTGTTGCTGTTGCTGGCAATTGTTATTTTTCAAGGTTGTCGTTTATATTTTGAAAAATCACCGTAGTGACTTGTGCTGTTCGCTTCTCGTGGATGCTGCTGCTGCTGCTGCAGTTGTTGCTGCAACAACAAATGCGAAATTCACTTGGGATGCAATTGTATTCATCTTCCTGTTGTTGCCCTCTTATTTCCTATATTGCATGTTGTTATCATTTTATTCTATGAATTGCTACAATAGAACAACACCAAACAACAACAACGAAAATTTCTTCAACCTCAACAAAAATGCATTTAAAGCTTGACATTTATTAATTGAATTCGATTTATTCTGCGCAAAAAGCGTGATTCCCAATGCGAAGGAGTCTCAAGATAATTCAACAACAAAAGCAAAGTGCAGCTAAACAAAAGAAACGAGTAGAAAGGAAAAGGGTAAGATACAAAGGCACAATAGGGAATAGGGATTTTTTTATTTGCCAACAACAACAAATTACATTTATAAAAATTATTGCCGATGAAAATTTGTCTAGGATGTGAGGTGCAGAGATTCAAGACTCTTTGAGCAGCTAGCAATATGGGGCAATTTCATAAATATATTTTTATAAAATAAAGAAAAAATTCACGATTTTCAAGATTCCATATTTGCTTCTAGTTTTCTAAATAGAATTTCTTGATGAGGCGAAAAAGTGTAGTTTGATTTGTAAACAAAAACATCCAGAACTATTAATCATTTCGGATATATTCTATAGCGATTTAAAAGTTTGAAAAGTTGTATGCTTTGTTGCATTGTTTTTACATTAAAAATATTTTCCTCTTATTTTCACCCAATTTTATTAGAAATATAATATTATACAATAATTTCCCAGAGAAGGCTAAGCCAAAATTAAATATAACAACTTGAAAAGTCATTTCCAAAGCAGAAAAGTTAGTATACCAATTGAATTTATAAGTCCTTTCCACGCAAAATTTAAATAAAAGTAACCCAAAAGCTAAGTTCGGGCGCCGCGGGACTTCATATACCCTTCACTCTCTCTCTCTGAAATACATAAAAGACCCTTTTGCATTTAACGGCAGGTTAAATTTGTATGGTGTTTGCAGGAAATACTTTTGTTTTATTAATTTTGTGTTGTACTAGTAGCTTCTTCCATAGTTGGCGTGGTTATTGCCCAATGATAATAATTTTCCCATCAGTTATTTTTAGTTATTTTTGCGATTGATTCACTATTTCTTTTGATATTGCCCTTTAAATACTTCACTTTTGTTAACCCCGTGTCTTTTGCCCAATGTTAATCATTTTTGCAACAGTTAGTGGCTATTTCAATAAGGTTTATTGTTGTTTGTTCTATTCGCTTTAGAATTCGCTTCAATATCACTCTTTGAAAATTTCACTTGTATGGGAGATACGACGCCCACTTGACCAATTTTTTCCCTTTCAGAATTTACTCTGCATCTGACTATAAGGAATATCTCTACCAAGTTTGGTTGAGATTGTTCACGTTTTGTTGGAGTTATTGCAGTCAGAATCTGCTGAACAGGTGGAAGATTATACTTGTATGCTTGGTTGTGGCTTCGGCACCTTGGCGGCATGAGAAGCTGCGGAAAAACAAAGATGTATATTTTAATCTCATATTCTACTTTCTATTACCTTTGAATTGAATTATTGTTGATGTAAATCCAAGATAAACTAGTGAAATAGTTCATATGTATGAACTAGTCCTTTAGTTTATTTAGTACACGAATTATACAAGCCTAGCTCAAAATGATATAAATTCGTTTTTCTATCGATTTACTCCTTTTAGCTCCATAGTATTTTTTTTACCCCATCTCGATCACTTCAAATCAATTCCTTCATTTAAATCGTTGAAAAAGGGCGTTTGCCTACCTAAGAGTTTGATATATGAGCCCACAGTTTACGATCATAAAAGGATTCTCGATCAATTTCAAACGGTATCAATTTACGCAATTGCGCACGCGCATCATCACAATGCAAAGCAAAGGAGTGGTGGATTTGCTGATATACGTTCAGTTGGTATCTTCCTGTGCTACATATGCCTAGCGAGCAACGATCGCATCGATCGTGCTTTAATCATTTCCACCGCCTCTCAGGAGCAGCAATAACTTTGCCCGTTTCGAATGCGCGATATAGCCAGAGAGAGGAAGAGAGACGGTAGCGTTAATAAATCGATGTGTCAAAGTTGTCAGAATCATTTTGTATGGCTTTATTCTTTTCCTTCTTCGCAAAATACTGTTTATGAGAGTCTATGACGCTTTATTTTTCAATATTTATTCACTTTTTTTTTCAAGTTTTACTAATCTTGTGTTTTATACATATTATGGACTTGTACATAAGTATTTCATGTTGGAATTTAAATTTCAGTAAAGTGTCAGAATTGTATAATTGTATATAATATGTATTTCACTTTTGATAGTTACCTAAAATGTTTTGTAATTTACATTCTTTCATTAAGTATTCAGGATTATACAATTATATTTTGTAATAAGTACTTTTCTTTTTAAAAGCTTTACATCTTTCGCTCTCTAACGACTTCATTAGTCTTGTGTCTTGGTAGCATACTAGACTCTAACCTGTGAGGTTTCGGGTTCGATTCACATATTGGTCCGGTGGTTAGTTCTCATTTATATCCTTCCTACATTCCCACCGATATGAAGTTATTCGATTCGCCACAATGGAGAGCCTAGGCCGAGCTTTTCTCATCCATTCATATTGCTCGTGTTATATTTGTACATCAATGGAAGGGACCTAAAGTTTTATATCGAATCCGAACGGTGTGGTGAAAAGATTTTCATAATCAACTTTTACTCTTCTAGGTTTGCCATTGCTTGCCAAGAGGTGATGTTGTGTAGAAAACTTTTTTTTTGTACTTTTTGATTTTGGCTGCGTCTAGATTCGAACCCCGGACACTCTGCGTAACAGTCCAACTGACTACCACTACGCCACAGAGACCAAATTCGTTGACTTCACAATGATAAAAATGGACTCAATTACGTTTTGACATTGTTAGATAAAAAAACATTTAAGTGTGCGTTTGTATTTAAATACAAAATTGATATGATCGTAATTAATTGTTAGGAATATTCTTCCGGAAATATCTTTAGGGGCGCTTTTTTAAACTCATATGAAATGATCTTTTTATGCCCAACTTAAACCACGACACAGAATAAAAATATTTCTTTAAAATGGATTTTAACATTTTTTAAAGATGTTTTTGTTATTGCAGACGTTTTTTTGTTCTTCGAATTTAGTTTAATATTAATGGTTGCGAGAGAGACGCATAAGTACCACCATCAGCTCCGTTAGTGCGCAGAAGCAGCAGCTGGTGGGGAAGACGGTGCGGAAGCCAACAAGCAGTCAGGCATCACAGACAGATGAAGTGTCATTCATCTGCGCGTAGACGCATTACTTAGCATAGACAGGCCAATATGTAGGTGCACGCATGCACGCACGCACGCGCATACACACACACACACACTTGTGTATTCATAAATGTAACCTAGAAGAGTCTTAAGTTCGCTGTAGAAGTCGAAGACCAAAACCAAGAAAAAGTCGCCTCGTCCCGTCATAGACCAAATGCTCCCATTGCGAAGCCTCGTCGTGGTTGACGCTCTGGTTGTTGTTGTATGGTATTTTCAAGGTTAACCGGTCGCAATACATTTGAACTTTTGTATGCACGTTACACGCTGCTGCCTGCTGTCGGAGCGCATGGCATGCAGCATCAACGCTGAGCGTCTGTCGCATTGCCTATGCAATTTTGTGTTTTTTTTATTTTTTTTTGCTTTTGTTACTGGACATTTTTATAATGCAGACACACATGAACAGATACTCACGCATAAACATATGCGCGTTGTAAGTATAGCGATGGTAAAACTACTGAATAGTGCATCACCATCACCAGCAGCAAACCTTTTGCAGTTCTCTCTCAAAATGCGTGTCGTGCGCATGCAAGTATTGCAGTAGGTAGAAGGTAGAAAAGGATGGGGTAGTCAGTGTCAGCCTGAAAGGCTAACTGCCTGCCTGCCTTCCAGAGTCACTGCCTGCATATGCCTCCTAGGCCAGGCCGCCTGTGGGGAATTAATACTGTTCACGCATTTAAGAAACCACCAAATAAGATTGCAAGAAATCACTTCGTTGTGTAATGCGTTCAGACTTGAAATTTTTATTAGTTTCAGTAATGATGATGAGATTCTGGTATTGAAACGGATTAAATTGGTTCTAAAGGCATTTTCTGTGTTGCTCGTCTCGCTGCCCTTTCGTTCTCCTATTCATACGTGTATGTACCAATCTATGTTTGGTCCCAATCTTACAGCACTTCCACAATGCTAACTGCAGTGCCATTGCCAATGCCAAAACCGCAGATGACGATTTCGATAATGCATTTTGTATGCATGTGGTTTTAATGCATGCATACATACATACATACATGTACATATGTACATGTATGTATGTTTGTGTGAATGTTAATGCTAGAGACGCTTGTACATATTGTCTAGAAAATGAGTCAGTTTCTTTTTTTGGTTAGTAAACATTTGATATAAGTATTGGGGACCTAAAGAAGGTTGCTACCGATTTGATTGAAAAAAATTTCAAACTGTACAAAAAAGAATGAAAGCTAATTTTATATATTATTAAGTAAATACCACAGGAATTGACAATTTGAATTCAGCAAATTTCTGAGCACAATTACACAGAATGAGTGAGTTTGTTACTTTGCCGTATGCATTCGAAATAAAACTAATAACTCGAAAAAGGGTTTCAGATTGTGTTGTGCAATAAAATCGTTGCTACTATTATTTCAATAAAAAAGGATTTGAGCTAATGTTAATAACACCAAATTGGATGTTGTGACTGAACCTCTACTAACCCGGCCATTTGCCACACATACTGTTTTACAAGTGGCAATTATCCAAGACCGAGGCAAAGTCACCCACATTTTGTCGGACAGGTAAAAACATAAGAAATTATACTTCGAACCCAAACCAAATGGATACATTCAAAAACACATAATTTCTAAAGAAGATTTGATTTATGTTTATTAGTTTTCATTCTAGAAAACTTAAACTGTGAATTCAGACACACAAACTTTTGAATTTGAAATTATCGATTAAAGTCGGCCACTTGATTTTTACCAAGACATAGTAACAATCGTTGACTTTTATGCTAAAAATTTTACAGGAGGGATGCCCACCAAAAATATTTTCAAAGCCACTAACAACAATAGCAACATCGTCACAAGTGCAGTTGCATTGGCAAATTGAAATGAAATTGATATGACCGACTTTGCCGCGGGCTATTTTGTTACATTTTAAAAAAATTTTTGAGAATTTTATTCAAAATAGAAAACTGTATAACTAGAATCAGAAACTATACTTCAAAAATCTGTCACTATTTTTGATCAATGAATCGTTAACATTCAGCGTTGGCAAGTGTAGAATATTAAGGCCTATTCACAATAGCGACACCTCTTGCTATTAGGACGTGTTGCCAAAAGAAATTAGCTATTGACCGACATTGTTCCATGGTCGTCTTTTCCCCGGTTCCCCTAAATATACTACAGTTTATTATTTTTGTACTTTTTTGATTTGCACTTGTGAGCTCTATACTCCATTTTATTAATTGGTTTTTTGTTTAAAAAAAAATATGTATTTACATAAAACTTTGTTTAAGATGCTTAAAAATGCAACTCTACTGGCTAAATATTCTCAATAGCGATACTTACACGGTCATTAATAATGACAATATTAGTATAGTCATTATTTCCATCATTACATTGATGCCAGACTTACACGATCATTAAAAATGACAATACTGCAAGTAATGAAAGCAAAAATCTAATTTTTTTTGGATACCGTCAATATTTCCCATTGCTCATCATTCCCAGTAATGTAGGGATTATTTGTCTTACACGGTCATTGAAAGTGTCAATAATTGTAAATAATGTCATAACTATTGGTCGTGAAAGGTCCGCTAATAGATGCTGTTTACACTGGCGCAAGCATGAAAGACTGTTCGAGAGAGGCAAGTAGTAAGAAAGAGATAAGAGTTTTACGTCTACTTCTTACTTTTCTAACCTGTCTCTCTAACACAGTCTTTCATGCTTGCTCCCGTGTAAACAGCCACAAAGAAAGATGAAGCAGCAGCAGACTTTCACATTATTTCTTATGGAACAAATTATTAAAAATCGAGAGCAAAATTGTAAGCAATGAATTACAAATTCAGTTTTCGATTAAATTTCATGACTAAATTTCTAATTTCTAAACTTAAAACTTTTTCTTTGCTCGCTTAGATTGAAATTATGGTCAAATTTCTTAAATATTCTCTTGACATTCTTATACTAATGCATTCCTATGTGTATTAAAATGTTGTTCTGTTGAAGCTGCAAATTACATAGAATTTATCAATGATTATAGTAAACTCTGGCTATTAATAGTTAAATAAATTAGCATACACTCATAAAAAGGGGAAATAACCAAGCACAAAAGGCATAAAGCAGAACGTTTGCCAAACGATTTTATGAGGCAACCATAAAAATGGGAATTTGCCTTTCTTAAATTAAAAAAGAAGAAATAGAACGAAAAACCTCGGTTCTTCAAACGCCATATAATGGAAAACGTGCCAGTACAGGGGAGGGAAAAGAGTTAAGAATAAGCACCAAAAGGTGCAAATCGAATCTAAGTTAAATGGAAAAATTACTAAAGTAAGTGAAATGGAGAAGCAGTGGATAAAGTGTGGAGAGAGAAAGTGAAGCAGATGGACGGATACTTTTAAATGTCATTTGAGTTTTATGCTTTTCTTAGCCAGTGTTTTATTTTATTTTCGTTTTGTTTTATCTTACATTGAACTTGAACTTGGCAGGTAAATAAGGATTCCTAAGTTAATACATACTATTTACCTGCCAAAGATACATACTTATCTTAAAGATACAAATGTTATAGCCATAAAAATAAGTATAATTAGTATGGCAAAGAAAGACGACTCTACGAGTCCTCTTTTTTGAAAACTCTGAACTCGAGGAAAGGCCAATGGCATTTGGTCTATTGGAAAGGAAGAGAGCATTGTTCTGCTGAATAGAGCAAGTTTAAAAAAATATTACTGTTTAAGAAAATGATGAGTGCAACGTACGCTGAAGTTTCACATTGCAAATCGAATCTACAATTTTAAAGTTTTGTAGTTTTAAGAAATGTTATAAAGAAATGATGGATGCCACATCTTCATAAACTGTTATTGTATTTAGAAATCTATATTATTTCAGTTATGTAACACTCTCAGATATTTGCTTAGTTTGGCATACTTTATCCCCTTATAAAAATTAAAGAATTTGCGACACGTTTCTTAAAAACAACCTCCTGGCTTTTGTATATCGTAGTTTGGCAGAACTTATCGCCATCAAACTATTTGAATCGCATCGCAGAAGGAGTCTCTTCCTCTGATACCACCTCAGAGAGTATGTAGGTGAAGATGGTTGACTTACAAAAAATTTTAGGCCCTAAATACGGTCAATAGCAGCTCATTGGTGAAGCCTGGAGTCTCTCTGGACGGACCCTGCTGTAGCGTTGTCGCTCTCGGTAGCGAGTAAGACTTTGGCCAAGCCTAGATAAGCTCTTCCCCACGCCGCCGGTCATTCCCTGCCAGGAGGTTCTGCCTAAGAGGCAGAAGGTAAATTCGAAGACCCACACAGGTAGCAGGTTTATTTGTCATGGGGTAGCTAGGTTTTATTGTGGGATAGCAAACCATCTCTTCGAAGAAGAAGATCCTGGAACGCATCCAATTAAGTAATCCGCAACTCTCCACCAGCAGATTGAAGGTTTCTAAAGTAAGCTAACCAAATGATAGTGGGATCGGCAGTCATCATCATAAATAATGAACCGGTCAAGGATTTAGCGAGCCTGGGGGGTGTGATTAACTTTGATTTCACACCACTCACGCTGCATGTGTACCGACAGGACTTCAATGCCACTTAAACATCATACTTCGGCTGATGTGAAAGTTGTCAAGGTATGCCGTTAGATAAAGCTTCCATGTCAATTTGCGGCAATGTTGGCAGTGAGAAAATCTTATGAGAACAACCATTAACATGAAGATAGTCTCCTTAGCTCTGACGGTGACGGCAATATAACGGTTGTCTAAGTTCTAAACCAGTCAGTTACAGATTAGATCGCTCCATATAAACCTCCTACACCGAGGTCCGAGATAGACGATCAAATGTTTATCATCCAAAAATCTTGGGTTTTTTTAAAACCACTAGCTATAGGCTGTGGTATGCCACAGATAAATGTTAATCCACATCATGGATCCTAGTTAATAGAAATATAAACGCATATATATTATGTTATCTGCTTACTTAATTGCAAATGAACAACGTGGCCACATCATATGGTTAACATCGTCATACATGGCGCACGATGCTGCTGTAGCACTACAATCAACACTAATTACGAAGGCCTCTTTTTGAATTTATCATGAATAATTCTGAGACTTTGCAATTAAGGCGATAAACTAACATTTCATGTTACGAATCAATTGAAGTGCTCGACGTACATAACTCTAGTTAACGCTAAAGCCAATGGCTTCATAGAGAGTATCTCCAGATCACTCGTTCTCTGATCACAATTATAACACTTACGATATTGCCTGATTGTGTAAGGTGGAACCTACCTTATGGTTTGGGCAAAAATCCTACACATAAATCATGTAATAATTTTTATATCAGTTCGAAAAAATAAGAAACTGTGGCCATAAGTAATAACTCGAGCTAAACTCAAGTTAGGAAAAATAAAAACTTATTGTATATTATTACATACATACATATAAATCCCAAAATATTGAAAGTTCTTAAATAATTATTTGAATTTAATTGATAAAAAAATTATGGGAATTGCTAAATTGGAAACATTTTACAAGAAAAATAGTAATTTTTGACTTTTTGATATTGCTTATAATGATTTAGGTTTCTAGTTTCTATATACATGTATCTATTGTATGAAAATGAATAATAATACAATAATGTGGCGTAGTGGTAGTGCATTGGACTGTTACACAGAGTGTCCGGGGTTCGAATCTCGTGCCGAGGCAAAATCAAAAAGTAGAAAAAAATAATATTTCTACACGGCACCACCTCTTGGCAAGCAATGGCAAACCTGCAAGAGTAAAAATTGCTATGAAAAGGTTTTCACTTCGCCGTTCGGATTCGGCATTAAACTGTAGGTCCCTTCCATACATGTACAAATATAACACGCACAACATGAGTGGACGCGAAAAGCTCGGCCTAGGCTCTCCATGGGCTGTTGTGCCATTAAAAGTAAAGTAAATAACAGAATTGTAAAAACAAACTTGTTAATGATATAAAATAATTAATTATTAAGGTGGCATCCCACAAAACCAAGACCAAGACCAAGACAGAGCAAGAGAGTTCAAAATAAATAAATGAAATCTACAAATAAATTAAATGGAAAAATGGGATCGTTTTTGAAGTTACTAGTTTGATTGACAGCTGCATTTTCTTGTTCTCATTCAGTTTATTGTGTTTGTTGTTGTTTTTGTTCTTGTTTTTACATTTGCAAAAAACCCTTAAAGTTTTTTATAGCCACAGCTGAAGCTACATATGTACATATATGTATCTGCGGCCACAAGGTATAACAGCTAAAGTCGAATTAGGAAAAATAAAAACTTATTGCATATTTTGCATTATAAATTCCAAAATATTGAAAGTTCTTAAATAATTGTTGGAGATTAATTGATAAAAAAGATACGAGAATTGCCAAAGTGGAAAAATTTTGCCAAAATGGAAAAATTTTTGAAGAACTCTCAACATTTTGGGTTTAATAATGAAAAATATGCAATAAGTTTTATTATTTCGTAAGTCAACTTTGGCTGTTATTCCTTGCGGCAACAGATATTCAGCTTCATGCACACACACACACATAT
The DNA here is from genome assembly GCA_958295655.1 of Palloptera scutellata. Classification (NCBI taxonomy): domain Eukaryota; kingdom Metazoa; phylum Arthropoda; class Insecta; order Diptera; family Pallopteridae; genus Palloptera; species Palloptera scutellata. Next base: position 44,135,463 of record OY282449.1, on the reverse strand, counting down.
ATATACAAACATACTCACACTTACACATGCACATTACAAGCTATTAAAATAGTTGTTTTTTTTTAGCTTTTTTAAGTTGTTTTTGCTGATGTTGCTTTTATTATTACTATTTTTTGGTTTTTTTTTTCGTTTTTGTTCTTGTTGCTGTTGTTGTATTTGCTTTAATTACACTCACAAATGATATTTGCTATTCTGCTCAAAACAACAACAAATTGATTTTTTCTCCTACTTCTTCTTCTTCATCTTTTACTTACTATTTTTCGGCTCGTTTTTTATTGCTGTTGTGTCCTTTTTTGATATTTTTGAGTTAAGGTTGAAGCTTTTTTAATTGCTGCCCGCGAGTAATAGACCTAGACGTCTCTGAGATATCTTTAAATATGCAGATATTTACGTATGTATGTATGCATTTGTGTTTCGCATAGTGCGTGAATATGATAAATCATTCCTGTTCTTATTTAAAATAGGAATTTTTAATTTTAGCAGAGTACACCGAACCTTAAGATTTTTTGTAAATTTAATGAACCTCAAAACTAGCTCTCTGATTTTCGACAAATACATTTATCAGCACCTACCACAGCTGGGAAGAAAATTGTTTATTAACGATATTAAATTTTTGGTTACCGATTAACTTTTAAGTTAATTTCAAAAACCATTAACGTTTCGATTTACTACCGTTAAATATCTTCGATTAACAACAACTAGGAAGTAGGTACAATATTGCCAAGGTCGGTGTGGAACAAAAATCATGTTGCATACATACGGTCAAGAAATTCATGATCTCGATGGGGGACGAGATCATCAGCAATAACGAGGATGTTGTTAATATGTCAGTTCTATAACCCAACAAGAGCAATAGGTCGCTTAAAAGCGTCATACTTATCTAATTACTAAACCATTTTTAATTTCAAGCAGACGTTTATATGTATGATCTTTGATTCGTTGCAACACAGTCTCAATCTTCTAACTTACATATTTTTGCTCTTGGGAGACCAATGAGCTAGGAACCTTTTATTGAATTTATTAACTCGGTCTGGAGTTTAACTGCGCCATGAACTGTGTACTCCAATGTTTAATATGTGGTGATACTTTGTGGCAGGTTAACAGGTTAAAAGTTCAAACGCCAGCCTCATCAATCATATTCATACTGAATCATTCTTCATCAAATATTTCGTCTATCTAGGATGCAGAAAAATCATTAACAACAATCTCAGCTTTAAGATCAAGTGAAAAATAACTCTTGCCACCAAGGGTTAGATTTAGTAGGCAATTGAGAAGCACACCCAACTCTGGACCTACGAAAATAACTCTCCATAAATCACTTATCTTTACCGTCTCCATGTATGGCACTGCGACACAGACAATAAGCACGAATGATGAGAGGCAGTTGGTGCATTCAAGAGAAAGATACTTCGCAAGATCTATGCTCCAATATGCGTGAATTGCGTGCATCAAAGAAGATAGAGCCATATGTTGTATCAGCTGTACGTGGACACTGAGATAGGAAGGCGTTCTATTCGAGCCACCGTGGAACATGCAGAAGAGGAAACCAAAATACATAAGTAAGTAACTATTGATATTGACCCTGAATTAAGATTTTCCAAACAGCAATATATCCACACATTGAGAGTTTGGGACGCATTGCGGCTCTAGCGCCATAAACCGTTTTTCGATTGTAAATACGCCTCGTTAGCTGGATGGAGTCGAAAATTTAACTTATCGTAAAAAGAAATTTTAGTTGTTTGTTGTTGGTTTAACGTCATTGCAGGTTACGTTTAAACGACAGAAAATTCAAACATATTAGGAATTGTATCAGGAGACTTTCAAAAATGAATCCGCGAGAAAATGAAGTATGTGATTTTTAAGGGGTGAAATTAAGTGTAGCGATCATTACATATTTAAAATGCAAAAACTAATAAGCTAACTCATATAAACTCGAAAATGCCTTGTAAATTCATGAGTGTGTAAACAAGACAAAATTTGTATAAAATTTTACAGTTTGCTTCCAGTATTAACACAGTTTACAAGGTTTAAGAGGCATTTACGAGTTTACACGAATCCCACTGAATATTTAATGAAATAAATAAATAAAATGATTGAACTTTTTCATAATTTTTTACTTAAAGTCACGGTGCTGATAATATTGTTTTTAACTTTATATAAATAAATGTAGTAAATAGCTATATCTATAAAACTATAAAATCTCCCATTGTTATATTAGCCAGATAAGTCCTGAAAAAGGAATGTCCAAGAATTTCAGAAAAATTCTAAAATTAGTTTTGAAAAAAAATAAAATGTAAATCTTTTCATCACTGCTGATCATCTCTAATAGTCTTTAATTTTCTATCAACAACAACGACATGTATACCAACAACAATAACAAAAACTATATCAGAGTATGTAAAAAAAAGCAAAGATTTCATTTACTAAGCAATTTTGTAATTACGCAACTGCCATAGGGCAGTAAATATTGCAACAGCAACGGCAGCAGCAGCAGCAGCACCAATAACGTGCTGCAATGCCAGCAACATCATCCGCAAATAGAAGTAAGTAGAAGTGTGAAACTCACGTTGTTGCATTTAACTGGTAGCAAAAATGAATTAACTTTCACGTTATGGGGCGGACAGCCATAGCAACGGACAGACAGACATACGGACAGACGGACAACGAGATGAACATATGTACATATGAGCACTTGTAGATATTCAGATATATATATGTATGACATACAAGTATGTGTATGTGTGCATTGCTGATATGAAGTTTAAGAACTTTGGTAAACACTTTCATTTCATAGCCAACAACTTTTAATATTTTCCTTTTTTGCTTTTCTGATTCTCTACTGTTACTACATACTAGTATAAGGAAACACTTACTTATATACATACATACATACACACACATACATGTGTAGTACATTCATACTAACTAAATATTTAGTAAGAAAATGAATCTCATAGAATGGTGTTAATTTTATGCTATGGATGCAATGTAAGTCTTTGTAGATTGTGCTGTTATGCTTTATACCAGAGCTGGGCATCGTCAATCAAGAAATTAGCACCGTTAACCCGAAAAGTGTAACCAAAAAGTTAACGTTGATTATCGTTAACTTTTTGTATGGAGAAATATTTGTTTCTCCAAAAATTCTTAAATAAATGTATAACGAACATGAAGAAAGAACACATGTTCAACTACAGCACTGTAGGGGATGACTATGTTATAATTTGATAAACAAGTTCACCAACACATTTTCTCTTGAAAAGGCAGCGTCTGTCACCAATTCAGCGGAGTTTCTTTCTCTTCAGCCAGTCAGCAACTAAATCGTGGCTTCTAAGCGACCAGATGTTCTTCTTTATTTGTTATTTTTGGCTGAGTGACAGCAAGTATCTCGTTATTGCTGCTTGTGTTGAATGAAATTTCAGTCTCGTCCTTCATCGAGATCATGGCACCATAATTTTCTTTACCTTTCCAACCTTGGCGCTACTGGCGAAACTTGGGGTAGAAGGCAGCAGCTAGCAGGCATTCCCAGTTATAATTAGCGGAAGTTAATCAAACCGTTAAAGGTTTTCGAAATTAACATAACAAAGTTAATCAAAAAAAATCAAAAAACTTTAACGCCATTAATTAATAATTAACCGAATAACGATTTTTTGCCCAGCTCTGACTTTTCACATATATGCTGTTATTGCTGGTGCTGTTCTTGTTCTAGTTGTTATCTTGAAAAAAGTGAAAATTATTACTTGTAACTATGCATTTTTTGTTGTTGTTAACGTGGTTCGTTCAACGCAATTCATATGCAATTTGTTATTGCTGTAGTTGTTGATTGCTGATGTTGTTGACGATTATTATAACTTACAGATTAAATTTAATTCTTATTATGTTACTTTATATAAAATTATGTACCTATTAGAAAGCTGGTGATATTCATTAAAAAAAAAATAATAATAACAAAATTCAGGTAAAATCAGTACATCTGCCAACAAAGTCTAAGTTTTTGCTGCTGTCTAGGATCATCAACACATGATCGAAAACTTCTTCAGTGCACACATGTAAAATAAATACTTATAATGAAAAATTTATGACTGATTGTAGACAAAGTGATTGTAAAACAAAGTGATTAAACATTTTGATATGAAGACCAACTCTAATTTGTTTGCTTTAGAAAAAAATAAAAAATCACTTTTTGCTAAAAATGTATTTGATTTTAAATTTTCTTCACAGGAAAACACATTAAGTGCATAAGTTAAGTTAAAAAAAAAATTTATTGTGCACATTTTTCTTTTGTGTTTTTTTTCTTTATCAATAATCTGCTTATTGGCTTTTAATCATTTATTTGGAAACTAGAAAATTGAGGATGTTGCCTTAAAACCTTCGCAAGGTTTTAGCTGTGTATTTGGTCAACCTTTGTGCGGTAGATCAAGTTGGTGTGAGCGCTTTAGTCGTCTTTGCATTAGACTGTTGTCTAATAGATTGATGGCCAGTGGGTTGAGGTCCTGGTTCTGTTTGTTTTTGCAGTTATATTGATGGACTATATCCTTGACCATTTCCACAATTTGGTCGCGGTGGACTGTGGACGTACCAGGGAGCATTAACCAGCATTCCCTGCTTTTTGCTTCGGTATGCCTGTATTTTGTTTACATTAACATTTTTCTTGAAGGCCGAAAATCAATGTTTTTTTAGAGCTGCACAAACTTTCAGCAGCTTGTGCTCAATTTCTGCACCATCTTTTCTTACTCGACTCTATTATTTCGTCAATCTATGATAATTGAATTTCAAAGAGTCATAAAAATGCAGCAGACGCAATTTTAAATACAAAAAACTAGTAAAATAGAAATACAACGCCGATGACTTTGAACTATTTCATATTGATTTTCTATTGATCACGTTTTAACCATAAGGTTACGCGGCAACCAACCACAACTATAACAACAATAAAAAATAATGGTAAAAAACTAGAGTTGCAATGAATGGCAGAAAGCAGCATGCAAAATATGATAAAATACACAATTCCACCTTAGGGAAACTCAAAATTGCACTTCACCACTGCCAAGCATCACTAACATCATCCATATGCGGCATCAAGGACCGACCAGCTACAGTCCACCGATGATCAAAAAACAAACAATATTGCACGTGTCGCTTTGTCGCCAATGAATGAGAAAAAGACAAACTGAGACAGAGAGACAGATAGCATAAAGAAACGATGATGCTATTAAGAATGCTCGCCAGTGTTGTTGTTTTTGATACCAACTTCAACTACCAAATGGTGTGCGTATGATCAACGTGATCATGTTTCTGCCGTTGTTGTTATTGTTGCGGTTGCCATTGCCAATGCCATTGTTCTTCATCTGCTTCTTTTAGTTTCTGTTGTCCTTTAGTTTAGGTTTTGCTGTTGTTGCTGTTATTTTTCTTTTATATCTAATGATTTCCCACACGAAAGTGAAATATCGTGAGATATGGATAGTAAATGGGTGCAACCCGAAATCTCGCTGCTTGAAAAAACCTTAACTAGATACGAGTACATATAACTAGTGAGAGAAACTACATGTGCTGTTTGAGTAGCTACAGACACACACACACACATGGCAGACAAACATACACACATACACATATTCTACCAAAATTAAATTTAATTTCTTTTGCTAGTCAAGAAGCTCTTGCTTCTTCTATATTTTTATTTTTCTTTACTAGAACAAAAGATTCTGCTACTGATAAATAGCTCAGCAGTAGCAACAGTGCCAGCAGCAACAACAATGCTGTTTTTTATTCGAGGACGATATAAAACATTGTCGATATTGTAAGTGGGAAAGTGACAATGTTGCATTTAAAAAATGCGCCGTTGTTGTGTTTGTTGTTAGTTACCGACCAAAATTGTGTCGCTGGAAAGTGCTTTTGATGTTGTTCTCATTTTTCTTTTTTTGCTTACCATAAAAATATTCAATTTTGTATGGAGATTCTTAAAAATCGGATTTGGATACGCTTGTACTCTTAATTTTTAAAGGTTCGATGGCAAAATAAGTCAGTAAAAAATTTAAAATGGCGTCACATCGAGGTTGAAGTTTTAAAAAATTGCGAGCAAAAACGACAATTACTCCACAGCTGAGAATGGCACAAATACAATTTTTGAAATCATGATTCGCTTCCAAAACAGCCATAAATACTGTTCTCTGGCTCTCTAGATTTTTCAGTTTTTAATAATGAGAAACGTCGTCTAGACGTTTACAGTTTTATGTACAGTTTTAACCAATTTCAAAAAAATTTTCATTTTTGGTGTCATTCTACGTAGAACTCCATTATATCCCTCGATGGCAGAAATCGTCCTAGTCGATGTGTCCAAACATTATTTTCGAGCAAGAAACCAAAGCGCAAATAAAATAAACTATTGCTCAAGTGCTGAAAAATATCGCAGAATATAGTAGAATTCCAAATTGTGTCAAGTTGAAAGTCATCACAAGACTAGACACTATTTTTTAGTAGTGAGTGCAAGTAGAATGCCGGTATTAATTGTCATTATATGGCGTTAATCTAGTCGTATTAGGTTGTGTTTTAGTGGTTTGACGACCTCATCTTTCAAATGATGGTTATTATTAGTAACTTTATTGTCTAAAAGATAAAAGATAAAGCATTTCATTGTGGGTTTCTACTGCTTTCTAAAGTGCTCTTGACACAAACAAAAGATTTAGGATGCAAACTTTTGTGTGAGCATTGTTTTTCAAGCAATGAAAATGTTTTTATTATAACTTTCAAATCACAAAAAAATCAACTCTATATTAAATGCTAGTGGAAGATCATAAAAAAACACATTCATATATCGTTACCTTAATGTAGAAAATCCCTAATTAGCTTTTTTTTATTATAGAGTTTTCAGCAAATTCTGATTCATTCGAATTCATTCAATTTGCAAACAATTTGATTTTGAATAAAATGTTAGTTAGTGCCTTTCTGCATTAAGGTAACGATATGTGCATATGTAAATTGATGTATCTATTGATTTTTTTTCTTTAATTACAATTTTCTCAACTAAATTCCACACAATCACTTGGCGTTAAGTTGCAATTATTCATTATAACAAAAACAAAAAAAAACAAAAACCAAGAAGATAAAATGTTGTTTACTTACAATTGTAAATTGTTAAAAATTTAAATGATTGCATGGTCATAAACTACTACATACAATAGCCGCAGAGCCTTAAGATCACCGCTGCGGCCAACAACGACAATTACATTTTCGAACAACTAAAAGTAAAATAAAGATGCACTTAAGAAAATCGTAAACTTTTTTCATAGAGCCAGCGAACGTCAAGCGAATAGAGGAATAAAATTAAGCTTCTTTACAAAAATAAATTAACCCAATTTTGGAATGCTTTTTTATTCGATGTTTTTTTATTTTGGTTCAATTCCTTTAGACACGCGTGCCTAAAAAGTATTCAACGAACATTTTGAAGAGTAATTGTGCTGAGCAAAAGCAACAGCAACAAATTGTTGACTGCTTGCTTTTAAACACGCTAATGAAATAATTTCTGAAGGAAAAAACGCTAAAGATGAAATAAATGCATTTTTGATTGAAAAGATTTTCTTTTCATTGGAAATTTATGTGGTTTTAAAAAATTTTTTTTTAAAACTTCTCGAATACACTTTGATTTGTGTCCATGCCCATTTTTCTTCTTCTCTTTAATTTTCAACTGTTAACTGCTCCATCATACGGTGAGCACAGCATGAGGTTAGCTGTAAATTGTAAGCAAGTATATATTATAGTATTATGTATGTGTGCGTGTGCCCGATGAGCTTGGAATGTATAAGTGTTTTTAGTTTTCTGAGCATGCTTTTTTTTCTTCTTCAACAAGATTTTTGTTTGTTTTTGTTCTTGAAGTAAGTACAAATGTAATTGAATGTTCGAAATATTGTTGAAAATGATGTCGAATGGTGGTGATGCATTAATGTTAAATGTTGTTGTAGTTGTTGATGTTTGTTGTTGACCTTTCAGATGATCACAAAAGCTTAAAAACTTAAGTGTTTTAGTGGTGTGCGTGTGTGCACATATAATAACATAGATTCTTTTTGTTCTCAATTAAAGATCTTTTAAACATAAAAGTCAATTGATTGAGTACTTAATTTAATTGAATAATTCTCAGAAGTTATGCAAAAAATTATACATTTATATTTGGAAAATAAGATCTTAGTTATATATTTTATGGACCTGTAGGAATTTCTCCGTTGGATATCCCTAAGCCGGACGAGTTTTTTATTAACATTTAAAGAGAGGTGGAGACAGCGGTGGGTCCGTTTTTCCGTTGGGTCCGTTTTTTAAAAATACCTTCTGATGAAATTGTACTATTTTTCCATATGCTTGTTTTTCAGTCAGCTGAAGTCTCAGAAAAATATATGGGTACCTGCGAGCTAAAGATATTTGCGGCAAGTTTCATATTTTAATTAAATTTACCACTTTTTGTTGATTTTCCAAGCAATCTTCCAAACAAGCATACACATTCGTTGTTGTTTTCTAGCCTTTAAGCCAGCAAACAAATGGGATAAAAAGCTACAAGAATAATAAGAGTATAAGTAAAGGCTATCTCAATAAGAGTGCACGATTTAATTTAAAAATAAAACGCATATTTTTTGAGTGGTTATATTTTTATTGCCTTGTAAAGTAGACACGTTCCGATTAAGTATAGAATAAAATACCCGGCAAATGGCCACCGCGGTTCTGATCACAGACTCCTGCTCTTTGAATGATATTTTCGATGCATTTTGAGAAATATGTGGCTCTATCTCACCGATGACCTTTTGCATCTCGGCCTTGAGCTGAGGAATTGTTTGTGGTTTGTTCGCATAGACCTGGGTTTTCACAAAACCCCAAAGAAGCCAGTTGACATCGGAATTTCGGGATATGGGAAATCGTTGCTCCAATGGATCGATTGTATCATGTGCGGTGTGACAGGTGGCGCAGTCCTGCTGAAACCACATATCGTCCAGATGGATACCAGTTGCGGCCAAAAGAACTGTGTTATCATGTTCCTGTAACAAATGCTACTTTCACAAAATAAAAAACAATTTTATCGTGCACACTTATTGGGTCACCCTATAGAAACCTGAAAACTAAGCTCTACGTGCATATTTTAAATAAACGTCCGTCAGTTGAACATCTTTTTTTCTCCAAGACCTTGTGTGGGACACAAAGTCTTGCCGCATAAATCTATTGCCCAAAGTCACGTCATAAGTGCAGTCAATTTGGCTATGTTGGGTTGCGCGGACAAATTCTTGAGGAAGTGACAATTTTTTTATCGATTTTTAGATAAAGTAGCATGCATTACTTTGGTACGTTTAACGTCAGAATGTGTAGATGCAATATACAAGTATAGTACTCTACAATATGTCAATGTAAGGAGCTGCAAAAATAAGTAATCAACAAGCCTGGTTAATATTTATATAATCATATTTTACTTACAATATATACATAATTACATATGAATGCAACAATCTATTCAAATCGGTCATAAAATTAGGAATACAGATGCATGAGAATTTGACAGGATTGAAAGCAAGAATCGGCAACATAAGTTCGCTTGTTTAAAATCAATCTAAATGGAACACTTTAATTTTGTCACTTTACAAGTTTGCGATCGTAGATACAATGACAACCACAAATAAAAAAAGCAATACAATTTGCATTAAAATATATTAGAAAACAACATTAAAAAAATTGAATTGAATAGAAGACTGACTGCTACAGTAACCACTTCCATTCCCTCTTCGTCGCTGCTTCCTGGATGTGCTTTGCAAATGAGAAGACAGTATAAAATACTAATAATACACGCTAAAAGTAATGTGTATCTTCGTCATAAAATCTTTTGTTGAGAACTGTTACGAATTAGGTTCAGGATTAAAGACAAAATATTCTTGTGCGACCGAATTCAGAAATTCTTTTGGAGAAAAATTTAAGGATAATCATTGTTTTTTCCTGTACATAAAATTAACGTTTCTTTTTGTTCTCTCCATCTCCTTTTAATGTCAATCGAAATAAAGGGGATAGGTCTATTAATGCAAAGCATTTTGTTGGAAAGGAAGCAAATAAAATAAGTTAGAGATTCTTACTTAGATCAGAAGTCATGCCCTTGCCGGGAATCGAACTTAGGAGTTGTAGGTCTAGCATGCTGACAATTACCGATATGCCGATGCTTGTCGATATTTTGCTTGTAACACAATTTCTTCTGATATTCGATTGCATCTTTTTTTTTCAAGTGTAGTATGCAGTAATAACAACAAACTGGTTGCAACTTATCAACCAAAAACCGCATAAACATTTGGTTGTACACTTCAATGAACAAGTTCCCTTTGTGACTATTTACATTGCACACACATACACACATAGGAGCATGCATACATACATAGATACATATGTAAGTGTGTATGAATACGCTATAGAATGCATTTGCTTGTGCTCGGGCTCTTTGCTTTGCAATTGAGTGTCCCTAACGGCATTTTCCGCAAAATGCGTTTACGCATCCGCTATCAAAAACTGTTGAAGCTAACAGGCAAACAAACCAGAAACTAAAAAACTGCAGATTGGCATTGGTCATGGTCTAATCGTCGGTGGCAAATACTTCCACATTCGCTCGTCCGCCAGCCAGTCCCACCTACTTGCTTATCTACGACTACATACTTGTCGTCTATAACGAGAACAGAGAAGAGACCCATTTTTTCCGAAACGTTTGCTGTAAGGCCAAAAAGTCACAAGCAAAAGCAACAAGAACGTGCTACAGACGGCGACAACGACGCAGCGATCATGATGACGATCAGTAATATCTGCAACACGCAACCAGAATTAGAACCAGTTGACAATTAGTGGTGCAGCGACATGCAAAATCACAGCAACTAACACTTGAGTACAAGCATTTGAGGGTTGTCGCGAATACTCGTTATCGCATTTACGAAAGCAAGCTATTCGCTTTCATAAATGCGATGATTTACATTGAAGTAAACAAGCGATTGTGAAAAAGACTAAATATGTGTCGCATTTTATAAATCTGATCAGAAATGTACTACATATAGTACTCAGATTTATACTTTCGTTACAACTCTAACACATTGGTAAAACATGCATGCTGAAGCAGGACTGGCCAAATGGAGGAAGCGAAGAAAGAAGAAAATGGTATAAATGCTGTGTGCTCTTGTGGCAGTGTCCTGTACGGCAACAATAGCTGTTGTTGTGCTGTTGTTGCAACAAGACGAACGGTTAATTAAGCTTTCAATGTGCGATGCAACATTATGCGTACACATGGGCGTACATGTTGTATTTTCAAAAAATGGTCCTTGGTTGTATCTAATGACTCCAATATAACAATAAGTGTAAAATTCAAGTAATCTTTAAAACGATTCTGAAAACAGAATTTTTTGTATAAACCATAGTTTTTGCGAAATTTTCTAACAAAAGTAGAAAACAGCTGTTTTTAGAATACTTTAGAATACTTTTCCATTCATCTCAATAAAACTTAAAAGTAATATATTAAGTATGCTTCCTAACAGCTTCCATTTTATAGCTTTAAAATATTGCTACTGGGTTATGAGATGAGTTATTTATAGTTGGAGTCAGCAACGCTGCGCGGTCAGGGCCCAGGTCTGCTTTTTTATGACTCAGTCCAACATAATTACTAACTTTTTAGCCCGAGTAGGCAGATTTTTCAATGGTAAACACGAATCTGAAAACAGAATCTATATATCATATAAAGTTTACGAGAAATTTTAGGATCAAAATTAAATAACCGAAAAACACCACAAACAACTGCTTTTTGAAGTATTATTGAGGTTGTGGAAGCTTTTTTTGATTTTTAGTACAACATTTTTCGAAACTATTATTGCTACAGAAATTTATGAGAATCTAATCACCCTACTAAGTGGTCTAAGAAATTTATAATAGTTTTCTTTTTTTGTGTTACAGTGTAATTATTATTTGTAGAAATATTTTGTGTACGTATAACTACTTGCTTGTGTTATATTTGGTATATAAAAAATATGTGAAAGAAAACTTAAAGTTTTTAAAAAATGGAGAAATAGAATTTTCGAAATAAAGAGAACCGTACCCAGGTCCAAAACAATGAAGGTTTTACAACTCTCTTTTATTTATTTTTTTTTTGAAATACCAGATTGATACACCGCACCTCAGTGGTAAGAGTGTATTTGAGAGAAGCAATTGGTAGGTAATACTGTATAATGTATACTGTAATAATGTATTCAATCCCTCTTGCCTCAATTTATAGCACATCTTAGTTTTTTTTTTCTTTTAACACATTTAACCAAAATATGCCAAGCAACTTTCAGTTATTTAGTTTTCTGCTATTTTCTCATTTATAACTTATGTACATGTATTAATTAATATTGAAACTATTCACTCTGCCGCCTCTTTTTCTACATTACCAAATACCTTAAATTTTATTAATTTCCACTACTATTCTCTCATCACGTCATTCCAACGTGCCATCATCGTTCTACGATTCCACTTTCAAAATGGAAAATTCCCCTGGAGCTACAACTGAGCTCACATTATTCAAAATCATGAATACTTCGTAGGTACTCATCGTACACGCAGTAATTTCCTTGTAATAACAACAACATGGCAGTTTTTTATACTCAACTTCTGCCGAGCCAAAGCAACTAAACATAAATTACTTCTAACTTATGAGCGTCTAAGCGCCTGTATCTGAGCATTGGAGCATCGAAGATCGCGCGCGCACACTCTAATTGAAATTACTTAACAGGAATTGAATTATTAAAGAGTCATCTATTCGATTCCGCTGCAGAAGTGAGGTGGAGCTGGAGGTTTTGATGTCAACAAGAGAAACGTAAGTACGATTACGCAATTATGTACATAAGCATATGAACGGGTATGTAAATTAGAAATTATGATGACACAAGAGCAACAAGCGGCAAAATTACCAATGCTAGTTGTAGAGTAGGGAGGCGTATGGAACTACCATGCAAAACCTTAAAAAAGTGGTTTTCAGAAACAAGTAAATACTGAGATATGCGCATGAAAAGAGTTACCATGTAAAATACTTACTGAGTTTGGATGCGTTTGCGTTTTCTGGAAAAGTACAGAGCGCTGAAAGTATTATTTTATTATGCTGAAATTTAAATACATATGTAAGAATATGCTGTAGAACGTATAACCAGAACTTAACTAGAAATGTTAGCAAAGTTATCTAATTTAATCTTCCCTCCTTCTAGCCCTAAGCCTAGTTAAATTTAGTGTATCGTTTTTGGGCTTTCTGAAGTTAGTCGTAAGTGAAGTGAGTCAGAAGCCTTTCTTTTGAAATATATTGGAGATAATTTGAAATAGCTACAAAATATAGTCGATTATTGTCAGGATCTCTTTTCTGTTATTGCTTCTGATATGAATCTGCATCATATAGAGAATTTGTATGATATGCTATATGACTGTATTTTCTCATAAGTGTTTAAAGATTAGAAACAATGTTTACATATTTTTAACAGATATACGAGTTTTATTTCATTTGGGAACATAGGGCTTCAACAAAACATTGCCATCTTATTCTATTGTTAGCTATTATTTTGACAACGTTCCACGATTCTTCAGCTGCTCTCAGTTCACTTTCAATGGTCCGCTTCCAGGTTTTGCGCGGGCATCCAGGCCGCTGGTGACCTTTAGGGTTCCAGTCTAACGCAGTTCTGCTGATACTTTCGGACGGCTTTCGCAGTGTGTGACCTATCCACCGCCATTTACTAAATCTTATTTGTTTAGCAATGCCATATAACGATATATCATATATCACAATCTAATCCATCTGTCATAAGGAATTAGCAAAGAGTAACTATGGTAATATTATATAGCTTCATAAGCTTTTTTAACAATCTTCTTACGATTACTGATTTCATTGAGGCATCTTCTAGCATGTCTAATATACTAACCAGAAAGCGAAAAAGAAGCAATCAATTGCAGCTATATTAAATCGAAAAAATGGCAACTCTATCCAATAAGAATTAGGAGCCTGATTAACGTGACCAGCTTTTTCAAAGCTCAAAACAGTACAGAGCCTAAAATTCAAAAACAGTACAATGACGGTACAGTTACTAGTTATAAAAGTACACATAAAGGACATACTTTCTAAATAAAATTAACGAAAATTTACCAATTCAAGACTCGTAAACAATTTTTTTTTTTTAACTCTTTAGGTTTTATTTGCCGCAGAAAATATGTATACTCCCAACTGGAGGTAATGAGCCCGGTAATTTTCTATTATTTTTAAAAATTTTTATGGCGAACGAACAACAGTTAGAAGCAGCAGTTGGTTGTACTGTCCGGTAAGCAGTAAAAAAACACATAAAACATAAAAACAGTACTGTACAGATGGTAACAGTTTGGCTGGTCACATTATACATGCGTGTACTACAAACAAAAGCAAAAGTATTTTTAGTAGGAAAGCTTTCAAGTAAATATGATAAGTTCCTTCCTACTCTCAGCTTTTTTTTCTTAGCATACGAGTTAAGTGTAAATTTTGAAATGTTATCGTAAATTCACTTTTTAAATATGTATATATGTAGGTATATAATTTTTTACGCTTAAATCACAAGCAGACACATAATTTACAAACACAAATTCACAGACACACACACAAACATAACAATCTAAATAAATACAGATACATTTGGACTTTAATCACAAAATGTCATCATAAAACACCCAACATAATAAACCTAAGTGTCAGTCCGACCCTTTTTCCCCGAGTTACGACGCAATTGTAAAACTTTGTGTGGGCATAACCAAACCGCAAATGTTCACTCTTACTTACTACTCTTAATCCAAATATGTACATATATTTATACTACTTTACACTTTTCAGCGACAAAAAACCGATTGCACTTTTGCTTTTATTTTTAGGTATTGACAATATATTTACTTTATGTATTATTATGTCAAATTGTATCTACTTTTGATTGTGTAGGAATTCTTTAGGGCGTTCGGGGTGTTTGTGAGTGTTTCCATGTATCTACATTTTATGTATGTACTTACCACAATTTTGTGAAATGAAGCTTGATATTGACTACTTTGTATTAGATGCACTTAGATTATACAATAAGTATGTAACGAACATACGTTATACGTACATATTAAGGTGCCTCAAACCCTATACAAAAAAAAAATGTTATGAGGCCTTTTTGTACTCGTCACATGTTGTGATAACATCAATTTGACAAATTCAATTTTTACGTCAAAAAAGTTTACATTGTTTGCAACATCTATATTTTCTATAATATATCTATATCTATATTACTTTATAACGTGCCTTTATGACCATGTTGATGTACTGAGCAGTGATCGGTATACAATATTAATGCAAATACTTTAAAGAGGATTTCATGATATGTGCTAGAAATAAGTTTTAAATAACTATGCAAACAATAAATTTATTTCATATAACTAATATCTCATTTAAAATAGACACGAAACGTAACGTGGAACGTCAAATAGCTGATAATATTTTAAGGGTTCTTTAAATTAAATATCAGTAGTAGAAAAATAGTAAAAATAAGTATTACAAAAAATTTAAAAATAGTAGATGAAGAATATTAGAAAAAGTAGTCCAGATATAGTAGTAGTAGAAACAGAACAGAGAAACAGTGTTGCCAAATTATGCATTTCAAACGTGTTAAAAAAAATTCACGAGAATTTTATAACAGTTTTTTATGTACTTACAGTTTGAAAAACGAAAACCGTTTAGAAAAACCACATCAAGTCGATAAAAAGTGCATTATTCGAAAATAATGAATGAGCACTTCTACAAGCTGAAATTTAAGTGTCAATTAAGCTGTTCTTTTCAGATATGAACACTGAGCTAATGAGAGAATGAACACGCATCATGAGAGAAAATTATTACTGAGCTACATAAACAGAGTTGTCAAGTTGGAAAAAGCAATGGCGTCTAGTGAAATAGTGTCTTCAAGTCGATAAACCAGTGGAATACCCTCTATTTTAGCAATACTCAGTACAAAAGCAGAATTATAGTCGAAAAGTAGAAAATACCAAGAAAGTAGTAGACCTAAAACTAGTACTAGAAAATACCAATAAATATATAGTACTAGAAAATAATAATAGAAACTAGTAGTAGAAAATAGTAGTAACAATAGTGGTAGAAAATAGTAATAGTGAAAGTAGTAGAAGATACTATCAGGAAAGTAGAACAAAATAATATAAGGAAAATAGTTCAAATATTAGTTAAAAAGTATAGAAAATAGTAATAGAAAAATAGTAGTAGAAATGTAGTGAAAATGGTAGTAGAAATGTAGTGAAAATAGTAGTAGAAATGTGGTAGAAAATTAGTGGAAAGCACCGTATTAGAAAAAAAATATTAAATAGTAACCGCGACCCTGTGCCACGAAATTAATGCTATCTAAATTAAATTTTTGGTGTTGGTCGCTGTGGTGTAGTGGTAGTGTGTTGGACTGCTACGCAGAGTGTCCGGGGTTCGAATCTCGGCACAGGCAACATCATAAAAAAAAGTAGAAAAAATAATTTTTCTACACGGCACCACCTCTTGGCAGGCAATGGCAAACCTACAAGAGTAAAAATTGCTATGAAAAGCTTTTCACTTCGCCGTTCGGATTCGGCATTAAACTGTAGGTCCCTTCCATTCATGTACAAATTTAACACGCACAACATGAGTGAATGCGAAAAGCTCGGCCTAGGCCCTCCATGGGTTGTTGTGCCATTAAAAGTAAGTAAAGTAAATTAAATTTTAATTTACAAGAAGTTTCATGTCACAAATCAGCTAAAAATAAACTCACTGGAAAGTGTGACATGGATATTGTGACATGGATATTGTGACATGGCAAGTGTGACCTGGAAATTTATAAAAATAACCACCAGTACAGAAGTAATCCAGTGATGGGCACACACATGTTATCACACATTGCGCTTGTGTGTGAAGCAGAGAAAAACAGTTAAACTTATTTTTTTCGTTGTATTTGCTTCAACACGTTCTGAACAGCAACTGATTTGATTTGCTTCACCGAAATGAGAACAAAGCAACAGCCGAACGCGCATGATTAAAAGCCACAGGAAGGAGCTTATAGTATACGTGTGTCGACGTCACGCAAACAGAATTTTGTTGCCTATACACGCGTGTTATGGGAATTGAAAATGTATCCATCATCCTCCTTGAAACGAAGCTTCAAATTATTCTTCACTTTATTAAAGGTGTAGTGTCCGATCAAACGCTCGGGATTTGGGTTGATTAGTAGTAAAATCGTCTCTTCTGTGAACGTAATTATTCGAAATTTAAGCAATTTAAAAAAACTGAGTTATTCTCCCTACGATCTTCTTTGATAGCCTGCGTCACTAAAATGTATGGGAATTTTACCGTTTCTGAAATGAGGAACATGCGAGTTAAATGTTTTTAACACGCCAGGTATTTAAGAAAATTGATACTGAAATATTTTACAAAACGACAACTGAAGAAAAATAACAATTTGTTGTTGTTGTTCTCCAGACAAATAGCTTTCTTCGCCTTTAATCTTTTAAAATAAACTTCTTGCAATTTAAAGTTTCTATAAGTATTCGCAACTACTTATAAATGTTTCTGAATTTTAATGTTATTTCCATAACATTCGTTATGAAATTTGTTTGGAGAATGTTAAGGGCGTTGCACCAGTATTTATTAGAGAACAGAGTTCATTTTAAAGGGGCGCGGTCTTTTTTTTCGACGATTATACTTTTTTCACATTTTAGTGTACAAGATTCAAAGTTTCGTCAATAATGTATGAAGGGTAAAGGATTCTCCACAAATATTACAAATTCAACATCGTCATGCATGAGTGATTTGGAAAATTCCACACAACCTGGCATCGCTGGTTTCAACTAAGCTTACACTTTGTGTTTCTTCTTTTGAGGAAATCATATGACACTCAAAGCTGACTTTGAGTGTAGTGCTGGTTTAAAAAATATGAGTGTATGTTCCATATTTCAAACGCATCCGCGAGACAGGAATCGAAACAGGGTCAACAAATGTGTCGGTATTGTAATTGGGTACTTGATCACGAATAATATGTAACTCCTTCGTTAATACTAATCATTTTAAAATAATTTTTTTCTAAATTCCTATTGATGACTTTACGTCATGCGGTCATAAGGAAGCGAATCTTGTGCTAACGAAATATTCAGAATTTCATCTTTGTAAATATATTTGTTGGAGACAAGAAAACAGAATCTGCCAGTAAACTGTTTGAAATGCAACTGACTAAAATACAACTACAAATAATAGAATTATGCTTCCAAAGCCAACATAAATTCTTTAACATTTTGTTTGTTTTTATTTTGCAACGAACGAAAATGCGTACATTGACTACATACATACAAAGCGTGCAACATTTTCACAGCATGTAATTGTGTGCCGAGGGTAACATAAATTCCATAAATACAACAAATACACATACAATAACAAAAACCGAAAAAAATCGAAAAAAGAGTTCTAGAAAAACCGTATCCACCCTAAAAGGAAGCCAACTGGACATGAGCATAAAGTACACGATGCCCATGAGAAACAGCAACGCGCGCCCAAGTAACATAATTTAATGCTAAGCAACATTGTCACAGTCGCAGTCGTTGCTTGCAACAGCAATATCAGCAATAGCAGCAGTAGCAGCAGCAGCAGTAGCAGCAGCAGCAGCAATAACAACAGGATACAATGTTGCAGCAATATTTGCTGCAAAAGGCAAACACGATGAAAGCAAACAAAAACAAACGAAGGAAATATGGAAATGTTATACGGCAACTGTTGCAACTGTTGTATAACATTTTACTGGAATTCTCAAGAAAACTCGTCAGTTCAGGCAGAAAATAAAGAAACAACCAAACTCAAATGGAAAAATGTCAAAAACATAAATTTCCGGATTTGGTATTGGGAGGAGGCGCAACCGTAAGTAAAGTTATTTATAGCGTACATAGGATTAGGAACATAAATTTAAACACACACACATACAAACGTAGAATGCATGTTAGACCGGGTCATGGTCTATTGGGGTAAAAAAGTGTAATGTTTCACCACCTAATTTCAAAGATAACCCCGAGAGTATTTCAGTGTAAATAAAATGTTTCCCTAGGTGGTCTTGAAATAGTTTGTACTGAAATTTTAATTCGTTATAACTAAAAATTTAATGATTTTTTGGAGGAAATAATATTATTAAAAAAACCGAGGTTCCCTCTATCGCGTTCGAAAAGTATACAAATTGGAATAATTAGTCACAGGTGACAGCGGAGGCAGCCTTCCACCAATATACATACATACTATGTATACTTAATGATCGGACGTCAAGTAACAAAGTTTCGACTAACACAAAAAAAAGGCGCTATATTAAGACCCCATGAGGGAAACAATTTTATTACACACAGTACTCTCGTGGTAAACTTTGAAATTAGGTGGTGACACGTTAAATTTTTTTTGGTGACCCAGTCTATTGTATGTGTAGTGGAGAATGAATATATTGGTCTGAAACGAATAAGATTTGCGAAATTGTTGCAACCTTCTACTAAACCTTTCTGGGGATTGCTCTAATGGAATTCATTTAAATCAGTTTCAAGCCTTAGAACTTTTCTAGCTCAAAAAGCTTTTGAGCTGTCCTACGGAGAGATTTTGTTCACATTGCCTATAGGCAACTGCGAGTCATGAAGCAAAAACAGGTATTTAAACAAAGGCAAATGAAAGCCTGCTTTCGTCTCTTCTTCGCTAGTCGCCTCTTCTATGCGCGCGCTGCCAGCAGTTGATAAGGCTAAATGAAGTTAGGCCATCCAGTACCTGGATTTTCCAACGGATATTAGGACGTCCTTTTCTGCGAGTTCCTCCAACCTGGCTCGAATAAAACACCCTTCTAGTCGTAACGCCTTACACGGAACGGCGTACAGCTCATACAGCTCATCGTTCCATCTTATTCGATACACGTCGTCCACGTTTCCTCGCATATTGGACCATAGATCTCAAGGCGTATCTTCCTCTCGAACACATCGTCTCATCATTGGTGGTCAACGTACACGTCTCAGCGCCATACATTAGGACGGGAAGGATAAGCTCATAGTACAATATTGAAAGTTTTTTTTTATAGTTAATGTAGTATGAGCTAGAACTGGCATGCTTTTTCCCGTCCATCGGGAAGCATATCAAAATTAGTAGATGAGGTACTCTACCAAGAAAGATTGGGTAGATTGACTGTAAACTCAACACAATTGAATATTGTTTCTACTAGGAGCTCAATGAGTCGCCAGTAGCTGCCTCTCAGGAAGAATACGATAATTTAATTTCTAGAACATCAAATTTAAATATAACTAGCAACAACTACTGTGGATGCTGTGGATGTGAATAGCAAACTGCCATTGATTATAATAACGGCCCATCTGAATACGTTTGGAATGTATAATGAGTATCCCTTGAATGCTGATGCGGCTATTTTAATGACGGTCGCTGATTTATTCAGTAAAATGCACAATACACCAAATGCTGCTCCCAAACTTCGTTTAATGTTTATACTATCCGAATCGAATGCTCTATTGAATTTCCAAGGCGTTAAGAAGTGGTTGGATGAGAATGTACAATTGCAGAATGTTGACTTCGTTCTCTGTCTCGATACCATAGCTGAAGCTTTGCTGTCAACCCCAACGCTATCTATATGCATGTATCGAAACCTCCGAAGGAAGGCACCACCATGAGTAATTTCTATCAGCTGTTGAAAACAGCTGGCGCCCAATACGAAAGTGATTACCGAAGCGTTGGCGCGCTACATTTACAACATCGAAGAGGATGGCGAAGTATTTGCGGGGGCAATTAAAATCAATCTGAAATTTGTTAAATCCTACATGAATTGTAGAATTTACTGCATAATAACTCCTCTTCCTGCAAGGATGAAGACGGAAATCTGGTGACAGATATCCAGGACATAATGAGATTATGGAGGGAGCACTTTTCGTAGCTGCTTAATGGCGATGACGGCAATAATCCCGCCCCTGCGGGACCCACTGCGGAACCCACCCCGGAAACCCCAATCACTGACGGCGTTGAAGTACCGCCGCCTGACTATGAGGAGGTCTTAACAGCCATTGCTCGGCTGAAAAACAATAAGGCTGCAGGTGCAGATGGCCTGCCTGCTGAGTTGTTTAAGACCGGAGGCGAAGAGCTCAAAAAACGCATGCATGAGCTTCTATGCAGAATATGGTCAGATGAAAGCATGCCAAGTGATTGGAATCTCAGCGTACTCTGCCCAATCCATAAGAAAGATGATTCCACGATCTGCGCCAACTACCGTGGAATAAGCCTTCTTAATATTGCATATAAGGTTGTATCGAGCGTACTGTGCGAAAGACTGAAGCCCATCGTCAACAAACTGATTGGACCTTATCAGTGTGGCTTCAGGCCTGGTAAATCCACCATCGACCAGATATTCACACTAAGCCAAATCTTGGAAAAGATCCGAGAAAAACAGATCGACACCCATCATCTATTTGTCGATTATAAAGCCGCCTTCGACAGCACGATTAGGGATCACTTGTACGCCGCAATGTCTGATTTTGGTATACCTGCAAAGCTCATTCGTCTTTGCAAAATGACACTGACCAACACCACCAGCGCAGTGAAAATTGGGACAGAGCTCTCCGCACCATTTAATACCAAAAGAGGTTTCAGACAAGGTGACTCCCTATCGTGCGACTTCTTTAACCTTATACTGGAGAAAATAATTCGAGCTGCGAACATCGACATCTCTGGCACTATCTTCTACAAGAGTGTCATGCTGCTAGCATACGCTGATGATATTGACATTATTGGCAAAAACGCTCGAGCAGTCAGTGCAGCATTCTCCAACCTGGAAAGGGAGTCTCGTCGTGTGGGTCTAGTGGTGAACGAGGACAAAACGAAATACCTTGTGTCAACAAACAAAGAGTCACGGCGTCTTGGACAAAATGTCACTGTTGACAACTATACTTTTGAAGTCGTCAAGGATTTCGTTTATTTAGGATCCAGCATAAACACCAACAATAATGTCAGCCTTGAGATCAAGCGGAGACTAACTCTTGCCAACAGGTGTTACTACGGGCTCAGTAGGCAATTGAGAAGTAGAGCCCTCTCTCGACCGACGAAAATAACGCTCTATAAGTCCCTCATCCTTCCCGTCCTAATGTATGGCGCAGAGACGTGGACATTGACCATTAATTATGAGAGGCTGTTAGGAGCGTTCGAGAGGAAGATACTCCGTAAGATCTACGGTCCAGTATGAGTGGACGACGTGTTTCGAATAAGATGGAACGATGAGCTGTATGAGCTGTACGCCGACACTGACATAGTCAAGCGTATAAAACTCCAGCGGCTTCGCTGGCTGGGTCATTTTGAGCGAATGGAAGAAAGCGCTCCGGCTAGAATGGGGAGGGTGTTTTATTCGAACCACGGTGGAGGAACACGCAGAAGGGGACGTCCTAATCTCCGTTGGAAAGACCAGGTGCAGGGCAACCTGACTGCACTTGGCCTTATCAACTGGCGCCAGCGCGCGCATAGCAGAAGTGACTGGCGGAGCTTTGTGGAGGCGGCCAAGACCGATCATCGGTTGTAGTGCCAGCTAAGTAGTAACAATCTCAAGAATGGCTTTGAGAAGTATCTCAAAAATGTGAAAATCATCTATGATAAACCCGATGTACGTGAATCAGATTTCCTTTTCTACGATGGCCAAGGTGCTACACTGAATGTGTACCTCGTGAAAAAGAATCAACAACATCAAATAATTAGTACCGAAATTTAAAATTTTAAGTACCTTGAACCAAGAACAATTGAGGAATTATTCAACGATCCTGAATATCAATAAATTAACAAAAAAATCTCTCTACAGTAAACTCCGATTAAGTACCATTCCTCTTAAGTGCCATTCCCACTTAAATGTCTGTAATTTGTCACTTTTTTCTGCAAATGTCCGTAGAAATTACCCCTTTAAGCGCCTTACCCACTTAAGTACCCCAAAAGCCTGACATTTTCAGCAGATGTACTTAACCGGGGCTTACTGTAACTGTGAGTCAGGATGTATTAGGGTGTTACGAAAAAAACTGGTTTTGGATTTTGTTGTTGTTAAAAAGTTATTTCTATGAAGCCAAATATATTGACCCAATTGAAAAAAACTTACGTCTCCCGCAAGGGGTCTAAAATTTTAACTTTGTTTTGTGAAAAAATTAAATTTTTAACATATTAGCTCTTATCTCGATTGTAGATATTTATTTACGGTTTGACGGGGTAAATTACTATCTAAAACAGTTAAAAAAAAGCAGTCAAAGCATTAGTGCCAAACCCAAACCCTGCAGGGTACCAGCAAATTCGTGTGTAATGGATATTGAAGTGGCGGACGATCTTGTTAAGCAGCGGCATACGCCTTGCATCACAGCTGTCGATTAAAAAATGTTCACATTTCGATAATTGATATTAAAATTTCAATTTCCTAAGATTATAAACTGCAGGTATTTTATTTTATTATAAATCGATTTATAATTAAATTATATGTAATACAAAAAATAAACTGAGGTATTTTACGAAGGAATGCAGTACCTACGTTTCTGCTCCATCTCATAAATTATTGGAAATCAAATCCTTAATTGCGTATATGCGAATTGTACATATTTGAAAGCAGCAGCAATTCATGAAAGTATCGCAAGTATCCCGCTTTCATATCCGCATTTATATCCGCGTCGTGCGCTCAGCTCAGCAGAGGGCATCGAATTTCGCAAAAATTCGTAAGCATATTGCTTAGAAATTGTAGGTACATAATACGTTTAAGTTGGAGCTGGGATGATGATCTTACCTTCCTACTTGCGAGTAATGGTAATAAAAAATAATGAAAAAGAACAACAATTTTATCGCTTTACTGTCAAATAAAAATCATAAAAGTCATATTTGAGAATTTACTTTCTGCATGCCTGTGAAGAAAAAACAACAAAGACAACAACAGCAATCCGAATTTCAAGCAAATTTTAGCTTTTTTTTACTACTTTTTCAGTTTACTACTATTCGTACTATTTTGCAGATCTCTCTGCCAAACAAAAAAAAAAAAGATAAAAAGAGAAGGAGACAGAAGAAGTGAAAAGTAGAAACGACTTCTATTTAGAAGCTAAATAAGCAAAAGATAAGCACGTTATCGGTGGTGGATGAGCTTTAGGTACAAACATTTATGAAAACGTGACTTTGCGGATAGTTTAGGCCAACCAAACAAAAGGGCTTAAATGCAGGTGGAGTAGAGTGCGGTGAGTGGTGGGAGGAGTGCGGGGATCTTGGTGGAGTGTGGAGGGATGAAAAAGAATAAAATAATGAAACCCAACTTAAAGCAAAGATATTAAAAAAACAAAAGAAAAACGAAATAATAAAAATGAGAAGCTATAAAATTTTCACAAACGATAATAATAGATGCAACAACAACAATAAGGGAAACAATAGTATCTAGTAAGTAGACGAGGAGGAGGAAGAAGTAGTGGAATTTAAAATAGCCGCGTGATCCATAAGATACCCAATTGTTAAGTAGTTAGAGTTGAATGAGTTGGTAAGAGGTGGGTAAGTAAAGTAAATGTACCTGACTGCCTCACTGCCTGGCTGGCTGGCTGCCTGCTCCCAAGTAACAATCTGAGATATGGGGGGATAATGTAACAGATTATAGTTTTCTGTTAAGTATCGAGCTGGGATTGTGTGAGATGTGATGCTGTTTTTGCCATTGTTGTTGTTGTTGTTGTTGTTGTTAAGTACACGCTATACAAAATTGTTGTAATTTAATTTACAACAAATCTTAAAAGTTATTATTAGTATTTTTTGCTATTTTGTTTTTCGTTTTTGAGTTTTCAGCGATTTTTGTTTTATGTTTAGTGGCGGTATTAAAAAAACACATTGGAATTGTGTAGCAGCTAGTGGTGGTGGAAATCTTGTGTGTTAAATTTTTGAGATTTTATTCCATTATAAATTTTTGTTTTTGAAGTCATTATATTAATTAGATATAGTACAAGTTTACGCAAGTGGAAAAATGTGATAAAAATATTTGCAGGCGAAACTGCACGGTGGAAGTGGCTAAGAAGTGTACATGAAGTCGAGATAATATGAAAATACATTGAATAATTTTAACATTTACTAACTGATTGACTTGAGTAAACATGTTTTTGAAACGTCAATTCAGTACAATAAATCACCATATATCGCTTCACATCGAAATAGTGATGCTGTACATTGAGAATAGTCTTTCAGTTGTATTAACTCAACGTGCATATCGGCCAAAAAGCACAACACTACTTGTCGTTTGGTATCGAATTTTGTTGAGAACGGGACAGTGAGGGATCGTCGACAAGCCGTTCATCAATGTCCAAGATGTTCCAACGATCTGGTGGAACTGTGATCAGCATTTTGGCGTCAATGGAACCACCTTGCGGTGTATTTGACGGATGATTTTCAATTTTTTCCGTATAAAGTGCAATTGACTCGAAGAATTTTGCCGACAGACCGTCCACATCGCTTGGAATACGGCCACACAGTCGCTCGAATTTGAACCTGATTTCACACTCTATGGCGCCGTTAACAAGCTAAATTTCCACATTTGTGGAACGGAGAATCCACACAAGATCCATGAAACACCATCATTGGGCAATTTTTCTTCAGTGAAAGCGAATAACGATAGATGTTGGCTCATCATATGTCTGTCCACGAATGTGTGAAAAAGGTCTGGACGGTTATTGGTTTCAACAAGGCGGTGCCCAATGCACACTGCAAATGAAATAATGCAGTTTCTGCAACGAAAATTCCTTGGACGTGTGGTGTCAAAAAATGGCGACATTGACTGGCCTCCCAGATCTTCAGATTTGACCCATCCGGACTTCTTTTTGTGGAGTCATTTGAAAAGAAAAGTGTATGCCAGCAAGCTTCAGACCATTGACGAGCTTAAGGCAAACATTCATACCGAAATCATCGCTATACCGTCCGAGATGCTCGAAAAGGTGATGGAAAACGCAGCAAAATTGGCACATTTTGCTTTGGCCACTTGATTGATGTTGCACTCAAAAACTAGTCTAAATAAATTGTAAAGGACCAAATTAAATAAAAACTCCTCATATATTGAAATCTGCTCTTTTAAAGTTATTCAATATTCGAATACCGACATAAAAGACATGTTTGAGAAAAGCAAAAAAAAGTTGATGACTGATATATTTATATCAAAATTGTTCGAAACAAAAGGACAGCCAGTATCTGTTATCTACACTATTCTTTTAATTTCTCCGAAATCGATATAAGTATGATATATAATATTTCAAGATTTTAATTTCAAGAAGTGAAACCAATTTTGAAACAATATTGGTCTTTGGAAGATTTGGGTTAATTTGTTACTAGTACTTGTTACTTTTTCTGGATTAAAAAAAAAAATCCTTAGGAAAAATTTAACAGTTTTTTGAGAACTTTAATATTATTTTAATAAATTTCAGGTTCCCCTAAATCTATCCTATTTATGATTCAAGCTTTCCAACAAGTCATCATTATTCCTCCAATACCGAAAATCTTGTCGCTCTGATGATATTATTAATATTGCTAAATGTTAATTAAAATTAAAAGGAAAATCGACATCAAAGTAAATATCACAAAAACCTATTAAAAATGTTGCAACAAAATGAAATTGTCGTTGCACTTTGTGCCTAATTGTTGCCACATTATCACGGCAAATCCAATTTAAAACGCGTAATTGATCGCTTGAGACTAAGTAACTTCAAACAAACAAAAAACCAGCAGACCAGAAAACATAGCTATAGATAAAACGCTCATTGCCATGACAGTAGAACATGCAATTGAATAATGAACGGACAGCGAAGATGACAGCTACACACACACACACACACACACACACACATACACACATAGTTAGACAAAATGACGTAAATAAAATGGTACAATGAAAAAGAGATGGACAAGCAAACATTTCACGCTGAGCTGTCACAAGCCAGAATAAATGATGCCGCAATGTCGGACAGCGAGCTACAGCGATAACATGACAGCAGTAGCAGTAGCAGCAATAGAAAGCCCAAATCGATTGAAGGAATTAAAGGAAAGGGTATTGCAGCATCTAGTAATGGTCGGTCGAAGGGTCGCAGCGGGTGCTGCTTGCTAAAGCTTGTACTTTAAGTGGCTCCAGCAATGGCGTCAACTTTTGATTGAAGTACAAAAATTTGAAATGCCGAAAGAGGAGGAAAAACGACCAACAAACACGTATCTATTTCTAACATGATTGACTTGTGATGTGGATGTATGCGACTCTAATTGAGCGACAATTTACGCATTGCACTGCAAATTACGCGCCAATGACAACAGTAGCAACAGAAACAGCGGCAGCAACAGCAATCTGGGGCTTGAAACATTTTTGAATTGCTTCTTCCTTCTCTGTTTTTGTTTTTGTTTTTGTTTTTGTTTATAGCAATTTCATTTAATTTCTATAGGACAATTGCTTACAAATATGTGAATCTCCCGCTCTCGTTCCCCGCTGACGCTTCCCGGCACATTGTGCGTGAGAAATGTCATTAATACTGCTGTTGCAATAGCAACAAAAAGAAATGAAACGAAGTGAAAAAGACAAACAGCAGCAGCAATGGCAGTGGTAGTGGAAGCAGAAGTAACAAAACGATAGGCAGCAACATCATCACATTTTTGCACTTAATTAATGCGAACAACAACATCAGCCAGAACAACAACAATAGCCATTGCGTTTATGCCCTTAGAGTGATGCGATGTTAACTTCTACTTCTTCTTCTTCTCTCTCCTTGTTATTTTTGTTGTTTTGTTTTTGTGCAGGGCATACATTGTTTCATTCTTTCACCTTGTATGGTTGCAGCAGCATCTTTGTCTTTGCCTTTTAGTTTCTATAAACGTACTTAAGTTGCAAGTTGAAAATTGTTGCAAGGCGCTTAGAAATTAACTACGAGATGCTTAGAGCTTCACAATGCTGTCGTTTTTTCTGTTGTACTTGTTGCAGTTTCTCTCGCGCTTGGCCTCTTTGCTTGAGATATTTGTCCTGCGTGCAAATACCTCAGTGTCCCTTTGGGCTATCATGCCACATCGTTTAGTATGGCGATCGTTTAGTGCCAATTGCACACTATTGCTGTGGCATGTTCTTGTAAACTTCTCTTCTTCATTTTTTTTTACGTTTTTTCTCTTGCGTTTGCATTCACGTTTACGTTAAAGCGTTAAGAAGTTATCTGGAAAATGTCTTATGCACATTTTCATCATTTTCACCATTTCATTTGGTGTTGGTATGTGAAGTTGTTATTGCTGCTGTTATTGTGGAAGTTGTCGCCTGAAATTGCAGACAATTATGTTTCCCGCACAGCAGCCTTTGATTTAGGAACTATAATACTTGAATTTTATTGAATTGGATTCGGTATTCAGTAAATGGGCGCAGTTTCTTCTTTCATAAGAAAATAGAAAAACTATATACGTATTTGTGTACATATGTATTATGCTAATGAGCCCAATAACAGGGACATGAAATGAATCTGAAAGAATTGACCTAAGAACTGCTAAAATGCTGAGGAATACAGAGATGATTAGTTTGTCGAACACCTTAATTGCCAGAAACCTTTACCTTTCGCACCTAATTTTATCAATGGCACCTAGTTCGCGAAAAATCATTGACATATGCGGTCCATAAATTTTGACATAAGTATATTGGTAATAGAATTCAGAAATTAAGGATCAATCGTTTCAAAGAACGTTGGAGTTGAATTTGGAAAGGCTATGTGCTCACAACAAGCAACTAATTATTTATATTTTATTTTAATTCCGTAGATATGTTCATGATTGTATAAATCAAATTGTATAATACAAATTATAAAAAATTAGGATAAGTTCAACAAAAAGAGAAGTTATATAAATATTCAAAATAAGTATTTCAAATAAAGCAAGGATTCTTTCTCGAATCATCTTGTTCCTTTTTGTTCTTCCCCCAATCGAAATCTCATTTAAACGGGTGCAAATAACTATGTATATATATCATTAAGGAATAATGCGGCAAGAACAAAAACAAAAAATTTGGTATATGCTGGAATACTTAGCATCTAAGAAATAAGTTTAGACTCTCGAAGTAGAGAACAATTTGTATCATTGTTTATTTATAAATCTTACATATAAGGAAAGCGTGAAAGCTTTGAGGACAGTAAGACATATGATTTTTCTTTCTACCACCTTATTGCATTTCAAGTTGGTCTAAATTATTAAGTGAATATTTTTCGGCCTATGATTAAATAATAGTTCTATTATGATGAACTAACTCATCAAAATTGAACATTTATATCAATCTGGTAGTGTTTTTCTTCTTTGCAACGCTTAGACTCAATCGTGGAAAATATCAAATAAAAAATACGACAACAAAGTTCGAGTATGATCGAACTTTAACCTTGCGATAGTTGACAAGGTTTTTACGGATCTATGATATTTTCAGCAATGTTAGATCAAAAAGCGAGTGATTAAAATCGGTTCCAACACGATTCCGTCAAATGTTTCATCATAAACAATGTAAATTAACAGTGGCGTAGATAGAATTTTGGAATGGAATTTTGTGATTCCATGCAAAGGCTCGAAAAAGTCGACCTCTTCGACTTCGATCAATATAATCAAATTTCGCTAAGGTTGGAAGGGGGAAAAAGAGGGATATATCCTCTTTATGCCTCCCCCCTTACTAAGGCTCTGCCAATTACAGTAACAACTAACTCACACATACTTTTTGTACCGAACGTGGAATTATACTTAGTTATAACTCGATTTAATGCTGTTTTAACAAACCATGAGAAGCAGGAATATGGTAGTTTATCCAGTTTATCCTTCCATTACAAACTCGTAAAAAAGCCTACCTTTTAATGGTTAAAACATTATTATAGATGCATCGAAGATCAAAATGTTGTACATGGAAAAAAATAGATCAGTAGTAAAAATTAATAAAAATAATTAATTAAATTAAAAGTCAGCAAATTAATGAAAAACTTGATTAAATCGCAGAAATTCTCATTGAATTAATGAATTTGTACAACAAGTTTGATGAACGAGCATAACGTTCGTTGAATCACTCATTTATGTGGTCACCGTGGTGTACTTGGTAGTGTTGCTGTCTTTCTACGCATTGTCGGGTTCAAATGTCGGTACAGGCAAAAAACCAAAGAATGTGTATAAAAACAGTTTAGCTTCACGGCTTCAACTCTTGGCAGGCAATGGCAAGGAGGTGGAGAGTAAAAATTGCCTAAGAAAAGCATTCGCCGTTCGTAGTCGGCATAAGACTGTAGGCCCCTTTCAACTATGTACAAATATAACACACAATATATAACATACCTCGGCCTAGGCACACATTAAAGATACAGCGATGAATGCAGAGCATTGTGTTGATTGGAAGGAAGATTGTTAGGTGGGAGGAAGAAGGAGGGAGAATGAGAAAGGGAATGCAGTCATACAGGACACCGTTAAAGAGATAGACAGCCATTGTGGCCTTTACCACTTCAGTTTATCAGTGTCGACTATGGCCGCATGTAGCGCCAAAGGCCGAGCTTTTCGCATTCACTCATGTTGTGCGTGTTATATTTGTACATGAATGGAAGGGACCTACAGTTTTATGCCGAATCCGAACGGCGAAGTGAATAGCTTTTCATAGGCAATTTTTCGGCTTATAGGTTTGCCATTGGCTGCCAAGAGGTGGTGCCGTGTAGAAAATTTTTTATTTTGCCTGTGCCGAGATTTGAACCCCGGAATAGAATAGATTTTTCTTTTTGATCAAGAACATGCTCCTTAATTAGTCATTCTATAGTTTTAGCTCTTTTGCCATTCCAATTATATGTAATAACTCGAAAATTATTCAAGATACGGTGATGAAAAATTAAATGGCAATCACCATACTTATTTGAGAGTTTTCAGTTAACTATTTTTTCTTTATTACACAGTACAATATGACTTTTATTTCTTTAACCGGGTATGATTGATCTCAAATTTCTCTAAAACTGTGGGAGATGCAAAAATTTAGTGTTCAGAGTCATGTTTTGCATCTATAAGAAATATTAATACTTAAATATTAATAAAATTCTTTTTTGTGGTACTGTGTTATTTATAGCGATTAACATCAACTAGATATAAACGCTATCCAAAGTCATGGAAAGTGTAGTTAACTTCTACTTACTTGGTGAAATATCTTGAGCAAAACTAATTGTTTAATGACCACCAATATGGTTTCCTTCGAAATCTCTCTACGAGCGATCTCATGGCGGTCCTCACTGAGCACTGGTACCATAGTGTCCATGGCTTCGGTGAGAGTAAGGCGGTTGCTCTGGATATTTCAAAGGCGTTTGACAGAGTGTGGCAGAAAGCACTGGTATCAAAACAAATTGCGCGTGGGGTCGGGAGTAACTTCACACGGTAGATCACGCACTTTCTAAGCGGTCCCTCTATACGTGTTGTGATAGACGGTATTGTTTCGGAAGATTGTGCCACTAATGCTGGAGTGTTGCAAGGTTCGGTCCTCTCCCCTACAATTTTCCTTATATTTATTAATGACCTTCTGTCATTAACGAAAAATCTTATTTACTCGTTTGCAGATGACAGCACCATTTCTCATTCATATGCCAGTTTAAAACGTCCTAACTGTTTGGAGATAGAGAGGAAAAGGGACGTTGTGAATGACTCGCTGAATAGAGATCTCTAGATCTCTATAACGTTCGTTGAATCACTCATTTATGTGGTCACCGTGGTGTACTTGGATTATAGAGATACGAATAGAGTTGAGTTCAATGCTCGTAAGACCCAATGTTGTCTGTTATCTTACAAACGAGTTTCCCATCCCCTCGTTAACCCCCTAGATATGGGTTTGCTATTGCGGAGAAAGCGACTGTTAATGTTCTGGGAATGTCCATCCAATGTGATGCTCGTTGGAATAACAACATTTTTGACGTGTCGAAAGAAGCAGCCAAGTGTCTCGGCTTTCTTAGGCGGTGTAAACAATTTTACAATATATAACAATATATACGTCATAAATTGGAGTTTATTTCGCACCCATGGGCTGTAACTTCACGAACGCAACTGAGCTCCTGGACCGTATCCAACATCGAGCTATAAAGCTAATAGGAGACAGTAGAGTTTCTTGCTCTATTGACTCCTTGGAACATCGTCGAACAGTGTCTGGCGTCTCACTGTTCTACCGTTACTTTCACTGTAGATGTTCTTCTGAGATGTGTAAGTTGATGTCGCCAGTTCGTGTCTTCAACAGAACTACACGATCAGCAAGCGGAACTCATGCCTTCCACGTAGACACGGTTTTCCACCGCACTACACATTTCAAAGAAAGTTCGTTCATCTTTCGTATTTGGAATAAGCTGCCTGCAAAAATTTTTTCCAATTATTATGACCTTTGCATGTTTGAAGCAAACTTTCATAACTACTTCTCCCTCCTTTTTCACCCTACCTATCAATCTTCCTTCCAATCAACACAATGCTCTGCATTATTTGTTGCTCTGCACAAAATAAAAAGCAAAAAGGTCACCGAGTGCGGCATAATACCTTGGCCCTGCCGGCAATATTTTATTAAAGAAATCTTTAATTTCTTAATGAGCTACTGCGGCAACGACCATTCTTCTTCCTTTCTTCTTCTTCCACATACTATGTAAGTGAATATTAAATTGCAAAATATTAGTTCTTGCTCTAATCAAAATCATCTATTAATAAAATATGTGTATCAAATTTTTTTTTGGAACTTCATACTACTTAAGTCTCCTTTCTGTTTCAAATGTACTTTGCGGAGGCAAATCTCTGACAAAACTTCAAACATGCGCAAACAGAAAAGCATCTGAGCATCAGTCACAGTTAATTAGCATAAGAATTAATTATGCATCACTAATCAAAGCGATAACAAATATCAAATTAAGTATGCAGCAGTATGGCTTATACACATACTTGCATAATCTAGTACATACACATACTAAAAGAGGAAGGCACTCCATAGATGCTACCAAAATCAAATACATGGGAATTCATCTAATCCATTTAATTGCATTTCGCAATAATTCATCATCATTTCTGGTGCCTTAAGCTCAAAATTATTAATTTATACAAAAGTACACGGATTGAAAATCGAAAACAAAAAATAAGGGAATAAATTATGTAAAACATAAAAGTGCAAACTGTGACTGAGCCACACTGTTGCTGCAATGTGCACCATGCAACAACGGCGACAGCAACAGCAATGTCTGAGAGAAGAAGTGGAAGAAGAGAATCGAACACCGCAAGGAAATGTGTTAAATTCACCATTTGCGGCAATCGATTTCAATTAATTTCAAATACTCGCAACATGAAAGTTGGCACGTGGAACATATTGAGGCAAGCAATGGAAATTAAACCTAGGCACCAATGCAACTATGTACCAACAACAGCAGACGGTACTGTTGCGTCATGTTGGCGCCATTGCTCCTCCTTCAACAACAACTACTCAAAGTGTGCAACTGTAGCTTGCTACATACATACATTTGCTTTAGCTACTTGCAAATTGGCAAGTGGCAAATATTTTAATCCTTATTTTTTGCAGCTATAGGAGGAGCGGCAGCAGCAGAGTTATGTCGTGCAAGTAAGCCCGAAGGGCGCATCTCTCTTTGTTGAGATGAATGGCAGCCCGTTTGTCTCAATTTTCAGTTCCACTGCTCCACACTTGTAGCGGTAAATATGTAAAGATGATAAAGAAGAAGCGGTAGTAACAGCAGCACCAGTACGGTTGTCGATTGGAATTACTGTTGTTGCTGCGGCGGCTGTTGTCTCCATGTAGTTTTATTCAGATACGTTTGATATTCTTAAGCTGATGATTTAAAGCTTAAATAGACGATGCGGACGCGAACCCAGCACCCACTGAAAATGAATTATTAACTCGTATTACGTTGAGTGAGTAATATTTTTTAATTAAATAATATCACAGATATAAAAATTCTCAAAGCGATCGTTCTTGCTTCCGATATGCATACTCGTAAAGAGTATATGATTGAATATTTTGAAAGTTATCGATTAAATCTTTAGCATTTTTCGTAACCACAAGCACACATAATGGGTAGATTTAGTCCACACTTTTAGAATTTTAAGCTTTTACAATTCAATTAGTTAATTTTTAGGTCTGCCGAAGGTTTTATAATGTATTAGAAGATCACTAGCATTTAGTTTCCCTTAGCGCTTTTCCATATATTTAACTATTCACTAAGTATAGGCAATACCGATAATTTTCGAATATCGCTAGTGGTCGCTGTGGCGTAGTGGTACTGCGTTGGACTGCTACGCAGAGTGTCCGGGGTTTGAATCTCGGCACAACCAAAATCAAAAAGTAGAAAAAAAAAATTTTTCTACACGGCACCACTTCTTGGCACGCAATGGAAAACCTACAAGAGTAAAAATTGCCTATGAAAAGCTTTTAACTTTGCCGTTCGTATTCGGCATAAAACTGTAGGTCCCTTCCATTCATGTACAAATATAACACGCACAACATGAGTGGTTGCCAAAACTCGGCCTAGGAGCTCCATGGGCTGTTGTGCCATTAAAAGTAAGTAAAAAAAAGTAAAGATTTTTGTTCTGATGTACGAGTAGAGCAATATCCTTTTAACTGTAACATTCTAAAATTTAGAAAAACTGAAGACTATATCTTTAAAACCAGAACCAGAATATTTAAAGTGTTCTGTGTTATTAGTTATGCTTTTTGATATTGATAACAAATCACAACTATGCCCAAATCAAAAGAATATCTAGCATTATTTTTTCAATGAGAAGCGACAACATTTTGCTTGGGACATTAAATAAATGTTCCTTAACCTGCCTCTAGATATGGAGGAGTTGCCAGTATTGAATTCAACTTAAGCCTGGATTTTGAAATAAAAATACTATTGTGGGCAAAAGTTAGTAAGACTTTGTTCATAATTTCAAATTTTTTTATTCATTCTTCCAAATCTATTTCGTCCCCTTCAAAGTAATCCCCCCGGCCCCAATACACTTGTGCCAACATTTTTCCAATTCTCGAAACAGTCAATTCCAGAATAACCTTCAATGCCCTTAGCGATTCGTGTTTAATGTCTTCAATTGACTCAAAACGGTGTCCACGAAGCGGTTTTTTGAGTTTAGAAAATAGCCAAAAGTCACACGGTGCTAAGTCAGGCGAATAGGGTGGTAGGGTGGTTGCGGAACGATATCAGTCGAATTTTTGGCAAAATGTTCTCGTAAAACCAATGCAGTGATTTTGAAACTAATCGTGCATTCACTCTTCTTAGGCCCAAATGATGTTTTAAAATGGTTTTCACTGATCCTTCCGATATTCCAACGATGCCAGTAAGGTCTCTGACTGTTAATCGTCGATTCTCGAGCACCAATTCCTTGATTTTATTGACGTGTTGATCATCAGTTGATGTTGATGGCCGTCCTGGACGTGGTTCGTCGTCAACGCGTTCTCGACCATCTTTGAACAATTTGTACCAATCAAAAACACTTGCTCGCAACATACAATTATCACCGAAGGCCTTAGGCCTTTTGCAACATTCTGAACGTTTCGGCACCAGAAATTTGATTCCGCACACAAAATTTAATGGAACTTCTTTGTTGAATAATTTCACTCATTGTGAAAATCGCCGAATGTACTTTTTGTACTTCAGAAAGACAAGCGTATACTAAACACTAATGATTATTTTGATTTGACATTTGGCACAGATGTCACCGACAATCATACCAGCCCTAAAAAAATAATATTTTGATGAATGGGTTTCCGCGCGAAATTTAAATTAAAAAGTCTTACTACTTTTTGCCCACAGTAGTATAAAGAATAAACTTTCAGTCGGAATTAGCTAAAAAGGGTGCACAGTAGGGTAGGCGATAAATCCAACCGGCTCAAAAATACATATGACTTGCAATGTATATGTTTTAAATGTTGCTGATACATAGTCACATACTTGCTTTGTTTCAACTTCGAAATAGTAATTCTTGCAATTTTGTCATTGCGGCTGCGGACTTGTGCGCTCGCGTGTTGTTCTAGTGGATCCCATTTTTCGCCAAACGATGTTGTTTTTATTTCAAATCGGCGTTGAATCTATCCAACAGCTCTGCATAATATGCGCTGGTGATCGTTTTACCCTTTTCAAGATAATCGATTGGAATGACAACGCGCATATCAAAAATACTGTCGCCTTTACCTTGTTGGCCGCCAGATGCACCTTCGCCTTCTTAGACTTCAATTCGCCTGAAGAAACCGACTGATTCGACTGTTTCTTGGTCTCTGGTGCATTGTGATGAAATCAAGTTTCGTCCACGGTTACGAAATGGCGCAATAACTCATTCGGATAAAAATACACAAATTTGAAGTAGTCAAACGATTGCATTTGTTGTCAATTGTGACCAAATGCGGCACCCATCATGCGGACAGTTTTTTCATATCCAACCTGAAATCACTGATCGTCCAATATCACCGAAATTGATTAAACCAGTGGTGGATTGTTCGAATCGGTGGTAAAGAGTTATATTATTTTTCAAGCTTTTTTTTGGATTGCGTGACGGTTATTTTGCGCAAAAAATAGTGTTTAATGAGCACACGAAATTGACTTTTTACCATTTTTACGACAAGGCTGGTAACCGTCTGTTTTAAATGGCTGTCACAATAAAAGTATTTGACCATAGCTTCTTACCAATTTCTCCCTCTACAATTCTTCCAATTTCTCCCTCTCCCATATGTCTTCGAACAAGTTTCCAAGACAGATACCTCTTCCTTTTTCTTTGGATTTTCACTAATATTAATTGGACTTCCTCATTCAGCATCTGATGATTTATTGAAACATATTTCAATAACAATTTTATTTTTAAATAAAAACCAAAATTCGTTTCTTTTTAAACAGAACCCATGCAATTGCGGTGTTTATCTTATTCGGTATCGTATCCTCTCAATTGTCGTAAATTCTCTCATTTCTTATACACAATTTCGCCACCAAATAAGACGCGTTGTGGACACCCAATTTAATTTTAACCCAGTCTTTATATTTAACTATCAAACTTAAAGTCACAATAGTGCTATTCTCAATCGGTTAGGTTGCATAATAAAAAAATTAAATTCTGATGACCAGACCGATCGGAGTCGAGTTGATCGACTGTCGCAATTAACTAAACTACGAGTATATACCATACATATGTAAGTTCTGAACTTAAAGGTGATGCTGCGAAACCTTTGTCCTCTGGTTCTAGACCCAATGCATGCCTAATTTTTGGGTCAAGAAGCATTGGTTCGAAGACAGCCGAATTGGTCTTACAAATAAGAAAATTTAGTTCCAAGCTTAACGGAACAAGATCTTCTTTCCTTTTATATTCGAAACTTTGACGGCTATGTCAACTTTGACGGTTATGATCACTAATTCTAGAGCTTGAGTAAGTTTGGTTTTTACACTTTACTTTTATCTGTTTGCGTTTCTTCCTTCCACAGGAAAAAAAAAACAACAACTGATATTTCTTTTAATTTCATTTTCGAATTTTTCATTTTATTATAATTTTCTGATTTTTTTCTTTCATTTAAAGATTACAAAAATTGTTATGCTTAAAATTTATTTACAATAATTTCGCGTGCTCAAATAAAAATAATAGAAATAATAATAAGTAATGAAATAAATATTTCCAATACAATTGAAATAATTGGCGTGCATTCTTTAATGGAAATTAAAGAAAGAAATAATAAATTAAATAAAAGGGAAACATAAATAAAATCAATTCAATAAATTTTCTTTTCGCATTTAATACCAAAACAAAAAAATATCGTAAATAAAAAAGGAAAGAGCAAATACAATTTTTTTATGTTCGGCAA
The DNA here is from genome assembly GCA_958295655.1 of Palloptera scutellata. Classification (NCBI taxonomy): domain Eukaryota; kingdom Metazoa; phylum Arthropoda; class Insecta; order Diptera; family Pallopteridae; genus Palloptera; species Palloptera scutellata. Next base: position 44,097,613 of record OY282449.1, on the reverse strand, counting down.
AAATAATAAAAACCTCGTAATAATCGAAATGGAAATCCAAATGAAAATAAACCGCAATTTAATACTTTCACTACGAAAAAGAGTATTTTAATTTCTTTCGAAAAAATTTAATCGCTTTCTTAATTACAATGTTCAAATTTAACACTAGCATTTATATTAACCTTAAAGTTAACAGTAATAAGTATTAAATGTAAATACAAATATTTCATTTACTGTCTAGATTTCCTCAATTAGCAATAGGAAAAATATAATATATAGCAGATAATAAACTTAAGCTGATCTTACTTGACTATGAGAGTTACTTTCCATTTCGTTAGTGTGTTTGTGTATTTCATTAAAAGTCTTTTTATTTTTTTTGTTTAAGCAAAATCATAATTAATAATTTTTTAACTTTACTACTTAAAAATGGAGGTTGTACTTAGGAGTCTAATTAAAATATAAAATTATAACATAAACTAATTAATTAGATATTGAAACAAGTTGATACTCGTAGTGATATTACATAAATGATGAATTCGCTCCCTAGGAGCTAAAGTGCACTTAGGGTCTTATGCTTAGAGCTAATTTTTATACTTTTACTTTCATTATTGTTATTTTATAACTAAACAATTAATATCTTCATATTGCAATTGTATCGCTCTTACTGTAGTGTAGTGGGCTTAGTACATCATTCCCGGATGCACTGCGCCGCCACGTTGGAAATATACATTCGGATTGCTACTTAGCGTCGGCTCCAGTGTCGTATACAGATTCGTTTCGTCGGGTCGTATAAAAAGGCCTACATTTCAATGAGAATAAAAGAAATATTTAAAATAATAATTTGGAATGGAAACTCAAAAAAAATTAATTTAAATTAGTATGAAGTCTGATTAAAAATTATTTTGCTATTATTTAGTATGTACTTGGACACGGTTTGATTGCCATTAAAATGCTTCAAGACCAAATAGAATTAAGGTTGGAGACGTAATCCTAATATGGCACAGCAATAACAAATACAACGAGTCTCGGAGATTTACTTTTCGAAGATTATTCACGTTTGATTTAGACTGTCAAAAGGGGGTAATTCTTTGCAGTTTATTATAGGAAAGTGGAAAGAAACAATTTCAAATGGAAACACGCAATTGTGGAATTTTTTTCCAAAAGTCAGTACTCCCATGTTTTACAATAGATCGAGTTATTTCTAAAGAACTATTTGCCCAGCCTATTCATTCCAGCCGCCTTCAGTCTTAAAACATTCTTTCAATCTATACGAAAATTGTAGAACCTTCCCGCAGAACTTCTTTATCAAGCTCTCTTTAATGATCTCTCGAATATTTATATTGCGGGGTTATTCTCCAAAATGCTTCAAACAGAATATGCCTTTGGCTTCAAGTCTGGGAAGAGTGGTGGCCCCTCTTGAGACGTTTATCAACTTAAGCGTCAATTTTGCAATTGTTGAGGGATGGTGCAAAATCTTGCGGGAAAGTCTAATTTTTACTTCTTACACACATACATATGTACTTATCTTGTGCCCATCGACGAACATCTTTAAGGACCCCTCTGGAATTAAAGGAAACCCTAGCCCATACCAGAACCGAAGTTGGTTTTGAACTCGGCCATCAATTATATTTTGTTTCAATAAGCATTGCCAGATCCAAATTGAAGCTTCACCTGCACATACAGGCTCTCCCAAATCGAGTGCACGATTTAAATTTTGTGCCATTTTTTTACTGTGCAAGAGAAATTTAACAGCTGCTGTTTATGATTGTTCCGATTAACATGGACGACATGTGGTTTCAGCAGGACGGCTCCACCTGCCTCACCGCGTATGAATAAATTTAATTACTGGATCAACGATTTCCAGACCGAAATTCCGTCAACTGGCCACAAAGATCGTGCGAGGTCTTTCTCTGGGGTTTTGTGAAATCCCAGATCTATGCGAATAAACCACAAACAATTCCTGAGCTCAAGGTCGAGATCCGATTCGTCATGGGCGAGATAGAGCCAGGGTCTGTGATCAGAGCCGCTGCGGCCATATGCCAGATATTTTATTCCATACTTAATCGGAACATTTCTACTGTACAATGCAATAAAAATATCACCACTCGCTAAAAAATAGGCGTTAAAATAAATAGCGTACTCTTATTGGGACACCCTTTATACAAAAAAATCGTGAAATTTCAGGTTACGCCTGGGCGTTAAAAAATTTGAGTACACATTATTTCAATTCAACAGGAATTTAACTTTTTTCTGTTTGTTGAATGAACAGCTGATCATCAGTGTTGCCCATTATTTAAACTTTCAATTACAGAGCGAATGCATGAATCTTTTCTGACCTTAGTGCGTTGATTTGCCCTGTCACTTCCATTTACATACATATTTCACTATCGGTCAATTGCAATTCTTCTTCTGATTGCATTTTTATTAATTAGAATTTGTGATACAGATACCCTGCGTTTTTTATGGCGCAATTAACCGAAGACTACTGTAAATTAAATAGTACATATGTGTAACTAACTAATAACTAAGTACTTAATTAAGCAAGTGCAATCTTACCTGGATATCTTAATGTTTGTGCAATGTGTGCTTGTGTCATTGATGTCAATGAATTACCCAATTGTTTAAGTGTCGGTGGTGATGGCAATTGAGTCATCGGTGGTGGCGGTGGTAGTGGTGGTGGTGGGGGTTGCGGATAAAAACAAAACGGGTGGTGATGGTGCGTTGTCAAATGTGCTGGAAAATAGTGATACATTCGTGTATAACTTGGTGGTGCAGCGGTGACCAAGGCAACGCGATCTTTATACATAAATTATTTTTTTTTTTGCACATTTTCCCAAATTTAAATCCAACCAACAAAATTTCCATTATTTATCCAAACCGTTTTTTTAAGCAGACATAAATAAATAAATATAAATAAACAAAAGTGAACACAACTCACAGCATACATTGATAAATTTAATGTTTATTTACAGGAGTGCATAGTTTAATTACAATAAAAAAAATTTAAAAAAAGAAGAAAAACATGTAAACAAATTGTGTTTATGAATTTTGGTAAATTAATTAAAATCATGGCAAATACCGGAAACCAACCGAAAATAACATAATTTTTGTATGTTGTTGATCATTAAAAATGAGTATTTGTGATGATCGATGGATTGATTGATTGGATGAATGATTAGTTGATGGATTTTTTTTATTTTTATTGATAGTATTTATATTGATTATGATGAAATGATGATGATTGTGATTGTGTGCCGAGAAAAATGTGTGCAATTGTTTTCATTGCATTTTGTTTTTGTAATGAGTTATTAGTGTTGGTTGCGTATTATTGTGATGTTGTTATTGTTGTTGTTAAAGCACGTTGATGTTTTATTCAACATTTTAAAGAAAAAAAAAAAAATAAACAAAATAATGAAATGAAGATAAATATTAATATAAATAGAAACAAAATTATAAATAACATTTTCAATAATAATTTGAAAGTCTAAGAAATTTGTCACACCTCAATGTTTGGAGTAAATCTTCTTTTATTTGAAAGTTAATATCTCACAAATGTTGCACAATGATTAACCTCTTGGCTCGATAAACACCTTAGCTCTCAGCCGGTATCAATTTCCATGTTCATTTCGCGATAACGTAACAAAATTTATTAATCAGAGCAGATACTTACTTTTAAATTTCATTATAAATTATTCATGCAAACATACAAATTTTAAAGAGCCGCTTCTACTCTGCAGGTATTAATTGATGCTCTAATAAAAATGGTTATTGAAATTACTAGATTTCCCCATACTTGAAAACTACTTAAACAAAAATATGGTAAGATTTCTAAAAAGCCTTGAGTTACTTTAAATGCAATATATCTAATGGCATTCTACAGGCATTCAGAGTAATGCAAACTGGAACCAGTAGAGTGACTAAATAGTCTTTTCGCACTTGCGGCCGCATGCTAAATTTCATTAGCAGGGTATAATAAAACCACTATAGCACATTTTTAATTGGAAAGAAATGTTTTTTTATTTCTATCATGAATTTCCTAATACTTTTGTATGCTCCATCATTTGTAAACAACTTGCATTCAAAAAAATAGTCGTACTCAATTTTTACAAAAAGCACATTTGTTTCACACTATCTTGCTCACGAGGAGGGTTCGCAATCGAAAAACGGTTTATGGCGCTAGACTCCCAATTAACCAATGTTCCAACAAATAATATTTTTTTCATCCATTCATTACCGCCCACCTTAAAATATGTCGATTCTTTATACCCCCATCATGACCCCATATTAAACGTATCTATCCCGCGAATTTTAAGTTTAATACAGTTTTCACTAGCTTTGACTCAGAAGCCCCTCAGGAATATATGTAGTACATAAGTTCAAAATGAAGGACAATAATTGATTCCTTGCAACTTGTGCACAAAATTTAAATAAATTCGGCCCGTAGATGGCGAATCAGTATAATGAAATTGAGAAGTTTATCTGATTTTGATCCAGAACCGCCAGGAGTAATTTTAAGATATCAATAAAGACGTTGGTTTTCCCATAGATGGTGCTCCACTGCAAGGCAAACCATGAGGGCCTAGTGAATGTGTATTGCTTGCAATGAATTCATCACCCGAGACGGGTCATAATTAGTTTTCATAGATTCGAATATGGTGAATACAAATCCGAAAACAAAACTTTCTTAATATCTCAGACTTTTGAGAAAAGTAGCGCAATACGAACCGAATATTACTTTTTTTGCCATTTTAATGATAGGTTGTGTAATAGCTACTTTTTTTTTTAAATTACCACACTATGTACCATACATACTTAGTAGAGTCCCATCTATATGGGCCGATGAATTATTTTAAATTACGAAATCAAGGAACTCATTTTGGCTTTCATTTTGAATTTACAATTATTTATTTATTTTTATTTATTTATTTGAGCAAAATTTATTACAATTTTACTAAACAACGTGGGTCACGTAAACAAAAACAACGAAAAAATTTACAACATCTTGTATTTTTTTTGTCCATCTGGTATTTACCACCTCTCAAAATTGATCTCGTGATAGCCCCCTCTACGTCGATCCACTCTAATGTACTGTCGTTAAAAGTACTTAAAACTTGCTTTTACTTTCATTACCGCATTTGAAATATACCATATGAGTTCATAGTCCTCAATGGACACATGATGAACTAACACCCAGGACACACACTCATCTGTGTTGCATGCACTGCGATCATGTTTACTAACAGCGACTTCCAGACACTTATATTTTTGCTCTTGCCTACTTTTTTTCATTTAAAAACGATAACACTTTGCACATTTTAAGACTTTGCTCCGGTAGCTCGGTTTCGATTTAAGTTTCGGTTGAATCGATTATTGCTATGTTGTCATTTCGGGTAGTTTTATTTTGGTTTCATAAATACAACTTCGCAACTCTGTTTGAAGATAAAGCATTCTCGAAAAGGGCACTTATTTCGGCAGCATGTTAAAGTTATTATCCACGTACTCTTCTCCCTTAAATGGCTCATTTGGGTTTAACACATTAGTGGTATTCTCTGGCATTATGCACTTGCACGGTGCATTCTTGCAACCTGAATGGTCAGCCATGTTCTAGACTGGGAGAATCCCCCTATGTAACAAAAGAGACACAAATTTTCCTTATACATTTGAATTGAATAAATTTACAATTTTTATTAACTAACGTTCACTAATGTTCACTAATAAAATTAGCACTAAAAGTTGATTAACCTATTGCCTTTTATTAGCAATTTTCTTTTGAAAATCGAAATCCTTTACATAAAAGAAGTACATTGTCAGCACTAAAACCTGATTTGTAAATGCACCATTGGCTCATATTTCCCTTTTTACTTGAGCTTCATTAATCTTCATCAAATTGCGAGCAACTAAGCGCATCTGCTAACCTAATTAAATTGAAGATTAATGCTTTGCATTGCCAGCAGCCAACTCGAACGGTGCCTAGCGATCATCGACCACCAACAGCAAGCAGTGCATACACTTTCGAATGTTCAAAGTCTTCTAGGAAACGGAAAAGAAGCAAGGTGCTAAGAAAAGAATCGATTAATGAATGTGTAATTTATGGTTTCAACAATCAAAGAAATAGATACAGAACAGTGCCAGTAATAGATACAGAACAACAAACTAAGTGAATGCATCCATTAATTTTATTTGGGTCGTCGAACTAATTTTCACAAATTGTTTTTTTTTTTGTTTTCAGTTTTGTTTCACCTAATTATGAAATTATTGAAAGAGAAATTTTCAGCAAAGTTGGCAAGTAGATAAGTAGAGAAATAGGTAGAAGATCTAAATATTTTGAGATTTAGTTAACGAAAGCGTGTTGGCAGTTTGAGCTTAAGTGTAGGCCAGCCCTGCAGGGTAAGGTCAAAAAATAATCAATAAAAGGCTGAAGATAAAAATATGGCTACTGACTAAATGGTTGTAAGTAAGTATGAGAATTGCGTTATTTTTAAAAGAAAAGAATATATTTAGCTATGAGAAAGAGAGAGAAAAGCTATACTCTGCCGCCAATGAGCTATTGTGTTTCATATACGAGAATGTACCATAAATATAAATATTACATGCACTCAAAGCTATGGAATAGTATTAGATGGAGATTATCAATAATGGGATTGGATTTGGATGTGGAAGGAACATTTAGTTATATGAGGTCAATGTTCAAAACAATGAAAGGAAAATGGGCAAATTCCACAAACCGGGTCAAGGATAGTCCCTAGAGTGTTAAAATATTGACAGATATCCACTAATTTTCACTCCATAAAATTGTCCCTGAATGTACTTACATCCTGGTTGATTCTAGAAGGATAAAATGTAAGACCGACCTTTAAAAGTACCCCCCATTTCAACCCAAAATGGAACTTCCACAAGGAGCTAAGTTGCATTCCACACAAGTTCAGTTTAAATTAGTTTTTGGGTGGTTTTTATTTTCATTTTAAATGGGTGCCTCAAAATCAGCAAGATGCTCTCTTTGTGAATGTTTCCATATACTTATGAAATTTACAATTGCTCTAGAAATCCAATCTGGACGAAATACAAAGCTACATTGTTTTGTCAAGCATTGATCACTCTAAAATTATTGTAAAAATTGTAACCGATCATTGTTTTCGTAATTTGGCTAAGACTGGGATTGTTTTCAACTTTCTCTTTTGTTTTATTTAATTTTTATTGATACATTCAACATACAGGGTGTACCCGTATGAATGCAAAGCTTTGTGTTGATTGGATGGAAGATTGATCGGTGGGAGGAAGAAGGAGAGAGAAGCAGAGAGGGAATGCAATCACAACACAGGACACCGATAAAGAGATGGACAGCCATTGTGGCAAGTGTTATGCCTTTACCACAATTAACTTCAATGATGACCGCATGTAGCGCCAAAGGCTGATCTTTTCGTATCCACTCATGTTGTGCGTGTTTTATTTGTACATGAATGGACCTGCAGTTTTATGCCGAATTCGAACGGCGAAGTGAAAAGCTTTTTTACCCTTGTAGGTTTGCAATTTTTACCCTTGTAGGTTTGCCATTGCCTGCCAAGAGATGGTGCCGTGTTGAAAAAATTTCCTTTTCTACTTTTTGATTTTGTCTGTGACGGGACTTGACCCCGGACACTCTGCGTAGCAGGCCAACCGACTAATAACTACGCCACAAGGACCACCCAGAGTAATTTATCACCTATCCGGAACAATAGTATGCATCATGAAGCTCTTACTATAATAAATATAGTATAAATATAAGTCTAATTGAGTCCTCGGAACTCCTTGATTTTTGCAAAGGTGATTTCACCAAAATTAATGAATTATTAAAAAATGTTGATTAAACTCTTTTGAAGACCCTAATTAGCCTACAACTAAATATTTTAAATTAAATTAAATTTAATTTTTATCTTAAATTTTCACATGTTAGCTCTAATTACGTTCTCTTTTACTATTCACTAAATACTTGTACAGTGTACGCAAGTATGAGATAAAAGACTTAGGTGTGATCCTTAGCTCCTGATGCTGACAATAAAAGCGTTTTATATGTGTATCTTGTACGCAACATAATTGAATATTATGGAACCCCTTTAATATTGAACATTAAAACCATCTTAACCTAGATCTTTCATAATCTCTAGCCTGTTAGCGTAATTACTTATGTAGATATCTTAGCGTAATCTTGGAGTTTGGTCATCATTCACCGATTGCCACAAGTTCGTCTGGAATTTGATAATTTTGAACACGTAAGCACTGAGATCTACATATGTACTATGTATATTGAAGTTAGTTTCCATACAATGCTTTTTCCAGACTCTTATTCGGGAAAATTTGTCAATTTGTTTTTGAAGAATGCTTGAGCTTATTTAAAGAGCTCCTTTATTGTTTTGTGTTCAAAAGTATGCTGACCTGTATGAGATTGTAAAGATTCAGCCCGAAAATAGATTGCATGTTGATTAGATTGAATTGAAATATTTCTGCATAGAAAACGCACAGAGAAGCTTCTATGTCACAGGTTAATTCATTTCGTTCAATGCCAATTTCCTGAAAATGTTGGTTAGGCCCATACCAGTAGATTAAGAAATAGCTGAAACTGAAATCTCAGCTGCTGAACCCTGTAACCTAGAAAGTGGGATGTGTATTACACAAAGTTATATTGTAGATACATATTTGAAGTGTGTTGACATTTTATATGTAATTCGAATTAAAATTAAAATAAATTTCACAAATTTACTAATTCATACTTTGTAAATTTATTTCATTCGGAAAGTACCAGAAAATTAACAAATTCCAATTTGAAAACTCTTCTGGTACATACATACATATTTTTCTAAATGCAATTTCATTTTATATTTGGTGCGAAGTAATACGCTTATTTTTGTTGTAGCTGTTGCTGCTGTTGTTGTTGTTGCTGCTGCCGTTGTTATTACGTTGGCAGAGTGTAATTTGAAACCAGCATACGACCTCGACATAACACGAATGCAAATACATACATACTTACTTACGTAGGTAAGTACCTATGTGCATATGTTAATGCATGTGAGTGTGTGTAGCACTCCACATAGCACAGCACCGCATGTAATCAGTACAACATTTAAAACCGCAAAAGGTGAATACCACCACCAAGCAACAATCAACCGCACAAATTTACGATGAATGAGTGAGCAGCACGTGAGCACAAATTGAAGTAGCAACAGCAACTTAAGTAGCAGCAATAAAAAAATACATAGTTTTTTCTACATTTTTGCTTTGTGTTTTTTGGCTGGTAGTTATGCACAGTTCACGCTTACATGGAATTTTTCATTTTTCGCTGGTGCATTTAGGTTTGTTGTTTATGCGCGGCTGCGTAAACAATTTTGTTTTAAATTTGAAAAAAAAAAAATAAAAATAATGTAATGAAAAATTATTTAAATTGTTATAAAATGTTTTGAGCATAATTTAACATTAGTTAATTGTTGTTTCTTGTGTATTACTTTGAAATGCAGAAACGATGTTTTGTTTTGTTTTTTTTTTTTCGAAAGAGAAATGCTTTAAATGTTGCAAGAAAATTTTGTATAAATGAGTTGATTAAATTTTTGAAATTGTGTTAATGGCACATTGTAGGTGAAATAATACAACAACACACAATTGCAGCATTAACAACATTAACTTGGCTTAGAAATAAAAATGTTACACGATTGCAGCTGAGTGAGCATCTCAATCTGTGCTTGCATCTTTCTACTCGTATCCAGCCTATCTAATGAATTCACGCTGCTCACATCTACATACATACAACGTAATGTACAGCGCTTGGTTTCTAATGGTTACACTTTCTTTGTTAAATTTCTCGAAACTGTTATTTCTCTCGGCTATTGATGTTGTTCTTGCGGCTACTGCTGCTACTCATTTTTAGAACAAATAATGCAATTAAGAAACATTTTAGTTTGAAGTGTTGCTGTTGTTTTCTTTATTGTGTAAATGAATGTAGAATAATGTGCCAGAAGAATTAAATTGCTGCAATAAACTAGTTTCATGTTCAATTTGTTGGCAATTATTGTGTGCAAAACTCTTATATCAAACAAATTTGCTTACAAAAATATCTGTTAATTTTTTGTTGCGCCTTGAGCTAAACATTTAGCAGCTATTTTAGGAAAAAATTAGCATGAAAATATTAAAAATGTGAGTATAAATTATTAATTAATTGAGTGAAATGTGTTTATTTCTTTTAAAAAATATATAAGAATTGTATCGTATGCTCTTTGAGAATTTGGTCAGTGAATTATATTTGACTTCTTTATATGAGAAGTTTTTTGTTTGTTGTTAAAATTATGCTTAAAATACTAATTGATTTTGAAGCAACTTTTTTAAAAACAAAATATAACTTTTATAAAACCAGTTAGGATGAGAGAACCAATCATAATATTTTTTACTATATGTTAATGCATAATTTCTATAGTTTCATAGAATATCTGCTTTTGTTCTTTGCCGAATCAGAAATACCAAAGTTATTTCTCTGAACTTTTAAATGAGAACATTTAAATCCTACTTGAAACTATGCATTGTAAACTGTTAGTATTCATTAATTATATTATGTCTTTTTTCTGACAAAATAATTTGTTTGTTACACAATTACATAAAGCTAACTAGAGTTCGTTGCTAGAATCTTTTGATTTTTTTCTCACTGTGTGTGGTAAAACTTGAAAAAATGCTTAACTTTGCATAGTTAATAGTCAGAAGTGAACTTTGTTTTTATGATTTTCTTTTAGTTTTTTTAATCAATTTTATTAAATTATTATTAAGCCAAAAATATAATAGAGATTTATCGTTATTACGTCAGCAATGACTACTCTTGCATATCGTTGCAGTTCTAAGAAAAAATATTTTACACTTTTTTTTGTCGAAAATTGAGTTCACAATAAATTTAATCCACAACAAAGCGAATGGTATTTCTGTTTAAAATATCATATTTTTTTCAAAAAGGTGAACCAAAAGTTATACTCATCATAAAATTATGTAGGTATAAAAACACATACGCTACACACATACGAGTACATTCATACAAGAGTAGATATGTACCTACATTTTGATTGTCAAATAATGATATATGAATACATATGAAGATGTCGGGAGAGTCTTTAAATGTTCAGTGGATATATAACAAAGAACTTTTAACCTACATTTATGAAAAAGAAGATCTTCAACAAAAACAACCAAAATACCCAGAAACAAATTTTAAAAAATGAGATCAAAACAGAGAATAAGTAACACGATCACGCAAAAGCTCAAGGAATATAAGCGACCGAGGCTTAATAAAATGATATGAAGAATGCACTGGCCAACATACAAAATAACAATGAAATGCCAAACAAAGCCAATAGTTACCAACAATAGCATCAAAACTAAATCCAATTTTCATCATGTAAGTATGTATCGTAAAGATGTAGTATATGCATGATAAATTTAAACGTTGTGTAAGTATATTTAATATAATTGTATTATGTGCACTAAAGGGTCATTTACATCCACTGCAACAAAAATACAATGCTTTTCTGTTGCTAACATTTTATATGCAACAGCAGATTACCACAGATACACAGCTGCTGCTGTTTCTATTTCTGTTGATCCTTATGCGATAAAAATCGCATTGATCTTTTGTACGCTTTGAGGGCGCTATTTTTTGTTTTAATTCCATTTTTTCTTGTAAGAATATTGACTATTCGAAGAATAACACCATCACCTTTGTCATCATCAATATAATTTTTGTTTTACCAATATGTAGCAGCAGCAACAGTAACAACAATATCAATTGCAAACACATACTTATAAGTATTACATAATACCACATTTTGCTGACTGGTGTTTTCACATCTCAAGGCATTTCTTATTTTATTTTATAGATTTTCAAAACAAGCAAATATATAATATCAAGTAATTGCTTTACTTACTAGCATTGCCTTTTACATATGTATATGGTATGAATTAAATATAGAAAGGAGTTATGATATTTTAATCGTGATAAAATATTTTAAGCCAGCCAATGAACCTAAGGTGGTTAAGGTGGTACATTCGACATCATACCACACATCATGATTAATTATTGTTTTCAGAGATTAAGTAGTATTAAAAGTTATTATGAGTGAAATTTGCTAAGTATATGTTTTTTTCACAAAAGTTTGGGTACCTGTAGTATCAGAAAAGTAAAATATATGGAGACCTCTGAAGTTGTAGTTTTTACGTCAAATTTGTTGATTTTCCTACATGAATTTCCTATTTAAAATTCAAAATAATAAGATTTACTGTATTTTGTTTTTCAAAACCACCTTCCAAGGAAATATCTCCTTTAACCAGTCCTCTTCATTAGGTGAAGCCGAATAATATAATGAAGAGTGATTACTTTTCTTAAATATTAATAAACGTCTGACAAATTTTCAAAGTTGCAGAACATAATGGAGAATAGTTTACATACTAGTTACTGTCCCGTGTAGGAATAAAATTCGACTTTTATGGATAGTTATAGGTCAAGTTATAGGTGGTCGCTGTGGTGTAGTGATAGTGCGTTGGACTGCTACGCCGAGTGTCCGGGGTTCGAATCTCGGCACAGGCAAAATCAAAAAAAAGTAGAAATAATAATTTTTCTATACGGCACCACCTCTTGGCAGGCAATGGCAAACCTACAAGAGTAAAAATTGCTATGAAAAAGCTTTTCACTTCGCCGTTCGGATTCGGCATTAAACTGTAGGTCCCTTCCATTCATGTACAAATATAACACGCACAACATGAGTGGATGCGAAAAGTTCGGCCTAGGCCCTCCATGGGCTGTTGTGCCATTAAAAGTAAAGTAAGTATAGGTCAAACCCGGGCTCAACCATTGATAATAGTTTTGATCCAATATTGGAAAGACACGCTTTGCAATGTTGACCTGCTATCTGGGGCCAAGGTGGGCAATCAAGATTAGGCCTATACCCATCTTCACGTTTTGTAAATATCAGGCATGTATTGAAGATCAATAGAGAATTTTTAACTGTGGCCTCTATAAATTTAAATAAAGGCATAAAATTTTAATTTCTATAAAATTATTACGAATGATAAAAGAAGAGTGTACCTTAATTAATTTTCAGATATATTTTCAAAGAAATCGACCATTCGGAAACAAAATTTTTTACATTAGGCTGGTGTTGGGAAAATCATAAGTGGGACTCCTATAATCAGGCAACATAGGCTCGAGTTTGGCACTCAAGTATTTATTCCGTATAGGACCATTCTAGGGTAAACCCATGACCAACTTGAGTAGGCCTAGACTCGATTTACACACGATATTTACACGCGATATTTTCCAAGTAGGCAAAAGAGGTAAGGCGAAAGACGAAAAGTTCTGCCTCGGCAATGCCGAAGAGAGAGATGTGAGCGAAAATAGAAATTAAAATCTCGGCGTCTGTAAATCCAGACTTATGCTTTTCAGCCCGTATAGGTCAATGTTGGGTAAGGCTGTGTATTGAACATCTGTCTGTAGCCTTCACAGGACCTTTATAATAGGTAGACTTTCCAAGGTTCGTTTCCGCACGGTATTATATTCTATTTTAAATTTATTTTTATTATTTCCGGTATAATGAATTAAATATTGATTATTATTAAAGTAAAATCAATGGCAGCAAAAATTTGACTATTTACATTTATTCAATTTTACTTCTCCTCCTTCATTTACAGTTTTTTATTTTGAATTTATTATCATTTAAGTTGTTGCAATAATCGTGTACCTGTTGTTTTAGTCGATGTTGCTGTCTGTGAAATGTCAACAACGACAACAGCAGCAAACCATCTTTTAGCAATGTCGACAGCTTAAGAAATAAAAGTTTTCTTTTTTTTCCCCGATGCAAAACAAATTCAAAGTCAAAGCCAAAGCCAAACGAACGACAACAGCGACTTAGGAAAAGAAGAAATGATGGACTTAAAGTTGAAAACGATGAAAAACAAGCAGGTAAAATAATAAAAGACCAAAAAGCAGAAAAAAATAAATAGAGTGGAGGATTTTGTTATTTTTGTCCTATGGGTGATTTGTGTCTAAATTTGCGACGATTTTACAGCAATTTACCAAGACTCACACAACATAAAAAAACAACCGAAAAAACCATTTAAAGCGCAATTTTCTAAAATGCATGCAAAGCAAGTACAGCAACAACAGCAAGAACAACAAAAATGCAAGCAAACATACTAGCAAACAACAAAGAATGACAACAACAGCAATTGTATAATTTGAAATGTGTGGGCGTGCAAACAGCAACAACAACAAACATAACAAACTCAAAACTACATAAGTATAAGACAACAAGAACAGAACAAGTTGTGGACTCGTGTCTGAGACAAGTTGTTGTCATTGTCGTTGCTATTGTTGCTGTTGCTGGATTCTACTGTTTTCTAGTTTCTTTCCCCTTTTCCAGTTGTTTTTACAAACAAATAACAAGAACAACAACACTTGCTGCTATTGCCCACAAATCAGCAATGGACCGAATGGACGACTGACTCCCACTCTAATGTTGCAAGTTTGACTGATTGCTACATGCAGATTGTCATTGTCTTTGTCATTGTTGCTGTTGCACACAAACAAACACACACACACACTCGCTACATATAAAATAAAATGATTTTTTGCAACAAATTTAATAGATTTTCTGTTTTATTTTTTTTTTTTGGTGCATGAAGTTTTCAATCTAAAAGTTTTGTACTTTAAATAAAGCACAAAATCTTGGGTTTTTGTTTTGCTGTCTTTACTGCTTCGAGTTTAATGTATCTACAACAGCAGATGTTGAGATACCGATACCATTTGGAACAGCATCACAACTAATTGGCCACGCTTTAAGGTCGTTGTCATGTTGCTCTCGCTCTTGTTATTGCTGCTATGCTTGCTTTTCTCTGGCTTTTGCTGTAACTGCTGCTGCTAATGCCGCAGGCACACCAGAGCGTGACTAAATATTTTGGGGGCGTCTTACGTTTTTTTTTTTGTGAATTATTCTGTTTTGTTTTACACAATAACAGCAAAATAGAAAAAAGGAGAAGTAATAGATCTAATTTAAAAGAAGAAAAAAAAATACCATTAAAAATTAACTGTTTCGTTGTAATTTTCGATAATTTTGAATACGAGTATCTATCTATGTAATGCAAAGTTTCTTAAGATTTTTTTTATGCTTGTCCAAGCATCATAAATTCCGGCTTCAATATTTTTGAGATTAATTAGAAATTAATGAGCAACTTCTTTGGTGAAAAATAATTTGTGTCAAAAATATGAGCTTTTTCATATGAAATTAGGTTGATTGCTTAAGAATTCGTTGGAAAATTATATACATTAATTTTTAGTTTCTCCTTGGAATCACACTTTTCGGCTCATGCATTTACAATAAATTCAATTATTTTCAATTAAATCACTGGGTGCCACCTTAGGGTTGGGTTTTTGAGATATGATTGTCATCATCCTCTTAAGTCCAATAGCTAAAAAATTATTTTAAAGTAAGACTTAATGTAAAGTGATTCGAAATGGAAGTGATCTTGTCAAAGTTTAATCAATGTCTTCAACTTTTCTATTTATACATATGTATAAAAAATAGTTTACGAGCAACCAAAAACCTCGAAAGTTGTTAATTTATATTTGAAACTGAAAGGGAACACTATTCAAGCTGTGAACTTTCAATTGGCATCTCAGTAAAATCTAGTTACTAACTGCATATGGTAATCATAATCAATCAACGCAAACGTCAAGCCCTTAAAAAAGGGAATAGGAAAATTTAATTTACTTGTTTATTAACTAGCCTAATTTTAATCATTCCTATAGAAGTAGTGGTAGTATTTTTTCTTTTTAAAGATAATATAAAAATAAATCAAAATTTGTGTATTGTTCAATTAAACAGTGGTCAATTACATTTTTGGGTTTTGGGTTTATGAACGGCAGCGCTGACTATTTCAGTAGTCAATTTATAGTTTCTCCACTCGTCTTGAACTACTACTTCATAGAAATTTCATCAGCTCTCAAGTTGTTCGATTCATGATAAGCTAGGTATAAGCTATAAGGTAGGATAATAAATTACAAAAATGATAACTGCGATTACTGCGAGTTGGTGAAAACTCATTCTCATTCTCAGATGAAAAAATGTAAAAACATTCTCTGTTGTAGCTAATTTTGCCATACTTAGCTCATTTTCTTTTCGAATTATTGTAATTTAATTTTAAGATTTTTAAATATAAAAAAAACAAATAGCAATTGTTAATATTTGTTTTTTAGAAAAAAATGGAAGATCTAATAAACAAAGCAAAAATTCTGTCTAAACGTTTACTATAGGGTATCTAGCTAAAGTTGCTTACGAATATAAAGCAACCCAGAATTAGGAAAAAGTGTTACTGTAAGCCAAAATTAAATCGCGTATAAATATCATTTCATTTCTACATTTCATTTTCAAATATTTTACAGTGTGTGTTTAAGAGCATATGGGCCAAATGCTCATCAAATCTACTTTAGCCAAAATAGTTTTTAAAATTAAATACAACTGTCTTTCGATTTGCACATTCCTCCAAAAAATTTAGGAAATCAAAACCGTGTTAAACGAGATTTAATATAAGAAATCGGAACCAAATGTTGAACCTTACAAATCGAATCAAAGACTGTTAGGGAAATTTTCACATACGTTCATAATAACCGTGCAAAATGAGACACGGATTTTGTAGAAAAATTAAATACCAAGTGATGATACGTTTAATGGCACAACAGCCAATGGTTTAATGCCGAATGCGAACGGCGAAGTGAAAAGCTTTTCATAGCAATTTTTACTCTTGTAGGTTTGCCATTGCCTGCCAACGTATCATGCCGTGGTGTCATGTACAAAAATTATTTTTTCTACTTTTTTTGATTTTGCCTGTGCCGAGATTCGAACCCCGGACACTCTGCGTAGCAGTCCACTACACCACAGCGACCAAGTGATGAAGTCGATGCTTTAGTTCGTTCATAACGTATCATAGACGTAAAACTTTTATGATTTCAGCACCTTTATTTCTTGACTTACTTTTACTTTGTGCGTGATATATTTGTACATGAATGGAAGGGACCTACAGTTTAATGCCGAATGGGAACGGCGAAGTGAAAAGCTTTTCATAGCAATTTTTACTTTTGTAGGTTTGCCATTGCCTGCCAACGTATCATGCCGTGGTGTCATGTGAAAAAATTATTTTTTCTACTTTTTTTGATTTTGCCTGTGCCGAGATTCGAACCCCGGACACTCTGCGTAGCAGTCCACTACACCACAGCGACCAAGTGATGAAGCCGATGCTTTAGTTCGTTCATAACGTATCATAGACGTGAAACTTTTATGATTTCAGCTCCTTTATTTCTTTACAGAAAAGAAAAACTTAATCGAATTTGTGAAATGAATGCGTTCAATTCGAAGTAATTGTATTTAGTGAATAATAATTGATAATAGCAATAAAACATAAAATGTTTGTTTAATTTGAAAGTAATAAAAATGTAAACCGTGTTAAAGCGAAACCTTGTAATAAATTCGGAAATCGTGTAATTCGAGTACCGTGTAAATCGAGGGGGAGGCGTACTTAAATTCTTTGACTATATATTAGGTACATACATTTTTATTAATCGATATTAAGATTACACTACAATTATTCTTCTCGTATGAATTATGAATAAATTGAAATGCCAATAAATCCAGGAAATGTAATAAATCATGCGTATTAACTGAAATTCTAATGTCGAATTGAAAAAATTTTGTTTCTTAATTCAAAAGACACTTCAAAGTTCATCACTCTATTATACGTTTTTAGATAAATATATAGAAGTATTCGTTGAATTAAAAAATCTAGTATTAAATTGCAAGGTAGTGATTTGTTAGGCAAGGTCAAGTGCTCGTGCACACTAACACACGCACACATTTCTGGATTTTTTAATTTTATTTATTGATTCATTCTACACACAGGGTGTAACCCTATGAATGCAGAGCATTGTGTTGATTAGAAGGATGATTGATTGGTGGGAGGAAGAAGGAGGGTGAATGAGAGAGGGAATGCAATCATAATATTTCACAAAAATATTTGAATCTATGGGTCCCTCCAGTTTTCATGCATAGGTAGTATCTAAATACTGGCAGTTAATTTTGTATTGTAGCCACTCCTCGTATTGTGAGGTACCTACTCGTATTAAAGTGATATATTTTGTGTTGATTTTATAATGAAATGAATTATAATGAAATAAGAAGCAACTTTTTAACGTAAAATTTTTTTTTTTTTTGTTTTTAAAGTATATTTTTATTCCACTACACTTCACAGTTTTTTTTACCTTGAAAGGGCGCATTTTGAATGATGCAGCTTAAAATTAAATATGAACAGAAATACCACTATTTTGCATATGAAAAGCATAAATAATTAAAAAATGTAAATACAAAATGTATGTACGTAAGAAAATATTAAAAATAAAAATCGTAAAAAGTCAAAAAGAGTTTAAGAAAAAATAGTGTCATGTTACTTGCAGCACGTTTCTTGTTTTTGTATTTGCTGTTGTTGTTGTTGTCGTTGCTGCTGTTTTTAGTTTTGTGCTCTTGTTGAGTTTTGTACTGCTGCTGTTCAAGCGTTCATTGTCAAGGACAACTTTTGTTGAGAGTAGAAGTGTTTATTCTGTTGTTGTTGTGATAGATTCTCAACTTTAGTAAAAACAGAAATAAACAAAAAAACAATGATGAAGCTTTTGCGAAAAATTTTCCAGTTTTTACTAAAGTTGCCACTTTTTTATAAATCGAAACCGAAAAGAATATCAATTGATGAATTTTCTGTATTTATTGGTAACTGATGGCAAAGGTAACTACTTTTAATGAATATGATATCTTACCCGTACTTGTTCGTCCCTTTTACATAACAGAAGAAAAGGTGCTGACAGAGGAAGAGCAGTTAAATCCGTAATGGCAAAAGGGAGATATCGAAGACTTTTTTAGTATACTCATCTCGCTTGAAATAGTTATAGTTAAATAAAAATTTAACCGAATTAATACATTTGAGTCCACAAGATTATTACGTATTAAAAATGTCCTTTCAAAATAGTCTTTTAATTCAGGAGCAACGATCTTTAAGGTTTGTAATATTATATATAGTGGTCGCTGTGGCGTAGTGGTAGTGCGTTGGACTGCTACGCAGAGCGTCCGGGGTTCGAATCTCGACACAGGCAAAGTCAAAAAGTAGAAAAAATAATTTTTCTACACGGACCACCTCTTGGCAGGCAATGGCAAACCTACAGGAGTAAAAAATTGGCCATGAAAAGCTTTTCACTTCGCCGTTCGGATTCGGCATTAAACTGTAGGTCCCTTCCATTCATGTACAAATAAAACACGCACAACATGAGTGGATGCGAAAAGCTTGGCCTATGCCCTCCATGGGCTGTTGTGCCATTAAAAGTAAAGTAAGCCTCACAATAAATCTTCAGAAACAACCATAAGTATGAAAAAAAGAGCATACGACAATTTTGGAATCTTAAAATATTTTTAAAACTTCGAAAGTTTAAACACAATCTACGATATCTACTTAAATGCAAATGTGATGGATAAAATTTCTACAAACCTCATAATGTTATGGTAATTGGTATCATGTTTATCATTGGGCAAAGTTTATAAATTTTGATCAAAATTAAATCGTCTTCATTTTATTCTACAAGAATTAAAAAAAGAACTCTTATCAGAAATCGAATTGCCGTCAGTCATACGAACGAAATGGTATGTATTCCTAATTTCGACGAATTCGAAGATAGCGTTGCCAACTAACACAAAAAAGTGTGAATGAAAAACTCCAATGTCCTAAGTAAATAGAGGAAGTGTTAAAAATGTTACGAAAATATTTAAAATTAATCAAAAAGAAAGGATTTCTTTTCTTCTGCTATGAATTATAACAAAAATGGAATCCATGGCAGCAGCGGCGATATTAGTGGACAAAAGAAGGTGTGTCAAAGGAGATGCTTAAAAATGTAAAAAATGGTTAGCAAAATGTTAAGGGATGCTTTGCAATTCTCTTCATATGAACACCCGAGCGTGAACCGGCACTTTATTTTTCCCAGCTTATGAAGAATTTCTGGCGCAACAAAAATTTATTCAAATACGGACTGAATGTGGTTTATGATGGACACGTCGAAAACTGGGACGAGTTTTTGGTGTTTTTGCGACTTCTGTTGGAGAGTGGATATCATCAGCATTGTGTCGAAAAATACCAGAAACTTGGATTGTCGACATCAACGATTTCCAGAGCAATGAAACAGAGCTTGAATATTTTGGAAGCAAAGCTTTGTGGAAAAATTTATCGATGTGGATATGACTAGAAAGAAAAAAGGCTGTCCAAAATATAATTATTTAGAAGAATGCGATTTCCCAGCGTCATAATGTGCGTCGATGGCACGCATCTTAAAATAATTCTCCCGGCAGAACAGTAATTTTTATATATTTGCTCAAAAGTTGTGGACATTTACCTTCAGTGTATTTGGGGACTCTGTTAACATATTTAAGAGTCTTTCATATGGTCTACGTTTGTGGATGGTCGAGACCTGTTGGAAAATTACTTATGCCGTAATAAGAAAATATCTTTCCAACGTTATTTTCTTGTTTTTCTTTATTTTCTTCCGCTTCCGGCGCACTGCATATAAATGATATAATCATCATCACGATAAACTTTCAAATCTTTATTTCATTCGGTATTAGTAATGCCAATCTCCCAAATTGCGAATATTGGATAGAATTTCGTGGTCACGAATGAAGAATTTGACATGCCGCTCCAAATAATATCACCCGATTTCTTTCTTTTTGTAGTAAATATATTTTATTTATAAATGAAAGGCAATACAAAATTCGAAACTTTAAAGCACTCTGCACTGCCTAAGGATATTCTTCTATTTAATTCCAATTATTCTCTTATGTTTATCTGAAGGTATAAAAAGTATTCCATCTTTACTGGTTTCTTGCTTAGTCCCAATCAGTTTCTAATTTGCGAGTCACTCGCTATACAAATTTATTTTTAATAAATAAATAAATGTAAACCGCTGATTATTATTTTGCACAAAGTCCACTCTTTTTCCACCTTTTTCAAAGATCGATCGATTTATCAAAACTTATTTAAAATTTTTTTTATTTTGTAAATTTTCATATAATGAGTTTGTTTTTGTTCATGTCACTTAAATGCATTTCTTTCGAACATCTTGAAGTTTTGCTAATTTATAATTTGAGTTGGTACGCCTTCAGGTGGCATCCTTACCACTACTGCCCAAGAAGCCTTTATTGTTTTTTTTTTTTTTTGGTTTTTTGGTGTTTTGTGAAATTATTTTCAGTTTTAGTGCGGCTGCTGCTGTGTGTATATGTGTGTGTGTGAGTGTGAGCAAACTTGCCAACATGTTTTAATTAATGCTTTTTTACAAGCCAACAGTCAGACAACGATGTAGTCGACGGCAACAAAGCAATTAAAATTTAGTCCATTTTACTTGATTCTTACTTTCCTGTTCTTCTAAAAATATATTGGATTCAAATTGTATGTATAAAATTAGCACGAAAGGGATTAATTACACTTCGGGAAGTTAGACTAAAAATAGAAAATATAACATAGAATGACTAGAATTATTTTTAATAAAAACTTTTCTGAAGTTTTTCGCATAATTTTACACTTTAATATTTTAATTGAATTTTAAACGTAAAAATTATTTAATTTATTTAATTATTATAAAAATTCATTATAAAAGTTAAAAGATATTAATTTTTTTCTCCCATTTGCTACTATGTTAACAATGTTTTGTATAATTTGTTTGTTTTTGTTGTAACAGCAAATTATCTTGTTAACTTATCAACGGTAAAAAAAACTTACAAAAATAATAAAAAGTAAAAGAAACTCAGAAGTTCTCAGAAGTTTTAAAAGCATAGAAGAAACAATTCAACTTTATTCTCTTCTTTCTTTCTAGTTTTTATTATGAGAGCTTAAATTTAATTAATGCCAAATTGTTTTTAAGTGTGTTGGCCGTTATTTTTGCGAACACTTTTGGAAATGAGTATTTCACTTAGGAAATGTTTAATGAAAGAAAAAGTAGACACAAAACTTAATGAAAGAACTAATTTGTATGTATTAACCTAGAGAGCTAATCGAAGGTTAAGAATTTTTCTGAACACGCTACTTACCATACTCTTCGATGTTGAATTCTAGATTTCAAATTATAATTTGATTTAGATTTACTATAGCGATCCCAAAACCGCCAACTTAACAGGTGAAGATATTTTGTTCTGATTTAAGGGAAAGCAAAAGCTCTCAACTGATTTTATGTAAAATAAATTATTTGAAAAGTTGTCTATTATTATCCTATTCTAAAATTATGCCAGTATTTCGAAAAATCAGATATTTTCGTGAAGCGTAACTCATCTAAAAATAGAATTCTCTCCGATAAAATCGGCATAGTTGAAGCTTTTATCTAAGATGAAAACTCTATAGCCCCATCACAGACTGAAGAAAATTGACTTCAATACCAAGAACATTTCGAAAACTGAGGGTTTACCAAAAATCTCATAAAGTGGAGTGCGGAAGATATATAAAGTTCGGCCGCTCCTGAGGATATATAAATTAAAGTCTGCAAGTTCAAATTCGGACTTAGAGAAATACTTTCTTGACCAAAATTGCTTTGTATCTGATCTGGAATAAATTTTTCAAATAGCCGAAACCAACTTGATGCATTCCAACTTTCCCTGGAACGATTTTCTGAGTCAAAAATTTACACTGCAATAAAAACAAGAAATACACAGTGGCAAAGTAGTAGAATATTATAGTATTGAAAACGTGGTAGAATATAGTAATAATACTAGTATAAAATAGCAGTAGAAAAATAGTAGTAGAAAATAATAGTAATGCGTAACAGGAACAAAATTTTTAACCGTGCTCGAATTAAGAAACCTTTGCAACATTTTGAGATTTTAAACATTAACTTTTATTCCCGAACAAGATAATAAAACTTGACAAGTATTTTTTATTCTTGAGCAAAAAAATTAAACTCAAACAATAATTTAATGCTTAAGAAAAAGTATAAAAACTTAAAAATAAGTTTTTCGGTTGAGAAAAAACATAAAAATCAAATACAAAAAATGTGGGACGCCTTACAAAAGTTTACTTCTGCACAACGTTTTCGTTTTGGGTTAGGTTTAGTAATCTTGTAAAAACCAGAGTCTATCGCAGACATTATTTGATTGGCCGAAGGAACTTTTTACGAACATGTTTTGAAATTGTTTATGTGCTGATTTATGCATTATAATAATCATCATCAAAATATTTAGTTTGTATGATCTCAACAGGTGCAACATTTGTCAATTGCCGGTGTGAGAACTCGCGAATGTTATGAGTTTGACTAGAAATTTGGCAAATCTCGTTGTACTGATGCGAGATTATTTTCAACGGAGGAAAGATTTACAGGCAAATTTTCAAGTCTTCTGCCCTTCTCTTTCGTTGAGAAGCTGGGAATTCGGTCAATGACTGCCGGGTGCTGTTTAATCTGAGGACCTTTATTGGGACTCAATGACATGAGTGTTAATGCAATTATTAGCTCTAATGAACTAATCTGCCATTCAAGCTGTCTCTCCGCATTAGTCTTTACGAGATGTTTCGAATTCGGCTGTGGCTCAAGTTGCTTGCGAAATCTACACTCTCTCAGTGCTGGTTTTTGAGTTGCCTTCACGATAGAATAATCTGAATTTTGATGGGTCTCCATTTTTCAAAGAAGTCTATATTCTTGCTGTCTCTTGGCCAAAGTTTTTACTAGATATTTTATCGTAACACAATCGCCATTTGTTTTTTTCAGTCTATACTCGCTAACGATTCTTGTTTGAGATGTAAAATTTTACTAGAAAGTTATGGGTAGCGCCCTCTATCAATCGAGTATGAATTATATGCGAGTCAGCCTACCTTCTATCAATAGATTATGCTTCGTACTCGATTGATAGAGGGCGCATAGTGGATGCATTCGTGTATACACATTATTTTTCATACGCTACTTTAGCGTTTTTTTTAGTCTATGCTTGCCTATTCTCTCAATTCTGGAAATTTCTAACGATTTTTGTTTAAAGTGCGCAATTTTTGTTCGAAATGTTAAATTTTACTAGAAAATGATGGGTGGCACCCTCTATCTATCAAATATGATTCATTCTGAGGGTGCTGAGTCCTCTATCAATCTAGTATCATATAATCATATGCGAATTAGCGTCCTTTATCAATCGCTACAGGGATAGAGGGCAACTCAATCCGATTGTTAGAAAGCGCATAGTGGCTGCGTATTTGCTGGCCATTATTGTATATAGTATCCTAATTTTTTCATACTTGTTTGATAGAGGGCATTTCATTTACGTGACAATTTTCGTTTTGCCACGAACATCTTCTAGCTTCTAAGTAGTAAATATAAAAACGATTCTAAAGAAGTAAACTTTAATAATTTTTATACCACAAAGAAAAATTGTTAGGGGTGTAATGCTTAAAAATAAAAATTTCTATTGGTTCCCAAAAAGGAAGTAGCCAGTATAATTTTGATCTACTCAAATTTACTCTTCGATATTTAAAATAAAAAAAATAAAAAATACATCAAATTTTGTTAAATAATCAGTTTTTGGGTATCTGCTCGATTTTTAAATAAGTTTCGATACTTCTTCAGTTCTACTGAGCATACAATTTTCGATGTTAAAAATATTTTATGCAACTTTATATACAATAATATTTTCCTATTTGCCTAGGAGATATTATCCTATTTGCCTAGGAGATATTAATGTTGTGAGTATGTATATACCACAAATCAAGTATGCTTCCTTAGTCTTTTGTTACATTACTTTTGCAAATGATACATTTTGAGAAGCAACTTTAAAACTTAATTACTAATTTCGAGGCAAAAATATAACGAAAAACCAGACGCTTAATACAGTTAAATTTTAATAAACAAGTTACTAAATGTCATAAAATTTAAAAAATTATTACCTCTAATCCACGTAATCTTAAGCAGTTTCCATCTCAACTAACAAGAAAAACGGTCAAAAAGAGAGTAAGATATCACGTGCTGCATTCAGAGGCTAGCTATCAACACTTGTCGTCTGTCTGTATATGGCATGAGTATGATTACGAGAATATGTATTCAGGTTACAAGTACCCGATTAAATTTAAACTGCAGTTAACGCAAGAAGAAATTTAATACCAAAAAAAAAAAAAAAATAAGAAAAAGCATGAGTTCACAGTAAAACTAAGAAAAAATCGTAGCCACTGCCAATGTAAAAATAAATAAAGGTAATCGATCGAACCAGTTGCGCGCGCAACATTGACTGGCGCATTGACTTAGCGCTGCAACAATTTTCAAGTTAAAATGAAATTGAAAACGAAAAAATCGTTCATACTCGATGAGAAGGAAAAATTGAGCTAAATAGGCGAACAGGTTACACCGGCTAAATGTAGACACGATGTCGAAGTACAACGGCTGGCATTAGCGTGAGGCTGGTGTGGCAAAAAGACGAACAAAATACAGCTCAATATTCATACACACATACTACGTACATACACACGGATATATGAATATAAAAATTGATACTACCTAGATCGGTCAAATGACGACATAATGTCAAGTATAAAATAACGCAAAAACATTATTGAATGAATGAAAGAGCAGCGAACAAAAAAATAGAGAGAAGAAAACAAAAAACAACCAGCAATACAGAAATCGACAGCAAGTAGTATGTATATAAAAATAAAAATTGCAACCAACATGTTGCTGGCTGTTGTTGTAATGTAGAGTTAGTTGCAGTTACGTCGTCTATCTACAGTTGGTAACACTTGTTTTTTGTTTTTTTTATATATTTTAACTTGATTTATTAGTTTATGATTGAGTTGATAATGATGCCAGCCAACTAGGCAGCAACCAGTCTTCAACTAGTTACACACTCACACATTCACTCACACATACACGCCAACGATGATTACAATATGATGATAATAATGATGTTGTTGTTAGCTGTTGGTTGCTGTAGATGATAATGACAATGATTAGCGATAACGATGATGACGATGATTCAAATCAACTAACCAAACTGGCACATATGTGGTTAGTTGCTCGTTGTGTGGAAGTGTGGAAGTGTGTTCGTGTCATTAAATTTTTATTTCATTTGCTATGATGAAATGTTTTAAATCTAACCGGTTGCAATGTAATCTCCTTATTCAATTGGTTAATTACAGAATGTTGCACGAATTATACGAGTAATCATTCGCAAAGCGAACATAAATAGAATTTTAGTATTCACGCATTAATTAATTTATTGAGAATATATTTAAGAATTTACAAAAGGATAGGAATACCAACCACTCCGCTAAATACTTTGGTACGCAGAACGAGCTCCAAGTCTTATGTTTGGGGTTGTAGTGGCGGTGAATGAGAAGAAATCATAAGGCCTTATAATATTATATAAGTTTATTGTCTTAAAAAGCCTTTCCAGGGTCAGTAAATTAACTCTTAGCTCTACGATGACCAAAATATTGAATATCTGAAGTTGATGAACTATTTACGTGAGAAGAGTAGTTATTTTTCCTTACCAACGGTATGGAGTGGCAGGTGACATATTGAAAAATTAAAATGCATTAATTACAGTAATTACAGAGTAACGGGAAGTAAGAAAGATATAACGGAGAAATAAATAATTTACCATTTCGATTGTTTGGTAAATGTTCCTCACTGGATCAGTAGTATATAGGCCGTCGTTCAAATTTTATAACCCATAGGTAGATACACTTTCAACTTTCCTGTGGAACTATACTTATTGGTAGGTTTCCATATGCCCATACTTTAAAATACCATTATTAAAAGGTTGCGGTAGTCAAGCGGCTATCAAAAGCACTCAAATCTCACCAGGTTACCTCAAAACCAGTCATGGAGTGCTCGGATAAACTCAATAAAAATGATCTTCATAATCGGATTCTGTGGGTTCCAGGGTATACTGAAATTAAAGGCGCCATTACGCCCGATTATAAAAAAAATTATAATAATCATAAAGAAAAAAGAAGAACAGCGATGGAAGTTACACCAGAGTCACAACCCTTGAAAGTCAATATCCTAAAACGCTAACATTTTAACAGACCTCTATGGGTTAAGCTATTATCTTACACAACTGGGAATTCCTTTCAATGAGTCTTGTACATAGATTTTGCAAAGAAGAAGCTAACGAATTTGGGAAGCATGAACTGGGATAAAGCCCTGACCTTTTGCATAACCGTAGAAGTAATCTGGGTGACCATCAAATAATCGTTATCAATTTCAACTCAATTGAAGTAGGATGAACTCTAAAATTTCAATCGGAGGTAGCACTTAAGGAACTAATGTTGGTCCATCTAGAGGCACAATAGAACTTGTAGGTCGGCGTAGTGTACTCTTTAATAATAGTAATAACATTTCAGATTCAAAGAGCTGATCTGCTTTAGTTAAACTCTCCAACTCTCATATTTTAATTTCAGAAATTGATTTTTAGTAATAGAACCACATTGTCACTGGCAAAATCATAAATTTTAGTTTTGCTAGTAAACAATTTTTCGACATGGAACGTTCCAAATTCATCCGATTTCGTTTTTCTGAGATTTATTTACAGATTCGATTGGACGCCAGGAAGTTGATTGGACGAACTACTTACAAAAAACGCAACGATCACATCTATTGGCTTTTACTTTCTCACTTTCTCTTATATTAATTTGGATTATTTTCAACCGAAATACTAAAGACAAAACACTTTCTGACGACATAAAGTTTGATCAGCTTTTCTCAGCCTTTGGTATGAGTATAGTCTAAACAAAATATCGTTTAAGGCATATGTTGCTTGTTAACGGTGTTGATTCCATTAAAGATTTTTAACAATTGTAATAATTGGTAAAAAAAAAAATTCTCAATTATTCATAGCTCATTGATTAATTGTCTGCCTCAATAGGATAACTAATAGAAAATACTTTCAACTAAGCAAAAGGAAAAAAGAAAACAAATTCTAAATAGTCGCAAGGAGAACTGAACAGGCACAGGTGGTCCTCCGTACGTGCAATCACATAATTCAGCAATTGGTAGCAGTAGCAGTTGCATCAACAGCAATTTGCAGCAATAAAATAAACACTACAATTGCAGCCAGCAATAAGTGAGGAAGTGAGGAGTAGTTGATTGTTTATTGTTGCTGCTACTGCTGCTGCTGCTGCTGCTTCTTGATGATGGGCTCGTACGCCCCGAAATGGTTAAAATTAAACTGCAATTAATGGCAATGAGCTTAAGTAATAAAAATTATTGTCATCAATAACATACATCAGCGGTGGCAACAGCAACAACAACAGCAATCAAGTAAACAATGAAAAATACTGACTATAACGTTGCTGTTGCTGCCTATGTTGACGTTGATGATAACGACGACAAAATGAGCAAACATGCTGCAATAAAAATACACCAAACAATCGATTAGAGGCTATACTTAAAATTTTCAAAAAACAAGATTGACAGGTAACTATATCTTAAATGACAGCAAGCAAGCAGGCAACCTAAGTACCAGCCAGCCAGCTAGCCAGCCAGTCAGTCAGTCAGTTAGCCAACCAGACAGCAAGCAATCAGTACCTGCAGTAACAGAAAATATAGCATGTTGCTGCTGCAGCTTGACTTCGAATTGTGGTACAATTTCAACGTTTGTGGCGAGAAAAACTCTTAAAGACTTTACAGAGTTCAAGGTTATTTATGTATAATTTTTTTGCAATGTAAGTGTAGTGTAACAGCTACAACAACAACAACAACAACAGCAGCAGCAAAGACAATTGCAGCAGCAACAATAACAGACATAACTTCCGCCGCTGGCATGATTAAATCATTTTTTGTGGTTGTCGTTGTTGTTGTTGTTGTCGATGTTTTCGTTTTGGTTAGGTATTGTTTGTTGTAATACTTTAGATGTGCAACCAGATTGGCAGCTTCCACTCTCTTAGCTGTTGAAAACTTATGCGAATACGTTGCTGCTACTGCTGCTGTCGGCTTTTGTGTGCAATCGATTTTTTTCGTTTTTGATAATGCACGTACTCGTTTGTACATGTCCACATGAATGTAGAGGCTTGTCGTCTTGCAGGCTACTTGGTCACTTGGTTATTGTCTGTCTGTCTGTCTGGCTGTCCGTTCGTAAGAGTATATCTGTTTGTCTGTCTGTCTATCTGTCTGTCTGTCTGTTTGCATGACCATTTTGTCATGTGAAGTAAGTTTCTTCTTTCAACGCAATAATCAAATGAAATCGATCACTTAAGCTATTTGATATTGTTGTTGTTATTGTTTTATTGTAGTTGGCAACAAGCCACCTTGATCAGCATCAGCTGCTAATGCCGCTGCTACTGGCAATTTGTATGCCGCAAAAAATGTATGCAATGACAATTTAAACATTTTTCATTTATAATTTAGCAAATTCCTCTTCGAAATTATTGAAGTTTTTTTTTCAAGTTTATTCAACTTGTCAATTTGATGTGACATGATATGCTTGTGGGTTCGCTGCTTGAGTTTTTTATTTTTAGTTCTACCTACATACATATGGTACATAGTTAGTAATTCAAGTTCCAGCATAGCAAATTAATAATTGTGTGCATTGTGTGCATTGAACTTTTTATGAAAATAAAAAATCCGCAGTGGATCAACTTTTCACTCTTTTATTATAAAGCGATCTCGGGTACTATTTGAATTGTTACAACAGTTTACGCCTGAGCACACATTGTTCTTAAATCTTGGTAATTCAAACTTTTAACTATCCGATTGGTGTCAGTATTTTCTGGCGGCCAAGTGAAATTTTCTTCAATTTCCAAGCAGAAAAATATATACCTAATAAATTTAAGGCATGTTGCTTTTCATTTTCATGGAAAAACTGCGCTATTTGAAAATTTAAAAAATTTCCATAGTATGTGATCAATTTCCATAAAACTCATTCGAATCTGTTGCAGCGTAAAAAGCGTAACATCAAAACTATTTCAAAGTCCTAAACACGAGCATGAGCAAATAATGTTTTCCTTCACTAAACTTACTGCGCTATTTAACAATTAGTGGGAAATTGTAAAAATGTATTAATAAATTAAGACTTCAACGTCAAATACACATTTTAACAGTAGCTAGTATAATTTAGCCTAGTTAATTGTTATGAAAAATTCATATCCACATGGAATTAAATGAAAAATGCAAACAACATAAAGAGAAAGAAAAACAGCAACAGCTATAATTAGAACCAACAGTTGTTGGCGTATTATCATTCTTCGGAATTCGTTCCAACTTTGATTTGAACACAAATGAAAAACTAACAAGTATCTTCTAAAAAAAAAATAAGATAAAATTCTATTAAATTTCTGTACTTCACTTTGGTTTAGTTTTATTTGAAATGTACACAAGCTCACAATTACTTGGAGTTTGAAGTGAAGCCATGGGCTTATGTTGTACGTTGTTATGTTGTATGTTGGAGCAGCGAGATAAGATAAAAAGTAAGAAGACAGTTGTAGCAAATCTACTTCAAGGCCTCTGCTTCCTCATTTCTCTATGTATAGTATTTCTAATAGTTTCAAACAGAAAGTGATTCAGGCAATAGGTAAACTGCAGCCAGTGCACAGTGTGATGAAACGATAAATAGAATTTAATAAATTACAGGTTTGAAACAAAATTAAAGCTCAATCGTAAAATGAGGAAATACTTGCAATGCTTAAATATATACATGTTTTTTTGATATTAATGTTACCACATTTGCACTTATTTGTAGGCGGCATAACACGAGAACTGGGCCATAACAGGAGAACTATGTATATAATATTGGGTTGTATGGAAAAAAGTAGACTTGCACAGAAACGCCGAGAAACGTACTCGTGTATATCATATTTTTCAATCTATTTCCCGAAATCTTGAAAACCTAGGGAAAAACCTACCTAATTACTATTGCACAGCATAATGGAAGTGTCGCAACAAATTGGAGCCATATTGTAAACTCGATACAGGCTTAAACAAATTTTAGAACTGGAAATAAATCCCATATATGTATGTTTATATTGCGGCGATATCTATCCTGCGGCATAAGAAAATGGTAGCCAATCCATAGTTTTTAATTTTGACAACCATCAGTGTATTTATTTGTGCCAAATGGCAGCATTTAACTTGTTGTATATGTGTAAAAAAAATTAGTAAACATAAATAGTTGTTAACATTTGCTTTAGATAATTTCTCTAAATTTGTTTATTAGATTCAATTTATTACATTTTTTTTTTATGTATATTTGATGTCTCAGAAAGAAAACCTCATATGAGACTTGGAAACATCTTCTCCCATACTTAGACGAATATGTTCCATTAAAATTAACACACTTTGCATGGTTTTTCTGCTCCTCATCCAATTTATCTGAACAGGAACTTGATGTCTCCTCATTCATCCAGTCATCCATTGTGACGTCTATTCTTCATCATGAAGACTTGTGCACAAATGATTGAGGAATTAAAGCAAAATAATTTCACATTTATAAAATATACCAGCATTATCTTTTACATTCGTGATATTTCACTTACCTCTGCTTTCTCGCGTTGTTTTTTACAATGTAATCTATTGTTTATTTCTGTTAAAATTTTGCCTTTGGTTTTTAAACTATTAATATATTATTTAAATTTAACAATTTGACAGCTGTACGACAGTGCTGCCAAGTTTTTTCCATAATTTACTTAAGCAGTTATGCGCGTTTCCTTTGTCAATGCGATAGTCATCTTATATACGCATCGAAAGAAACACAGCTATTGTAGAAAAACGAAACCAGTTAAGAAGTGTCGAATGTAAAAAAAATGTTGTATGAATTTCACAACACTATTACTACTTATATATCATTTGAAATTACTTTGGCTACAGTGCACGCTCTAAAATGTAACTGCTTCTCGATATACTTTCCATTACACGTGAATGCGCACACTTTTGAAGCTCAAATCATCAATCATCTTAAAGAATGAAGTGGAATGTAATATAAAATATGAAAGCATTTAATCATATTCAGTTTATAAAAACGCGTTTAAAAGTAAAAAAATGCTAATGAAACAAAACTCTACGAAAATATGCCCCGAAATATTAATTCACAAGAACTCAGGAATTATTCTAATAGATCCTTCGAGTAACTTTTCACTATTCACTATAATTCGCTATTTTTTACGAGTGGATAAAAAAAATTATTTGATATACTCGTATCCTATCATCAAGATAAATGTTGATACTAAGTATTTAGCTCTAGATATTTCTGGGCTTAATCGGTTCAAAATTTTTGGTGTAATTCGCAGAAGCGTTACTCTTCGTTAAAATTTAAACAAATATATGAGGCAGGGGGGTAGAAACGAAATGGAAAAAATGCTATTGGATGTATCACAGGAGCCAAAAGTTACTCAACAAAAATAACGAATTTGGTTATTCCAACTAAAATAACGAATATCCCCAAAGTTAGAAATGTATAAATTAAATTAAATTTAAATTAATGGAAAGTCATAAAGTTACTCTGTCCCAATGAACTGTAGTGTACTGAGGTATAAGCTTGCGGAGTTACCCTCATTCAAGTGCGTGGGTGTGGGTGTATACTTCCTATGTATTTATTGTGCAAGTAGTTAACTCAATATGCGCGTTTGATGAAATATTAAGGTACACAGGAAAAGTGAAGGTTTATTCATTTACACAACCCATGTGTCACATGTGCAATTGCTTAATGAATTTTGAAATAGGTGCGTATCCATTTTTTTTTGTCTTCTCTCCAAGACAATCTTAGATTTGGAAATATTTTTTATTATTCCTTAAGTATTAGATTTTAATAGGATTAATTTATTTTCGGTTTTTATTTTCTAGCGATTTTATTTAACATTAAAACTATCTTTAAATAATCTTAAGCTGTTGGCTTAAGCTTTCGTAATGTTTTTCATTTAACTATAATTTATGAGTGTGTACACACAGAAGTTTTTAAAAATTTTGCTATTTCACAGAGAAAAACAAGACTGAAACCTTTTTAGATGTTTTTTTTTTTATTTTGTTGCGAATTTTTTGTTGAAGGCTAGAAGAGTCTGAAATATGGCAATCTTGTTGCCTGAAGCTATAAAATGAGGCAACTTTTTCTTGACATTTTCAATAAATCATTAAAAAATCCATTAAGAACTTGAGGAAGCTTAAAGTTTTATTAGATATTTGTTTGGTTTTTTTTTAACTCTAGACTGATTAGAATATCTACATACTTTCAATCTTCATTATACTTATTTTCTAGTTTAAGATAAAAAAAAATGAAAACGAAAATTCTAATTATAATATACGAGTAATGTAGGAATAATTGCATATTGAATATTTAAACAAACATTTTTCATCTATATTTTTTCTGAATTTAAAAACACAATATCATATGATATTAAATCTATCATCAGCTTATCAGCTTAAATAGATGGAAAATTATTTCATACAAAGCTGAGTCCCAACATGTCTACATTATTTCTTCGATAAGATGGCCTGATATAGTTCCACGTCCCTCAATAAGTTTCTGGCTGTCTAAACCAGGGTATATTTGATTATTTTTATTGCAGTAATATTTTGATTTAAAGGTTTCTTCTATTTACTTTGTTCGAACAAATATTTTCCGTTTCGTCAGTTTTACGCCTCATAAAATCAGTATTGATTGCTTTTCTTGAAATAATTTTTATAATTCTTAGTTATTAAGTATGTGCAGCTCTTTTCAGATAAGCTCAACAGAAACTATGAATTAACTATGACGAACTATAATTGGAGTAGAGAAAGATGTTCGCGCTTCATTTCCAACAGCAAGTAAAATCAGGTTTGCTACCTACGTCTTTTGTTTTATCTACGTGCATTTAATCAATGTAAAATCGTTTTGTAAACTTTATGCATTGATTTGAGTGAATGAGTGAGTGAGTAAACGAATGAAGCGAACTGAATACATGTAAATAAGTACATGCTTAAAAATGTTGTAAACAATGCTGCAGTTTTGCATGTTGCCACAAACACAATGCAAAGAAAGTTGATCTCAAAAATTTGCATACAAATAAATTTCTAAACCATTTGAATTACTTAGTTTCTTTTCTTTCTTTTTGAATTTTGCAAATTATTGTATAAAAGAAAAGAAAAATAACTTTCTATCAATAATAAAGACTGTGCTGGAGGTGAAGCTGTTGAATTTTCAATATGTTTCAAATATGTTGCCAATATGTCAACAAATTTCACAACAAAAACTCATCGGAATTAGCAATAGTTGTGAAATTAAAAAATCAAAACATTCAAAACAATACATCATAATTACAAATTTCAAATTCGACTTAATTAAAACTAATTTCATTATGAGTAATGGATTTAAAATTTTCATATCTTTTTTTTTTAAGTTATAAAAAGGCGATGTGTGCGTTAGGCAGGCATCTGGTTGTTCACCTTGTGACTTGGAATCTTACACATAATGATGGCAACAATTGCGATGAACTTCATCATAGCCACCATTATCATCATTATCGTCCTATGGAAATAAAAGCAACTTGTTATATAACTTCAATATTTCGTTGTTATTGTTAAACAATATCATTTCACTTGATTTTCAAATACCTTTAGCCCATGTTTTCCCACGTTGAGTCAGGGCAACAATAACGAAAGTAAGCTCAGTTTAATTACTTGTTTATTAGTGTATCTGTGTGTGTGCACCCATCTGACTGTCTGTATGTCTGTCTGTTGTCGTGACTACCTTTCTTGATTGTTATTTTCTATAGAGAAACGTGCAGATTTGCTTCCATTTTGACCAAACATAGTTGAAATGTTTTAAATGCCATTGTTAGATAAATGTAAAGGTGTTAAAAAAAAAAAAATTTAAAAGAAATGTTAACACTTTTTGGTTGTTGCTAATAACATAAAATTACCACTTGATTGTGCTAACAAAAAACTTAAAGACTCATCTGAATAAAATTTTGTTAAAGCATTTTGCCGCAAATTGCTTTATTACACTTGGATGCCAAGCAATTTCAGGTTTGGTCTTACTTTTTTAAATACATAGGCCTATTATCAATTTGAATAGCAATAAAATGTTTTTAGAAATTTTGTATTGAAAGTATTTTATTATACTACTACACAATATTATTATTAACTGAAATGTTGTATGCTTACATTAGCTATAAAAATAATGAAGTGCATATATTGCAATTTATTTTTCGTTTTATGGCAGACTCGAGTTTGCGCGATTTTGTTAATACTTGAGTTAATTATTAAATGGCTAATGCAGTAAACAGTATTAAATTGGAATTGGCAGTAATCAAATTCGTAGACAAGTTATTAAAAGAATCTGTGGCAATCATTGTTCCACTAATTAAAAGTCTGTTCATTAAAATTTGATTTCCTTTACCCAATAAAAATGTAATTTGTGGCTAAGCACAGGCAAATAGTAAACTTATTTTTTTCACAAACTTTTGATTGAACTAAAAATATTACAGTAGATAAATGTCGATGTAAAAAGCAAGTACCTGTTCTCAAAAACTAACAAAAATCATTTTGAGCAATTTTTTTTATTTTTAATGATTAAACATTAAATCTTTCCATATTTCAAGCTATTGATATATTGTGTTTTAAGACGAGAGTTCAGCATACCACCAGAAGTGTATGCTTACTGCCCAGTTAGGAAACATCTTGGAAATAACTCGGGACGAATTCTGTAGATTTTGTGCCGAAGACGAGGAAACAGCAGAGCACATTCTGTGCCACTGTGACAAGCTTGCAAGTCTTAGAACTTGTCACCTTACTATTGCATACACAACTACGGTTGAAGTAGGCAATATAACTCCTAGGGAAGTGTTTCTTAGGATATTCAATGGGCTCTTCACAATAGGACTTATTAGGCCGCAGTTATTTGGTGCCTTGTGCCCAGCCCCTGCTTCAATCTAATCTAATCTAATACCTCCTGATAACTATTTTGGTAGATATTATACCGGTTTTGTTGAAGGCTATCATCTAGAGCCCTGCTTGTGAATTAACTGCTTAAGATAAAAAATAATAATTCTTGTCCTGACTCGTTTTTTTAGTCTAAGATTGGGTTTTATTTCCAAAATTGTAGTGGTATTTCCTGATAACCATAATAAAATTAATAAATTCCGATTCGGCGACCTTCCGACAAATCCCTAGATCCGCTAATGCAACATCGATGTTGACCTTTCGTAACTCATTAATTTAAATTTTATGTAAAAAAGGGGGGAAAAACTTGGATTTATAAGTATTAACGGAACATTTTCTTTTATACTATTTTAATAATTTATTGATATGATATCTTGAAAAAAAACATTTACTTCTCGTTTCTTTTAAAATTTGTGAAATGGTCAACATATGACCATCGACATATCGACAATTATATATCACCAAGTTTTGTTGTAGTCATTATGAAAAAAAAAAAATTAGCTATGTCAATGAAACATTTATAATTCGTTTGCATAACGATTATAAATGCGAGCGATTAAGTCTATGTATAGTTTAAACTGAAACTGAGTGAAGTGATACCCAAATTATCCGTCAACAATGTGAATCATAATCGTTTGGTCTTCTCTCATTACATATTCAATTGATTAGTTCATACATAATTGAGAAAAATAAATAACAGGGTGGAGTTAAAGGGCTTCATATGAAATTATATTGGAGTTTCAGTTAAACTAAGACAGGTCAGTCATCTTCTCACAATCTCTGGTCCATTTTAGTCCTTATTTAGGTTAGCTTTAGCGATTGTCCCGTATGACACACTTAGGTCAAATGCGGTCCGTTGTGATACCATGGTGTTTCTTCTCATCTTTCACTTTCTTATAACAGAACCTATTTTTCACACTGTTTGGATCTTGTGATATAATTAAGTAGGTACCATAAATCAACTGACCCCAAATCAGATAGGTCATGCAGAAAGTTTTGACCTAGGGTATTTTTCCTAACACTAATGATCTTCCATCCTATAGCCGTCACTCAAAAATCATACTATTTTCTTTATTTCACATTATTCTGAAGGCACTAATTTTGCCTTAATCAGATATCAATGTTAGCGACAGTGCTCACATGGAAGCGATTTATCTATAGTGGGAAAATAAGCACTTCTCAAGTGATTTGTTCCCTGTTGGACAAAAACTCACATCAGATAGATGGAAAATGAATGGTGAATGGTTACTGCGACTAGTTATGTAGATCTATGTATGTATTACACTCCATGCTCCTTTACATTTCCCAATTGTTTGTAAGTGGTTTTATTGTTGTGATAGTTTTGTTTCGTACCAACCAAAGTTGAAATCCTTCCTTGTGGCGAGCGAACTAAACTAACTTTTGCACC
Source organism: Palloptera scutellata (assembly GCA_958295655.1). Lineage (NCBI taxonomy): Eukaryota > Metazoa > Arthropoda > Insecta > Diptera > Pallopteridae > Palloptera > Palloptera scutellata. The sequence goes on along the minus strand of OY282449.1, from coordinate 44,060,300 downwards.
AATGTTTTTTATCTCTCCACCGCACTACATACATACATAAAGATTAGCTGAGTGCTTGTTCATTATGACCAAATGCTTTAGAAAGCAATCACTCATCCATGGAGCACATACTTTATATTATGAAAGTTGCATTTCAAATACTCGTATCAGATGCTTTAAGTGTTTTCAGTAGTGAATTTGGTGTCTTTATACTTGAAACTTGAAGGTTAAAAATTCAAATCTCATCCATTGGTCATAAATTGCTTGCATTCACTTCACGTTCTAAACATATACTCGTATCCAACTAAATGCCACATTTATATACTTGAAATACAAGTGAATTGCTTATTGTTAAAAAGTAAAAAAAAATAAAATAAAATCAGCTGCCAACTTAACTTCATTTCAGCTTCATCGAAGAGTTGAAGAAATAGTTAGAAGAAGATGATGAAGTGAGGCGGGCGCATCTTTTCAACTTAACTGTGAGCTAATGCAATTAACTGTTTTTGTACTTATGTATGTATGTGAGCAAATACCTATATACTACATACATAAGTACTAAGTTACTTAACCACCAAATGCACTTTCAATTGCGCTCGTGATTGGATCTTTTTGTTTTTGTAGTAGGTACGTAGTAGGTGCTTCTTTCCACAATTTCAACTTCACTTTGAAAATATTTTGTAATTTTTTAACAATGCAATTGCAGCAAATATTTTTTCATAGTACATACTTTTTTGTTGTTGTACTATACAATATATAAGCTTAAATTAAATGGCGTATATAAAAATGTTTTTTAATGCGTGGAAAATACGAAGAAAAAAATATGAAGAGAAAAAACAACAGTAATAATAAATGTTGCTACTTTTTTGTATTGCTTTTGTTGTGGTTGTTGTTGTTGCTGTTACTGCTGCCATTGCTATTGTCTTTATGCTAGTTGCAAGTTTCATAGAAAAACACCTCTTCTCCTTTGCTGCCGCTTCTTTACCTCACACATTTCTCGTTTACTATGTATTATGATTACGTTACTAATGAAGCTCCTAAGTATTACACAACAATAGACCAACCAAAAGAAATCGCATTTAAATAAGTACTTCCTACATATTTTAATGCAATATTACCTTTGCACACATCGACTCTCGTACATGTGCTGCTTTTTTTTGCAAACAATTTTTTTTTTCTTTCTATTAAAGCAACTAGTTAACTTTAAAAAAACAACAAGAATGCTTGCATATATCAGTTAAGAGCGTGCATTAATTACATAAATATGAAAAAATATTTGAAGCATTTTTATTACATATGAAATTTTATGCAATCAGCAATTTTCATCATGGGAAAAATGCTACAGATAGTAAAACCTATTTGAACTTGTTTAACAAGAACCAAAGATTCTTTTAGTTGGTAAATTACCTTTAATATGAATAAGATCTTACGGTTTACTTAGTAGAAAATATTGCGTAATTAATTTCACACTTCATTTATTTAATTATAAATATTTTAAAGGCTTAAGAAGTATTAAAAGTCATTAAATATCATTTATACAGGGGACTTCACAATACAACACTTTTTGAGTAAAGAGTACAAGGTGCTGAAATTTTTTTCGTTTTTACTCCAGCGTCATCTTTAAATTTTTATGAGATCTTAACTAACTTTTGCTCCTAAGCCGCCTCCGGAATAATTTCAAGCTGAAAGTAAAGCTCACAAATGGATTCCTTAGTTTAAGAAATTCTGTTATAAAAACTTTTAACCAATCAGGTAAGTCTTTATTAAATAAATAAATTCAACTTATGTCTAATTTTAATAAATTTTGCTTTGAAGAAATAATTTGTGATCATAATTAAGGCCAAAAATGTGTTCCATGGCTTAAAAAAACCCTGGTACACCACAAAATATTGCAAACCGGTCGGTAGTTTTACTAGATTTTATAACTGAGACCTATCAGGAAGGTCAAAAATGTGTCCATAGATGACGTTCCATAAGAAAAAGTTAGTATTCGCCCCAATTTTATTCCGGACCCTCTCAGGAAAAACTTTAAGATCAAGTTCAAGGCGAAAAATGTTTTCTTTGGCCCAAAATTTCAACAAAAGGTGCAAGGAAATCACAGTACATTGCGAAAATATTGCGATGCGAGTCATGATAACCTTACTTTTACTTTACTTTTGATGGCACAACAGCCCATGGAGGGCCTAGGCCGAGCTTTTCGCATCCACTCATGTTGTGCGTGTTATATTTGTACATGAATGGAAGGGACCTACAGTTTAAAGCCGAATCCGAACGGCGAAGGAAAAGCTTTTCATAGCAATTTTTACTCTTGTAGGTTTGCCATTGCCTGACAAGAGGTGGTGCCGTGTAGAAAAATTATTTTTTCTACTTTTTTTTTTTTGATTTTGCCTGTGCCGAGATTCGAACCCCGGACACTCTGCGTAGCAGTCCAACGCACTACCACTACGCCACAGCGACCACAGTCATGATAACCAAAATGTTTTAATCCACTGTTCTTTGCAAAGTAAAATATTTCATTTCACATATGTACACAAAAATCAATAACCGTAGATGAAAGAAAAGTATTAAAAAAGTTTTATACTATAGGTATGTATTCAGCATTTTATATCCTATTATTGCCATTTCTTGTTCCCATTTTTAAATTTCAATTGACTTTAAATTCAATTAACCTCATGACACATTTGCAAATCAAACAAAATAAAACTAATTTCACATTCTCTCTTTGAAAATTGTTTTTCTTTCTTTATTTGTTTGTTTTTTTTGGTAAAGCATTTTAAAGCTCCATAGCTAAAAATGAAAGTAATCATTCATCTTGGAATTTCAAGTACAAAATACACATGTACTCGTATGGGTGTGTGTGTCTTAGTTAATCTTTTTTAACAATTGAAATTTTTGAACAAACATTTCAGAAATAATAACAGCATAAAAACAAACTGAAAATTTACAATTATCGTAGTTTAATATTTTTTTTTTCTATTGCAAAAAGGCGGACGGAGTAAAAACTAATACCTATAAGCCCAAATGCAAACTCATTATTTATATGTACTCGTAGTCTTCTTCCGCCAAACAAATAAGACAAAAAATTTTTGCTTGAGCAAAGCATATAAATATAAAAATTAAAAGAATCACAAGAAAGAAAAAACATGTCACTCAAGCATTTTGCGCTCAGTGTCAAGCCCGAATCGCATAGATTACAAGTACATGGGGAAGTTAAGCCACACGAGCTCAACCTATGTCAAGCTGAATGCGCGTATGTAATAATTTATTTTTACTTTTTCAAATGTACGCAGATACAAAAACGCATGTCTCTCCAACTGTCTGTCTGTCTATTTGTAGTTTTACATTAATGTTTTTCCGCATTTTAAGATTTTTCTCATTTTTTTCTGTCTTTCTTTCTATACTTGCGTTCGTTGCATTGTAGTTGCTTCTTTTTGTCTGTTTATTTTTTTTTTTCTTTAGCTGTGTGTTATTATAAAGTACGTTTAATTATAATAAATGAAAGCATAAATATTGCTTAAACATGACAGCTGTCATGTTTTTTTTTTTTTGTTTTTTCTACGAGAAAGTTATTTTTGATTTAAAAGTTAAAAAATATAAAGTTAGTTCCGTTGTCGTTTTTGAATAAAAATCACGTTTATGCTTAATGAACTTAAAGTAATGTTTAAAAAATCACCAACAAAGAATTAACAAAGAAAACAACAGAACATTATGGTCACTTAATGCTGAATCGTGTTTAGAGAAAAACTAATTATCGATAGGTTAAGTTTAGACATCGTTGCAGCTTGTTTCTTTAATCTTTTGTTTTTAATCTTATAGAACACTGTTTTGAAAGTGTCTAAGAACATATTGTGCATATCTTCAAAAACCATATAGACTTGAGCGTAAGTGCATTTTCAAATCGGCATATATTCAAGATCCACTAGGTGGGGGATTAGGGTTTGAAAGACATTTCTGCACTTGGACAATATGAATCGTATTTTGAAGGCTAAATCAAGGCTTTGAGATTGCCTCTTCATGAGTTAAAACTATTTGATAGCGTGCAATATTCACATGACCCCAAAAATTAAATGAATCCAAGAAAAATTAAATGAGTCAAAATCTAAATTATTCTCAATATTTGAAAGTGTTTCATTAAGAAATTGATTGATGAAATGTTTTGTCTCGAAACTTGATGTAATGTAATCAAAATTTTGAGGAGTGCTTTATGTACATTTTCTCTTCATTATGGTTGTATTGTCTCTATCTTCGAGTGAGAGTCAAATTTTCCAAAGTCCCTTAAATGTGACAAATTTCTTTGGACCAGAAATATGTATGTAATTAATCAATAAGTATTAAGTGAATTTATAAAGTGTACTGGAAACGGTCTCAACACTTACCTCCGCCATTTATGCCATTCGAACAGTGCTTCATGCTCGCACCGTTTCCCGTATTCGAAGTGGAATTTTGCATGCCGCCACCCATAACACCATATTTGATCGGCTTGAAATGGAAGAATGACGGTGAATATCCCGAGCCAGCCCGACTCAACGAGCTAAACTGCTCCTCGCGATCCTCCACATATAGGCCTTCCTTGCCCATGGCAGCCAGCTGACGGCCCTTGGGCATAAACATAACCAGAAATACTGTCGCTGAAGTGGCAACCAAACCGAATGCAATGCATGCGTCCTTGTGACGTTCCGCCACGGCGAGACCGCACAGCATCCACCCCAGCCAAATGGGTATAGCGCCACCGATGGCCAAGCCAATGTAAGTGGCCTCACGATAGTTATCACGTATGCCACGCGATTTAATAGCAAGCACAGCGACGAACACTATTAAAAACACAATGTAGATGAGTGAAAGTAAAAGTTCGGAGAACTGAGTTTTACACAGCGGTATAACGATGGTGCCGGCAGCGGTGCGTGTGTAAATATCAGCCGTAACTGCCGATGAAGGATGAAAGAGATTGGAGAAAGTTGAGGCAGCCGATGTCGAAGACACGCCACCGGAGATCTGTGAGCTCGAGACGACTGACGACGCCAGCAGACCGCTGCCTAATATCGGTACGTTTAATGTGTAAATTTCTGGCGGCTGTGTAAGTAGCCATTGAGCGCCAATGGCAACTTGTATCAGTACAGCAAATAGCAGCAAGAGGCCTTGATAGGGCGCAGGTAAATACACGCCACCGTTTAGGCTGATGAGGAAGACACATTTGACCAGCAGAGCAGCGAAGACCAATGCATATGCAACACCCACTCCGAAACGTATGGTGCCACAGCTGAGTAAAGATGGCTGTGCAGTTATAATGGCGGCTAGGCCAGCGCAAGCGAACAGTCCCAGCAGCAACATTTGCCCAAGGAATAGGTGGCGTCTCGATGGTGAAGTGCGCCACGCTTTGAACAGCACAAAAATCTCGAAAGCGCCCATCATTAACATTGTCAGTGAGGCCAGCACCAGCACGGGCACTACCCAAGGCTCTTTGCGTAGCCCCATAAAGGGTGAATGCGCTGCAATTATTGTGGGCGTTGAGCCAGCAGATACACTATTGTTGTTGTGGCTGCTGGTATTATAACTTTTGGGTGCGACAATCAGAACTGAACGCGGTGAACCGCCAGCGTGTGTTGGTTGTATGTAGGCAGGCATATGACCCACCGATTTGCCACCAGCTTGACGGGGCGGAGCTGATGTGCTGCTTGTTGTTGACACCGATGGGGTCGGTACCACAAAGAACTCGGTGGACATGACTACCAAGCGATCCGCTTTCGATATGCTGGCGGCGTCGCGCGACTGCATATCTACCGTTGCATGCTCCAGCAATGTATCTGCTACATTTGTGTCCTCGCGTCGATTTAACTGCTTGGCCTGTCGCGCCCTTGTCACGTCCGATGGCAATGTTTCATAATCGTCGAGTGTTGCCATCGCAACAGTGAACAATTCTGAGTCGGTTACATTGATTGCATCGTTTTCACTTTTCACATTTGTATTTGAATTGGTATTGGCATAACGCGCCACCACCTTTGCACTATTTTCATGACTTACAACATAATTACTTTTACTTAATAAACTATTTACATTCTTTTCTGTGTGCGCACTCGCCACATGCCCCGCTCCTTTCGGCGCGCCACTACTTAAATTATTCACCGTCTTTTTACGCAACGGCAGCAAGCGTTCGCCGAATTTCGGTTCGTGGGCACTACGACCGACAATCAACGCTGCCGCCGAAACATCATCACTATAATCCATCACTGACGACGACGCTGCTGCGCCTGCAACGTCTAAGGCTAAAGTTACATGCTGCATTTGCAATATATAAATTATACCGAATGCTAAGTAGCACACGGCACGCTTTTTCACGCGACACGTCTTCGCCATCGTTAACCAATTACTACTGCCACCACAACGGCTACGGCAGCAACTATTACCAATCATAATCGTCCCGCCGGCCATCGACCGTCTTTCGCGACGGACCATGCCTAACTGATATCAATTTTGCAATGTTCGTTGCACATCGATCGGTCGCCGGTGTCGATGGATTTGTTTGTTGCAACAGAGCCGCACGCACCGTTTCAATGGAAATGCACCAAGTTCGTTCGTTTACGTTCGCGTTTGCCACTTCGTTGGTTGATTTGAGAACGTTGAGGAATACAAGTACACAAAATCGCTACTGCCGCGCCACCGATTCATTCGGCTGTTATGCGAGATTTTCTTTGCGTATGCACGTTTCTTCTTTTTATTTTTCTGCACTTAATGCCTTCCTCCGCTAGACACGTCCGTTCATTTTGCTCAACCGTCGCAGACTGTTTAAGCGTTTGCCTTTGTTCGTGGTTAGTTGCTTTGCGTTTGAAGCTTGGCTTTCTGGTAGATGGGCCGCAACTTGTTCGTAGTTGGTGCGCTTCGAACCAAGTTTCAAATAGATTGGTTTTTGTTTGCTGCTTGCCAACTTCTTCTTCTTCTCCGTTGTCTTTTCTGCTTCTGGTTGATGTGATGCTTATCATATTTTTCTCCAGAGAGCAACATTCTATAAGCGTTTGTAGCAGCGATGAAGTGTTCTCTTAACCTTGGCCTTCATTGAAAGTAATTCGTTCTCAACAAATATTGAATAAATGTTACATTTTCTTAATTATACATACGTGGAAGTAGCTCATATAACAATGCAGACAATGCAGATATATGTAGGTAGTTACATATATGTGGACTTTTGATAAAACAACTTATGTCTACATACGAAATTTAATCTTTTTTTAAATTCGATGAGCTTCTGTTGGAGTGGAGTGTAGCCAAAACACCGAAATAAAGGAACTATGGTTGCGGTCAAGTACGTTAAGTTGCTCCAGAACGCTGCCATGGGGTAGAGAGTTTGCCCGTTAAATTAATAAAGGCAATTCCATCACTATTCTTGCTTAGGATTCGACTCGATCGGACTTTAATTTAATCACTTTATCACTTAGAACACAATGATGTATCACTCAAAGATCAAAATTATGTATGATAGAAATATTTGCCTTTAAATTCTATTATTCTTGCACACCAATCACCAAAATTATTATTTTAAAAATTCTTAGGCTGGTGTTTTTGCACTTGACGTAAAAATTTTCCTTCCAATTCGTATTTTTTTCTCTTCAGCTTTCTGAAAATGTGAGGGGAGCCAAAAAAAAATACTTCGTACATTTGTGTGCTCTAATAAACACTATCAGATAAAAACAATATTTCATCAACTTGTATATCTGCCTCTTCTGTAACGGCAAAACAATGACCCATGGGGTGAGGCGGGGCCTAGACCGATCATTTCAGATTCATTCATGTTATGCCAGAATGTTTGTATAGGAATGAATGGGATCTACAGATTTATCCCAACGCCGAAGTAAAACGCATTTCTTAGGCAATTTTTACTCTTTGCGGTTTGTCCATAAGGATAAAAAAGGCCCATAATGAACAACAAAGAATTTCTCAAGAGGAAGTGATCTAAAGCTCAAAATATTGTTTTCAATGCACTTGAGAGAATTTAGTCACATTTGAGAAAAATTTTTGTTCAGAAAGAACCTAAGCGATCAAACATTTTAATAATTTTTATTTTATCTTTGTTTAACTTTAAAAGTGTTAACGAGAATAACAACAAGCAATGGAACAGTTCCTTTCAATAATATTTACTTAATTAAATATTACGATAAACAAACTTGTACATAAACTATAAATAGTCTACACTATTTCCATTTACACGTACCTTTTATTTGCTTAGTGTATGAAATCGAGTTCAGCAGGCACACACATCGTGGTAAGCTAATGCC